>JAUIMM010000370.1:17967500-18309687 GCA_031769625.1 Taudactylus pleione
AAAAATAGAGGAACATCCCAAAAAATCACTGAAAAAGGGGGCAAAAAAGTGCAAAGTGAGGGTACAAACTTAAAAACTAGCAAAATAGCCTTTTGGGGGGTCTGCAAGTATGGGTGAGGTGTTTTTTGGATTGCAGATGTATGTTGAAGGTGGATTTTTAACGTTTTTTTTTAAACTTTACTTTAACGACTTTAAACCATGCTAGCACCCATTTTCAAGTACCCCAAATTTGACAGGACTACTTATTTTGAAAAAAAAAAACTGTTTACTGCTATTCTTCACCACTAGTGCAAAGACACTAATTAGAAGAAATTGACACATCTTAAGTTCCCCAAATAGCTTTATTTATGCTATTTGGGGGCATGTACATTGATCCCCAATGTTAGTGCATATTTTTGGGGGTGTCAGGCTGATTTCCCTAATTCTGACATGACTTTCGACTGGTTTGCATTCGCCCGGTTGCGTTTTCGCGTGTTTTGGAATTGAATACGGCGAATAGCGGGGGCACGCACGATAAGTTTCCGCAAGCCAAAATACGCGATGTAGGCGAAAAGTCCGGCATGCGAAAAAGTATCACGGGTGCAAAACTAATTGAATACGGCCCTAAGTCATTTTCCCCTTAAGTCTCTTTTACAATCCTGTTGCCTCCATCTTAAAAAGATTGTTAGAATACGCTCTTTACTTACCCAAGGTGTAAATAAAAATTATTTATCCAGTCTATCATTATCTCTATCATTAGTTCTGCCTATTTGGAATTCCACTCTCTCATCTATTCCTGTCTCAAACCATCCTAGATGCCGATACAAGACTAATCTTCATCTGTTGCCACTCAGTACCTGCCATTCCACTCTGCAAATCCAGATATCGGCTTCCCATATGCATCCGAATCAATTCAAATAATCACTCACCCTAATGTTTTTATTTGCCTTGTATGTCCATGTTTTACGTATGCAGTGTTTTCTCCACTGCGGCACCTTATAAATCAATAACAATAATAATACAAGTTTCCAATCCCCAAGTTCAATAAAATATAACCTCAGCCTTATACTACAGGTATTTCTGGGCTGGCAGGGTAAGCACCATTTCGGATACCCGCAGCTTCGCCCACAATGAAATCGCTTCTGCCAACATTTTTTTATTTCAGGTGTTCTAGTATTCTACTTGTATTGCTTTATATAGGGGTCCTATCACAGGAGGGGCCCACGTGACCAGCAGCGCCATCACCCACCACTCACACCAATGTCACTGTGTGCCCTGTGCACAGACTGCTATGTAGCCTATAATATTCAAGTGAACGCAGGGCCAAAGCACCTCTCTCCCCACCCTTACCGGCCACACACATGGTACCACACCTCTCTCTTGCATTGATAATGTCAATAAATTTTGTTTTTATTATTGCTCAACAGATGGATTGAGATGAAACAAAGTGCAGGTTATCTCTAGGAGTTCCCACTACAAAATGATGCAGTTTTCATGAAAATCAGTTCAGTAGCTTTTGCACCAACTTGGAACAAACAGACAGGCACAACGTTCTTATAATATTAGTATAGATTAGTATAGATAAACTTTACTAGGTTAAACTATACATTCCAATTGTAAAGCGCAACGGAATATGCTGCGCTATATATAAGAAACTGTTAATAAATAAATACATTTCTATATATTCTACAGTAAGCACAAGGTGCACTGTGCTAGCATTATACTGTAGTACAGTGGGCACATTTCTCACACATTGGTCCGGCAGGGGGATCTAGCACTAGCCTGGGAGTACTTGAGACTGTGTACCCCATTTTGTTGGATGCAGAGACCCTCTTCTATTGTCTCGTCTGCCTCCATTGTGTTACTTCCCCACCCCTGCAGTAGATGGGGCCGTTGGTGGCGGCATCCTCTCCTCTTGGGACAGGAAGGATGGTATTTGACTGTGACTTCATAGCTATGTGCCAACCACTCCCAGTATAACACTGACATGGAGGAGCAGCAGTATGGAACGTCACTATTAAGAAGCTCCTGGCTGCATCTCCATCATGAGCTTGGTGTGGTAGTGCTGCAGGGACAATAAGTACATTGTAGGAGTAACATTGTCACTCATTTAGTGTTTCAGGCAACCCCTAACCATTGACATTATAGGCAACTGCCAAGGTTTGCATAATGGTACCTCCGGTCCTGGATAAAGTAATATTTTTGACTAAATGTTAGCTAATATTTTGCGAATGTATCATGGATGTTAGGTAAAAATGTCATGTTTTTACATTTAACAGCATTGTTGTATATATTTGTATATAATCATATTTATGGAAATGTAGGCACTGTTTTGTGACATGATATTTCCTTTACACATTAGAGTTCTGAATGAGGGGCCTAATTATCATGGCCCACAGTTTCCATGATAAGTATAATTTTTTGCACTGCAATAAGAATTTATTTATCGGGGCAATGTATCAAGAAATTCTTGCAGGGACTCGGGCTTTTAGATTTGAGAATTATGGCCCCATGTACAGAATAGAATTAGTAATTAGGCTTTTGGCAGTCTCTAGTGGCTACTTTTGGTATCGCAGCAGGAGTAGAATGAATTGAAATATAAAAAATTAGTATCCATTTTCTATTATTAATTATGGTTATTAATAATTATTATTTTTATTATTATTATATATTTTTTTATTTATAAGAAGCCACAAGACTCTGCTGCTTTTCACAGTGGGAAAATAAAATAATATTAAATACTATTTAAAATGTAGATGTTCAATAAACAAAATACAGAATAAGCAAAGGTAAAATGTTATTACATGTAAGTAAGAGAAATACATACCTCCACATTCAGTGGGACAGTCCCGTTTTCTGTAATGCTGATTACCACTACAGCAATTGTAAAACAAAGACAATGCATTATTTTTAAAGCGGCAAACATTTAAAAGACAAAGCCAATGATTGCCGCAGAAGCCATCATCCATTTTGTTAAATAGCAGCTTAAAACTAGAGATGTGCGCCGAGCCCCGTGTTTTGGTTTTGGATCTGTATCTTATCCAAGGTTTTGGATCTGGATTTAGTTTTGCAAAACCACCCTTGCATGTTTTGGTTTTGGTTCTTGATCTGTATTTTGTTTTTGTTTTTAAATGATAAAAACAGCTAAAATCAGATGATTTTGACCTGTTTTTGTTCCTACAGTATTATTAACCTTAATAACAATAATTTGCAAGCATTTCCAGTCATTATTAACCACCTCACAGCTCACAATATTGTTTTCACTACTTTTCACCAATATAAGCCAAAGGCTGCAGCTAGCTGGCTGGCTAAAGTAAGCGACAGAGCAGTGGCACAAATGCATGGCAGTTTAAAAAAATATAGGACATCCATGAAACATTGCCACACAGCAGTGGCAGACAGGCTGGCAGTTTAATAGACTATAAAAATGTCAGTCAGTAATGCCCCAAATTGTGCAAAATTGAAAGGAAAGAGGTGCAAGATGGAATTTTCCCTCCCACCCACTCTTATTTGGGATATTAAAAAGGACATGCACAGTTTAACAAACCAAGCACTTTAGCCACTAGTACTGACACTTTCGTGGCTGAACTCCTTGGTTGTTTGGGCCCCCACAAAACAATTTTTTGGAAGGACTACCTCCAATCATTAAGGAGGGTGTTGGTGGTGGAGATTGCATGTGCTGGTCCAAACTGCTGGTAGCTGATACTGGACTGCTTGTTATTAATTTACAAATTATTATAATTTTGTGAAATAAATTACATGAACTCACCTCAAATGACGTAACAGGGAGGAGGTGCCTAGATGGTTAACGTCCCTTCCTCTGCTAATTTTGGCTTAACAAATGGAACAGATGCCTTCACAACTGTTTCCAGAATTTAGATTAAAATAATTCCACACCCAAGAGGTGGCTTTTATGGCTTTTTTTTATAACGAGCAAGAACTGCTGCCACTGATGGCTGATTTACCCAAACAACATCCTCATTAGCGTCAGATAGAACACAAATTTTCCCCTCATCCTCCTTTTGCACTTCCTCCACACTATCATCCTCACTTTCTATTATTTCACCATCTAATACCAGCACAGCCGTCATGGCGTCAGTGATCCGCTGTGCAACTGGGTGACAGCTGTTATACTGTTCCTTTATCAAAGAATTATTATTATTATTATTATTATTATTATTATTATTATTATTGTAAGTTGATGCATTTTCGACTTATTCTGTATTGGGTTTTTTTATTCTTTTTTTGAAAAATCAATAAATATATATTACAAAACAGTAAAAAAAATTTAATTACTACTAGTAGTAGTCTTCTTGGTCCCCTTCTGGGATGAAGATCTACTCCTAGTAGCAGCAAAAGGCCTAGCGCAAGGATTCTTCAGATGAATGCTGGATAAGGGAGGAGTCACCTAGCCTTATTCTGGATGCAGAACTAACTCCAATCATTTGTGAGGATATTGATGATGAAGGTATTAGTGGTGGAGATTTCAGGTGCTCGGATCTAGCTGGGAGAAGGGAGCTATCTGATGCTGGACTGTCTGTTGTTATTTTTTTAGCACCAGTTTCTGATTTTCCCCAAAATGTACCATGCAAATTACGTAACAGGGAGGAGGTTCTTAGATGATTAAGGTCCCTACCTATGCTTACTCTGGCTTTACAAGGCTACAGATGGCTTAACAATTGTTGTCCGGATTTGGGTAGAAATAATTACACGCATAAAAAGTTTATTTTTTTGTTTTATGCCCAGGCATGACAATGGGCTTTTCCTTATCATGGGCAACAACTTTTTATTCCATTAATGCCTGATTTAGACAAACAACATCCTGATCAACAACATCCTCATCATCAACATCTTCATCATCAGCATCCTTATTAGCGACAACTACACAAATATCCTCCTCATCCTGGTGCACTTCCACAGCAGCATCCTCGATTTCTATATCAGCATGTTCACTTGTGCTGCTCATCTCCACATTTGCAGAGGATGCATATGTGGTGGAAGGAGGCTCCTTTTCGAGTACAGTATTGGAAATGTCAGGCTCACACATGGCACCCGCCGACACACTTAGACTCTCTTGATGTTTTTTCTTTACCACTGTAAAAGATTGGTTCTTTGATTTTAGATGCCCTGACTTAAGCCCTGTATGCCCTTGGGCATCGGCTTTAGTAGATGACGCAGACAGACTAGTATCGTCATGACTGGTGGCACTGGCAGCAGCTCCAGCGCTAGTATGTGGTTCCTGCTCTCCTCTCAACTGATCGGTCTCCATATAAACAAACATGAATGAAGTGGGGTACAGCACACACGTCAATATGTACCAATTTTAAATATTACACTGCACACAAAAAAAAGATTTATTTTTTTTTAAATTATATTATTAGCTTTTATTTTTTTTACACTGGGCACCCTTGGATGAGCACCCCTGAAGGACACAGCAGCCATTTGAGGGACGGACAGAGCACCCCTGGAGGACACAGAAGCCCCTTGATGGAAGGACAGAGCACCCCTAGATGGACAGAGCACCCCTGGAGGACACAGCAGCCCCTTGACAGAGCACCCCTGGAGGACACAGCACCCCTGGATGGATACAGTACATCTGTTCACTACACTCTCCACAGCCAGAGTGAAATGGTTGCCGATGACCGGGGACCTTTATAGATTCCAAAACCCGTGAGAATCCGACAGCGGGAGTATGACATTTTTCCTAATTTTGGATTCCGAATATTCAGTAAAGCAGTATTCAATTTGAGGTGAAAAGTCGTTATCGGCGATAATTTATCGCAGATGATGTCATTTTTGCCTATTTCAATTATCCCCATATTCAATTACATTGACTCTTTTCGCCGGTGTAAAAAAAACGGAATAATTTTTCGCCAGCTAAAAAAAAGTGTCGAATTGGGGTTTAGGGGTGCAGGCTTAAAATAAATAGCCTGCACCCTTGGGAATGCCCTCTAAAAACAATCTGTGTAAGAAAAAAAGTTTAAAAAAAAAAAATCAATATTTTAGGGCACCATGTGGCATATGGGGGGGGCACTGTGTGATAGGGTGCCAATTTTATTGGAAGGGGGCACCACATGTCGTAGGGGAATATTTACAAAAGATTGATTTTGGTCGATTTTGGATTTTGTGTGTTTTTGCATTCGATTTTGAGCATCAGAGATTGAATGAGAAAATGAATATAAAACTGAATAACCTTCAAAATCGAATATATTGTCTAAACATCGGTACTTTTACATAGACCAACATAGGATCCCCTTATTTACAAATATTTGAATTGAAAATCAAACACAACATCCCCAAATAATAGACCTGCTTCATGCTGGCAATTTTGGCAGGCTTCTTTTTTGAGTTATGTGTATGAAAGTGAGCTGTGTGAGCCAGTCCTGGTTGTGAATATACCGTAAAAAAAAGACGTAGGGGTCCCCCATATTTTCAACAACCAGCACCGGGCTCTTGAGTGTAGTATGGGTGTATTACCACAGCAGGGGGACAAGCTTCACGGGGTCTCCCTGCCAAAGCATTCATAACCCCACACTAGTCAGCCCAGGCCAGGAATTCCTGGGGTAGAAGAGGATGGAACACCGGGGACAAGGTGAGTAAAGTGTGAGTGTATTTAATAAATTTATACTTTCAATGGTGTGTGAGTACTGTCTTGCTTTTAATATTTCTTTTACAGGGAGACTATTGGTACTAACAGGTGCGTAACTACCATGGGTGCAGGGGGTGTGGTTGCTATGGGGCCTGCAGCACCTCCAGGGCCCGCCTTCCCCTGCACCCAGCTCATCTCAGTGGCATTACAAGAAGAGAAGCCACTGATGATTTGTGCAGCAAACTGCTTTTTAGACACAGGCACACTGCAGCCTGTGACTAGGAAGCAGTTTGATGCACAGATCATCAGCGCTGTGGGCCCCCCTCCTCAACACCTGAGCCCGGCGCGCCGTTCCATTTCTCATTCACAAATGCTGAGAGGAGACATGGATGCACGGACCATGGCCACGCCACCTCCCACCTCCTCTCAGTGAGGAGAGATGGAGCGGCACGCCGGGCTCAGGAGGTATGGAGAGCAGGGCAGTGAGGGGACGATGATGGGGGGCATAGCTAGACCTATGGGGGCACTGTGGGAATTTTGCTATCGGGTCCCCATACTTCTGGTTACGCCCCTGGGTACCAGTGGCCCCTTAATGCCCTGCATGCTAGTACTTGTGGTCCTGCAGATACCGGCATGCGGGGGAGGCTTGCAGTGTCCGCTAGTAACCTGTCATTTCGCATTGGCACTGAACACAATGTATAGTGTTTGTCCATGGGATTCCACTCACTTTGTTATTCATTATGCCAGGACAGACTTGCTGGGACTTGTAGGCCACCTGTACAGAATTATTTTAATATTAACCCAACATCCACCGCCACCCGGGCTGTTTGTTCCTCTCAAGGGGGGACCCCACTTTATTTTTGGAGTTCCACATTTCCAAGGAACTATCCCTGGGGCTGGTTGACATTATGGCAGTGTGGGCCAAATGTAATAGGATGAGAGTTTAGAAAATGTCAGAGTTTAGCAGTAAACCCTCACACTTTTTAAACTCTGCCAATGTAATAGAGTCTGAGAACATGCAAACTCGCATGTTTTTAGACTCAAAAAATCTCACGATTTAAACTCTCATCCAGATGTTTTCCCATTTTGAAGATAAAACTCGACCAATGTGAGAGATTACTACGAAACTCACATTTTCTAAACTCTCACCCTATTACATCATGTGGCCCTGTGTGTCTTCCTAGTTCAGCCTGGTGCTGGTTTTTGAATATTCGGGGGACTCCCAGTCTGTTTTTTCCCTCAATTTTCCAATACCAGCCCAGGCTGAGAGGTCCAGGGCTGGCTATTGATTTGGTGGGGGCCCCACGCATTTTTTTTTAAATTAACCATTTATTCTCTCTAACTTTTAGTTGACAGCTGAGGCCATTAAAAATTTATGAAATCTGATGGGGTTTTACACAGAAACATACAACGGGTATCGCTATTACTTTGGAATATACAATCAAATACAATAGTTAATTAATCCTGCATTTCAACCCTGCAAACCATCAGCGATTGGTTTAGAAGTCAAACACGATTCTTAGCAAATTTATCCCCAGGTTCTAAAGAAAGTAACGTTTAGCACCTCTTAATATTTTGGAGGCCTGAAGCTCAGACACATTACAAATTACAATACAGTTTCTCTAGTCTTTAATAAAGAACTAGAGAGGGTTGGAAAATAAATTGTAGTGGATGCATATGTTGGACCCATGCTGTAGCTTAGGCAATTCTCATTGTAAACTGTGGGCCTGATTCAGAGACTTACACAATGCCGGTATTTACGCAGATCAAATGATTGTTTGCCAGTGCGCATGCATATAAGTTGCAATACACACCCACCGCAATTGCTTTGCAATTACGTTCACACAAAGAATCCACTCACAAACTGAGTGACAGGTAGTTAGCGTTTGAAGGAGGTAACGGGGGTGGTCAGAAAAATGCAGGTGTGTCTGGCTGTTTGAACGCTGTTACATGGGCGGGTATGAATTAACCCTTGCGATCCCCTATGCAGCCTGAGAGCTCTCTTTGGATGGTATTCAGTTGTTGCGCCCCTGTACGCGCCCAACAGGAGCTATGTAATTGTTTCTCCTATCGGGCGCGATCAGCTGCTGGCGCACCATTTCAGCTCGCAGCCCCAGTGGGGTGCGAGATGAAATAGGCGAAAAGTGACATGTTTGTGCGCCCAAACATCACTTTTCACGGTCACACCCAGCACTTTGGTCGGGGGTAGCTGCTTTACGCGGCTAAACCCGATCACTTTGGGCGCGATCAGCACAAAAAACTGCAACAATTGAATAGCGCCCCACGATCTCCCGTCACTTTAGATGGGAGAACGGGCGCGCTATAACAATTGAATACCGCCCTGTGTGTCAAGAGAATCTGTTGATGATACTGATATTTTTGCAAGTAAGCAACGTCAAGCGCAGATGAGAAGGCAGCAGTGGGCGTCCTTATGCCATACATTCCTACTCTCCCGGAAGTCGCGGAAGGCTTCCGATTTTTGGGTAACCCCCGCACCCACCCGATAGAGTAGGCATTTCTCCTGCATTCCTGCCCACTTCCTAGTGAAGTGGGCAGAATGGGGAAAATTTCCACGGTGATCGCGGATCCCCGTGTAGAGGGCTGGGCTTAATGACGTGATTCTACAAGAATTGCGTCATTTGGCTCTACTCCCTATTTAAATCTGTGCAAATCACGGCAATTTACCATGAGGGGCGGGGCTTAATTGGGGAGGAGAAAAAAACAGTTGGCAAGTATGCCTTATGCTCCTGTGATCTTAGCACAGTTGCGATCGTATTAACTACCATCTCTGAATCAGGCCCTGTATTTGTAATCCTTCAATGGATAAACTGCCCGTATGTTTCATGCAAAGTAATGTTCTCTACATGTGTTTCAGGTGGTGAGGGGATGGAACTACAATATAAATTACCTTATCAGACAAACAAACTGCTCCAAAACCAACTTTACAAGCAAAAATGTAGCAGAATGCCAAATTGACAAAAATGGAGTAAGTGCCTCTACCGGCGGTAAATATTACATAGCTGAATTGTTGGAAGAAGGCTAAGGCCTTAGAACTTCCAGATCAAATAGAAAAAATACCTTGTAGCACTTGGGGTTTTAGGGTGGTGTACTAGACTTTAAAAATACAGGGGTTCTATTTACTAAGCAGTGTTAGGAGACAGAGTGAAAAATGATAAAACCAATCAGCTCCTAACTGCCATCTCATAGGCTGTGTTTGAAAAATGACAGTTGGTAGCTGATTGGCTGGCACCTTATCACTTTTCACTCTGTCTCCTAACACTGCTTAGTAAATAGACCCCACAGTCTTCCAAGGGGAAAAAAAAGTAATCGACAACAATCACTCTCATTTCCATCTCTACTACTTACACTGGTGGCTACACAGCTGGTGGCCTTGGAAGGTATTTTGTGGACCTGGTTCTTTTTGAGAACCTGCCCTAACACTATGTGTTTTATTTTATTTTCATGAATTCAGGCCAACAAAGCTACATGTAACCTATATTTTGACCTATGGAATGGGTGAACAATATTACAAATTACAGATAGGGTAACATATTTGATTATACAGGTTGTGTGAAAAAATAAGAAAAGGATCTGTCAATGTCATCCTACTTACCTGTTTTCTCCAAGCTTTAAGTGCCCCATACATCAGATGGCCTTTTCCCTGATCCGACCATAACCGCCGATCCGCTGGTCAGAAATGACAATCGGTGGCCATCAATGATCGCTGATCTGTTGGGGAACCTGGGGAAATTCTTCATGTTCATGATTTGCCTTCCCTATCATATTTTGGCCATGATTGGCAAATCAGGGAAATCCAACATGCTGCTTAATGCGTCTAATCCCGGTGCATTTGGGTGCGACATGTGCGAAAAGTAATGGCCACCTCCCAATTAGCACAATAATTGAATATCGCCCATGGTAGCTCGGGCGCGAGAGGGCGCACAAAAACAATTGACTCACCCCTAAGAATTTAATGTTCATGTGAAAAGTAAAGACAAAGTAAGCAATATTTCTAACATACTTTACAATCTCACTTGAACCTATGCAAGTCCTGTACAGCACTTTCAATAGAGTTACAACAGGGACCACAATGAGAATGACCCTCACAAAGAACTGCCGCTAGTGTGACTGTAATTACAGGGGACAACTCCGATTTGTGATAAGGGGAAGTAAGTATCATTAACTAGAAGTAACCCCACTAATGTGTTTTTCCCCCCAGGAATCTGGTGTATGCAGTGTCCAACTGTCTTTGACCCCCAATGGCCAAGTTAATGATCTACAGTTGGAATGTAGATCAAATACTGGTAAGAGACTGCACTGTAACAAATCATTAACAGAATCATTAACAGGTCCTGTCAGAGGCGTCACTAGGGTTGGTGTCACCCGGTGCAGTGCTGCACGGTGACACCCCCCCCCATCCAAAATAAAAATTTGGTACCAAGGTGATGATGCCACGCCCGATATTCTGCGTAGCAGTGCTTAAAGTGGACCTAGAGACGTGGTGGAACAACCCCCCCATTCCTCAGCGATTTATCAATAAAAGGACAGCATGCGCCTTAGGCGTGTGGTGCAAAAAAGGGGCGTGATCTCGAAAGGGGCATTGTCATACAATACTATCCCAAATTCAAATTACTCCACACAGTAGCACAATCTTATCCACATTACACCGCACATAGTGCCCCTGATTCGCATTACACCATAAAGTAGTGTCCCTTATTTATGTTCTGGCACACAGTAGTGCCCATTTTACACAATGACCACATTATTGACCCTTATACACAATGCCCACAGTAGTGCCCCTTATACAATGCCCACAGTAGTAGTGCCTCTTATTCAATGCCACCTGTGGTAGTGCCCCTTATGCAATGCCCCAGTAGTAGTGCCCCTTATACAATGCCCCCTGTAGCTGTGCCCATTATGCAGTTACCCCTTTAGTAGTGCCCCTTTGTGCACTGCCCCCTGTATTATAGCCCTTTATGAAATGCCTCCTGTATTAAAGTCCCTTACGCTGTGCTTCTTATGCAGTGCCCCCAGTAGTGCTCCTCATACAATACCCCCAGGAGCTCCTCTTATGCAGTGCCCCCAGTAGTGCCTCCAGACAGTAGTGTCCTTATACTGTACCCCCAGTAGAGCTCTTATGCAGTGCCACTTTTACAATACCCCCAGGAGCTCCCCTTATGCAGTGTCCCCAGTAGTGCCCTTATACAGTACCCCCAGTAGTGCTCTTATGCAATGCACCCAGTAGTGACCCTTATACAATGCCCGGCCCCAGGAGCTCCCTTTATGCAGTGCCCCGATACAGTAGTGCCCTTATACTGTGTCCTCATACAGTACCCCCAGTAGTGCCCCTATGCAGTGCCCTTATACTGTGCCCCCATACAGTACCACCAGTAGTGCCCCTATGCAGTGCCCTTATACTGTGCCCCCATACAGTACCCCCAGTAGTGCCCCTATGCAGTGCCCTTATACTGTGCCCCCATACAGTACCCCCAGTAGTGCCCCCAGACAGTAGTGCCCTTATAATGTGCCCCCAGTAACGCCCCTTATGCTGTGCCCCTCCCCTGTGCAATAGTACTTACCCCTCTTCACGATGTCCGGGCGCGCATCTTCTTCTTCTCCTCCTCCGGCGTGCCGCATGCGTGATGACGTCACCGCGGCCGGCGTCCAGAGCCACACACAGGCCGCTTTGTGTCTGTGGGTGGCGCTGTACACTGGACGCGGTGAGTGACTCCAGGCAGCGGCGGAGTGCGGTGGTGCCGGGGAAGGGAGTGCGGATGGGGTGCGGCCCGCGGGTGTGTGCGCACTGCTCTTTGGTGTCACCCCCTTGAAGGGTGACACCCGATGCGGGCAGCACCCCCCGCACCCCCTTGTGACGCCACTGGGTCCTATTTATTTTCAGCAATTTGTGCACACTAGCATGCATGTGGTGAGGCACTGATCTCATCATGCGGACCATTCAAATATGAGTTCTGGTAATACAGTATGCCTCTCTCTTGTGTGCATTTGGAACAAAGCTCCTGAAACCCAGCAAATCGAAAGAACACACAGGGGCTGATTCAGAGGTGGATGCTTTGCCGATGTTGGACATAGTAGAGCGATGTTTTGCTAAATCGCCCCATGCATGCATCCCAATTGTGTCCATACAGAGTTGCAGTTGTGCTTTCAGATGCACACAATGGGCCTGATTCAGAGCCGCTCGTAAGCGGCCGCTCGTTCGTTCCGAGCGATGTTTGCACAACTGCGCATGCGTACGGCTCGTAATACGCATGCGCGAACCAGTCAGTGCGGCCAAAAATCGTTTGTTTGCTAAATAGCGAATGCCTGCTATTTTGAGTGACATGAGGAGGCGTATGTGGGTGGTAACAGGGGAAGGTGCTTGAAAACAGGGAGTGGAGATCAGAACGCATGCGTGCTTAAAGGTCAAAACAGGCGTTTTATGGGTGTGCATAATTAAAACAGCAGCGTCATTGACCACGTCACTGGGTTATTTTATAGTCAGAACTGCTCGCAAGATTGTGGTAGGAAAAACCAACCACAAGAATAGCGAGCAGTTCATACGCTGGTCTATGTACTCGATTAATCTAATAAATAGCGGACATGACGTAGGATGCGAGCGGCCAGGGGGCGTAGTTTTCCAAAAAACAACCGCAAGTTTTGTTCGCTCGTTCAGACATAGAGGCGTGAACAGACCACAAAGAGCGAACGGTTCATTTGACTAGCCACCCCTTTTTTGTGAACGAGCGAGCGCAAATAGCGTCCGGCTCTGAATCAGGCCCAAAGAGAAGTGCATTGAAAATGTAGTGGGCATTCCTGGGTGGTGACAGGGAAGTGCCTTAGCACACACACACAGATGGTCTGTCTTATGGACTTGTGATGAGAGTGTCACTGTGTATCAGTGAAAGTGGCTCCATATACAGATAAGAGGCCATACTCAGACAGAGAAACTGCACCTGCCATAGAGATTGTGCAAGTTTTGATGGTGTGACCAATGGTGCGTCTAAAGACACACCAAGCAGTATTACAAGCATGTACGGATGCGGAAAGTGGGTGTCTCAGCCCTTGTGTGTTCATACGCATGGATGTACACCAGGGAAGGACTTTGTAGCGGCATTTGCATAAAGTCGCAGAAAGGACTACCTTCAATTATTAAGGAGGAGGTTGATGATGAGGGTGTTGGTAGAGGAGATTGCATGTGCTGGTCCAAACTGCTGGTAGCTGATACTGGACTGCTTGTTATTAATTTACTAATTATAATTTTGTTAAACAAATTGCATGAACTCGCTACAAATGATGTAACAGGGAGGAGGTGCCTAGATGGTTAACTTCCCTTCCTCTGCTAACTTTGACTTTACAAATGGAACAGATGCCTTCACAACTGTTGTCAGAATTTAGATTAAAATAATTCCACACCCAAGACGTTGCTTTTCTGGCTGTCTTTTTATCATTAGCAAGAACTGCTGCTACTGGTGGCTGATTTACGCAAACAACATCCTCATTAGCGTCAGATAGAACACAAATTTTCCCCTCATCCTCCTTTTGCACTTCCTCCACACTATCATCCTGATTTTCTATTATTTCACCATCTAATACTAGCACAGCCGTCATGGCGTCAGTGATCCGCTGTGCAACTGGGTGACAGCTGTTATACTTACTTCCTCTATCAAAGGATTGTTTAATAATCAATTGTTTTTTAAATTACTAGTAGTAGTAGTCTTCTTGGTCCCTTTCTGGGATGAAAATCCACCCCCAGCATCAGCAGCAACAGGCGTATCCTTCTAAGGAATCACGGATAGGAGAGGAGTTAGTCATGCTTATGAAATTGGATGCAGCAGGACTACTTCCAATCATGATTGAGGATGTTGATTATGCAGGTGTTGGTGGTGGAGATTGCAGGTGCGTGGATCTAACATAGAGAAGGGAGCAGCTAGGTGACGCTGGACTGATTGTTAAGTTTTTAGACAAAGTTTCTGAATTTTGCAAACACTTGGAATTTGATGAATGCGCTGCAAGTGACGTACTAGGGAGGAGGTTCCTAAATGGTTAAGGTCTTTACCTCTACTCACTCTTGCTTGGCAAAGGTTACAGATGGGCTTGACAACTGTTGTCCGATTTTGGGTGGAAATAGGGCCTGATTCAGAGCCGCTCGCAAGCGGCCGCTCATTCGTTCCGAGCGATGTTTGCCCAATGCGCATGCGTACAGATCGTAATACGCATGCGCGAACCAGTCAGTGCGGCCGAAAATCATTTGTTCGCTAAATAGCGAATTCCTGCTATTTTGAGTGACATGAGGAGGCGTATGTGGGTGGTAACAGGGGAAGGTGCTTGAAAACAGGGAGTGGAGATCAGAACACAGGCGTGCTTAAAGGTCAAAACGGGCGTTTTATGGGTGTGCATAATTAAAACAGCAGCGTCATTGACCACGTCACTGGGTTATTTTATAGTCAGAACTGCTCGCAAGATTGTGGTAGGAAAAACCAACCACAAGAATAGCGAGCAGTTCATACGCTGGTCGATGTACTCGATTAATCTAATAAATAGCAGACATGACGTAGGATGCGAGCGGCCAGGGGGCGTAATTATCCAAAAAACGACCGCAAGTTTTGTTCAGACCGCAAAGAGCGAACGGTTCACTTGAATAGCCACCCCTTTTTTCTGAATGAACAACCGCAAATAGCATCTGGCTCTGAATGAGGTCCATAATTCCACACATGAGAAGTGTATTTTTTTGTCTTTTGCCTTGGTATGACAATGGGCTTTTTCATACAAGGGGCAACAACTGTTGCCTGATTTACACAAACATCATCCTCGGCATCAACATCCTCATCATCAACATCCTCATCATCCTTGTTAGTGCCAACTACAGAAATATCCTCCTCATCCTCCTGTTGCAATTCCACAGAAGTATCCTCGATTTCTACATCATGTAGACTTGTGCTGCTCATCCCCATATTTGCAGGGGACACACAAATGGTGGAAGGAGAATCCTCTTCAAGTACAATATTAGAAAGGTAAGGCTCACACATGGCAACCACGGACACACTTGGAATCTCCTCGGGGATCTGTGACTTTTCTGAGCACACAGTTGGTTCATGTGCCTTAGCGATTTCAATTTTTTTGACACTTCTGCAGGGAGAAGGGCTTACATCATCATAAGATGCAGAACCACCAGTCATAAATAAAGGCCAAGGCCTTATCCTTTCCTTGCCACTTCTTGTAGTAAATGGCATATTGCCAGTTTTTTGTTTCTTTGCAGCTAACTTAGGTTTTAATATTTTTTTCTTTAACACTGTAAAACATTGCTTAATTGATTTTGACTTAAGCCCTTGGGCATCAGCTTTGTATAGATGACATTGATGGCCTTGCATCATCATCATGACTGCTGGCAGCAGCTGCAAGACTGGTATGTGGTTCCTGGTCTCCTCTAATTTGATGGTCCACCATAACAACAAACTTACACTGCGATTTGACCGGCAGTGTCACTGAACAATATTTCTTTTGACACTGGGAAAGAGCACCCCTGAATGAAGCAGCAGTCCCTTGATGAACAACACAGACAGCACCCCTTTTTTGGGACAACAAAGCACCCCTGCCGAGTGCAGACAGACCACCTGCAGTGTCACAAATATGTGGATGATAAACTGCGGCAGTGTCATCGTACAATAATAGGCAGCTACGTTGCTAATGCACACACACAAATAAAAAAAAATAGAAAGAAAAAAAGTACTTTTATTTTTTTTACACTGGGGAAGAGCACCCCTAATTGACAGAGCATCCCCTCTGGACAACACAGCACCCCTTTATGGACTGCAGCCCTAGCCTGATGGAAAGGACAACAACACAGCAGCACCCACAGTTAATTTCAGCGGAATCAGAATGTAATACCACCGGCCGCAGCGGAAGCCCGGTAGGGGTGAAGATCTTGACAGCTGATTTTGGTAAGTACCCCTAACCCTACCCTAACCCTCCCTTAGGGGTGCCTAACCCTAACCTTCATCTCTAGTGCCTAACTCTAACCCCCCTCTAAGTGCCTAAACCTAACCCCTCCTTCCCAGCAGCCTAAACCTAAGTCTTTCGGGGGGGTGCCTAACCCTAACCTCCCCCGGGGGTGCCTAACTCTATCACCCCCTTCCCCTAGCCTAAACCTATCCCTCCTGGGGGGTGCCTAATCCTAAATCCCCCCCGGGAGCCCTAAAACCTAACCCTCCCCCCCCCCCCCGTTCGGTATGCTGGGTATCGGCCTCCCAGCGTAGGTCTAATGACAGGCGTCGAGATTTCGACGTCTGTCATGTGTACCTTGCCGGGATTTGACAGTCGGGAAGCCGGAGGTCAGCATTTCGACTGTCGGCTTCCTGACTGCATCCCGCTGCAGCAGTCACTGAAGGAAGACCCCTCTTTATATACTGCAGCCTAAGCCCCTTTATGGACAACACAGCAGCAGCCTTCAGCCCAAAACCCGACTGGGTACACACACTGAGTGATTGACAGTGACTACACGTCTACTAGCTTCTTTCTCCACAGCCGGAGTGAAAATGGCGCTGATCGCGGGGACCTTTATATAATTCAAAACCTGCTAGAATCTGACAGCAGGAGGATGACATTTTGCCTCGTTTTGAGATCCAAGTCACGCTGGAAACCTAGAGCTGCATTCGGATCTCGATCCGGATCTCAAAGTTCGGGTGGGTCCGGTTCTCGGAGAACCGGAGCCACTCATCTCTACAAATCAACTCCATCACTCTGCGTGTATGGGTGATTGCAGGTGGATGCTAGCAACAGTCGCTAGGTTTGAAGTGCTGCACATCAAACCTAGCGCTAACGTTAGCAACCTGTGGTATGCTAATGAAGATAGGAGGCGGGATGCACTAACATAGTGCGGTACATATCGCCAGACATCGCATTCGTACTGATCGCATATGCACTAACTTATGCGATCAGTACCGCAAATTACATCTCTTCTGATAAGAGCTGTCCTTTGCGATCAGCGCTGCTCCCTGGACTTCCGGGTTTATGACCCGGGAACACATTTGCGCATGCGCAGAGTGAAGCTGTGGCCGCGGGGCATGCTGGGAGGGATTCGATCGGATCCCTCATACCAGCGCAATGGGGTAGAAGCCCATAGGCTTCTATAGGGTAACACCAGGAAAAGCTAGTGTTACCCTCCGCATCGGAGCCCCGGCAGCCACACAATAGTGCATATGGAAAATGCTGTAAAACCCTGAAAACTGGGTTTTTATCACATTTTCCATTTAGTGCATCCCGCCCCGGAACAGTGATCATTCCCCCTTCATTAACTCGTTCTAGTGTGTACGAGCAATTCCCATTCTAGTATGTATGAGCAATCCCCATTCTAGTGTGTACGAATGAATGCCTGTCACTGCAGTGTGTACCCACCTTAAGCTAAATCCCAGATCCCCACTGCTGTAATTATTTTCAATTTGTATGCAAATATGTTTCTAGCATCCGTAAAAATGTCAGCAAGTAAAGTCTAGACAGACAATCTAGACTAATCTTAAATTTGCTGATCTACTTGGCCAGCATTAAACTTTCTATTCCCTTGTTGAGTTAGCAGTGTGTTTTGGGTCACTATCTTTCAAGATAACTGTGAGCTGGGATGGGTACGGGATGCCGGCGCTCGGGATCAAAATCCTGATGCCAGCATCCCGACAGGGTTAGGATACTGACACCTGTCGATAGGTATCTTAACCCTCTCCTTACCCTAACCCTCCCCGGTGCCTTAACCTAACCTGCCCCCCTTGTGCCTAAACCTAACCCTCCAGCCCTAGTGTCTAACCCTTACTCTATCCCTAGTGCCTAACCCTCCCCCCAACCCCGCCACTACCTTCGGGATGCGGGCACCAGTATTCAAAGCACCGGCAACCCCTGTGCCCGGGATACTGACTGTATCCCCTGTGAGATGTATCCAGCAGTGTAAAGAGTGAAGAAGTGGAGAAGTGGAGAAGCTGCTCATTGCGATCAGCTATCTTTGAAGTATCATTTATCGAGTACGTTCTATAAAATTATAAGTAGATGCTGATTGGTTGCTATGGACAACTTCTCCACTTGTCCAGCAGCAGTTACGTGAACTCATTTCAACTTATCCTGTAAATTTGGGTATATTAGGATTCAGAAGTATGAGAAAGGAAGCATAGTCAGTTTAGGTGAAAGAAAAGGCGACTGTCCTGGGATAACCAGATCATAAAGGAGCTTAATGTCAGGTTGCTAGACTATTAGTGGATCCGAAGCAGGGACCAAGGTATGATCATGGTTGGAGGGTGTGTGGAGAAAACTAAGCGGATTTCTCTTCATACAGTGAGAGCATAGATAAAAGCACAGAACCCTGACAGTACTTCAGGATGTAACATGGGATGAGCGGAGGCTCAGTAGTAGAATACTCAGGAGGAGGAAAATTCTATAGCAATGTGACCTGTAGGTGACACTAGTGAGCATTTGTTGAGAGGATGTAGAGATACTTAATATTGAGCAGTGTGAACTGCAGATGGTGCTGTTGAGCACTTGCTGAGAAGAAGTAGAAATGCTGGATGATTGAGCAGTGTGAACTGCAGATGGTGCTGTTGAGCACTTGCTGAGAAAAATAGCAGTACTGGTGTTTAAGCAGTATGAATTGCAGATGACTGTATTGAGTATTTGCAGAAGGAATAGCAATATTGGTGTCACAGCGTGCCGGACACCGGTACGCACTTACTGAGTCCGGCAGAGCTGGTTAACAGCAGGGCATCGGGTGGTGAGTCCCCGGCACTCGCTGCCATGTAGTTCTTCTCCCACTGTCCGGCGGCAAAGTGCAGGTGGCTACGGCTCCCCTGAGGGTGCACTTGCGAATCTGATAAAAATTTAAAGGCCCATGCTCTCCCATTGGTGACTTGACAGGAGGCGCCTAATTCAAGCCTCTCTCTATATAAGCCTCATAAGGTAGTCCCTGGATGCACTCCTGTGCCAGAGTATAGGCTCCCAAACTTTACTCCAGCATTCCCAGTGATTACTACTGCTCAATCTTGACCTAGGCTTTGTCTGTGACCCAATTCCGTCTCCTCCCTGGTACTGCCCTTGTATTCCAGTTTTGTTCTTGGCTATCCTCTGTGACCTGCATACGTCTGCTCCCTGGTACTGCACTTGGTATTCCGGTTCTGACCTTGGCTATCCTCTGTGACCTGCATGCATCTACTCCCTGGTACTGCGCTTGGTATTCCGGTTCTGACCCTTGGCTAACCTCTGTGACCTGCATACGTCTGCTCCCTGGTACTGCACTTGGTATTCTGGTTCTGGCCCTTGGCTAACCTCTGTGACCTGCATATGTCTGCTCCCTGGTACTGCACTTGGTATTCCGGATTTGTCCTTGGCCATCCTCTGTGACCTGCATGCATCTGCTCCCTGGTACTGCGCTTGGTATGCCGGTTCTGACCCTTGGCTATCCTCTGTGACCTGCATACATCTGCTCCCTGGTACCATCTCATCTGTTCGGTTCTGACCCGGCTTGTCGACTACATTGTATATCTTATCGTACACTGCTCGATTCCTGAGTACAGCAGCACCTGTATTCGGGAGCCAAGTCTGAGGGCCGTGACCTACATGTCGAACCTATATGTCCAAACCTCCTTGCGGGGGTCCCTGCTGAATACCGCGATTAACAATGGGGCGAGTGGAGCTGCAGCTCCAGGCAGCCCATCAAAATAGGCCCACAGCATGTGCTGTGCTGCTGTAGGAAGGAAAATACTACAGCAGCCTAACAGTGGCCACCCGAGGCCCCGCAATCTCGACCGCGGGCCATGACCCCCCTCCCTCACGACCGCAGGGTATTAAACACTGTGATCTGCATATGTTACACTGACGTTACTATGGAGGCACAGGGAAGGCTTCTATAACCTTCCCTGTGCCGCTTACACACCATGCTTCTGCGTGCCGTGTGATGTCACAACACATGATGTCACATAGGTACTGCCCCTTTAACAATCCGCGCCGAGAAGCCGCCTTGTCCACTCCAAAGTTACCAGCCAGTGTGAGCTGAGGAGCTGACTCAGAGCCGCTCGCTAGATGCGATCGCTCGCACGATGTGTATGCAAGTTGCTTAGGCAGTGCAAACACAGCAATGCATTAGCACGCCTAGTATTTCTTAAAGCGCGATCACATAGTGTATGCAGACAACCACCAGCCTATCTTAAGACGCCCACTTATAGACGTCATGTTCAGGAAGTGTATACAACCATCGGTACATCGGGTAACATCGGATGCGATCGCAGCGCTTGAGGTTGACCATACCCTGCCTCAAGCACTGCAAGGACTTCAGTGTAAATACTAGCCTGGTGACGTATACTATGATGTGCTGTCTTTTAATTATGCACACCTCTAAAACGCCATTGAGATGCTCAGGCACGCCTGCGTTTGCACCTCCACTCCCCCATTTTTAATGGCCAGCCCCTGTTACCACCTACAAATGGCCTCCCCTGTCACTCACTGTGCTGGGCTGTCTATGCGCAGCGAGCGAATGCATTGTGAACTTTCCGGTGAGTGCCACTGCTTGTGGATGTATGTTGGTTCAATAGTGACTGCTGGCACCACGGTGATATCTAAGACATCAGAGGGAGTGCCGACCTTTATGAAGATTGTGTGTATATATATATACACTGTATATATAAAATTATATATATATAGTCCACTTCGGATCAGCACGTTATTGCATTATTGATTCATACAAGTCTCTGAGTGCCGCTGCTTGCTTGCTTGCATCGTTCCTCTCTCTTTCTCTCTCTCTCCCTATATTTATATGCTCACAACTCAAATTTTATTATGGATACAGATTTGAAAATTTGCAGTAAAATACTTTGCAGTCTTAGTAACAGAATGACTCTACTCAAAAAAATCACCATCTGCCCTCAAACATTCAGCTGTGAATCCACTTTGGAAAAATTCCAGTGGTTGGTGTTTGACCCAGGAACATATGGCGTTTTTAACAACCTTTATGTCTTCAAAATGTTGACCACTGAGACAGTATTTGAGAGGGCCAAACAGATGAAAGTAAGAAGGGGCCAAATCAGGACTGTATGGTGGATGTGGCATTATTGCCCTCCACATTTTGGCAATGGCCGCAGATGTTGCCATCGAAGTGTGAGGTCTGACATTGTCATGGTGTAAGATGACATTTGACAGTCGAATTGTTGAACTTTTTTTGCGGATGGCTTCTTTCAGCTTCCTAAGTGTAATAATGTATAGATCACTGTTGATTGATTGGTTTTGTTCCAAGTAATCGATGAGAACAACACCTCGGCAATCCCAGAAGAATGTGGCCATGACTTTGTTTACGGATCGCTGTGATTTAAACTTTTTTGGCTTAGGTGAGCTTGGGTGTTTCCATTGCTTTGATTGGGCCTTGGTTTCTGGGTCATAAAGGAATACCCAGGTCTCATCTCCTGTAATGACATTTTCCAAAAACATCTCAGGGTTGGCTTCAAAGTTGGTCAAAAGGTCATTGCACACTTCCACCCTCTGGACCTTATGATCCCTGGTTAATTGCTTTGGAACCCATTTAGCACACACTTTATAATATCCCAAATCATTGATTAGTGTTTCTACAGTGCCATGGCTACATTCCAGTTCATCACTGATATCTCTGATGGTCACACAATGGTCTTTCTGAATCATGGCATCGACTTTGTGTCGGTTCTCTGCTGTCACTGCAGTTGATGGTCAGCCACCATGAGATTTGTCGCCCACGGACGATTTTCCCAATTGAAAACGCTTCATCCACCTTCTGACATTGCTATAGTCAATTGTATGCTCACCATACACTTTTTTCAGTCTTCTGTGGATTTCTGTAGCACCGCAGCCTTCTTTTTCCAGAAATTCAATGACGGCTCTTTATTTCATCTTGGATTTCATGGTATTTCTTGGACTACCTAAACAAAACTACATATATAGTTAGCAGACATATTAAAGTACAAACTGACAAAGTTTCAAGTAAATGTTGCATATTATTTCAGAGTTATGAGCATTTAGGCATTACTTTTTGAACAACCCTCGTGTATTATATATATATATATATATATATATATATATATACACACACTGTATATATATATATATATATATACACTGTATATATATATATATATATATATATATATATCCACACATATATATGTTCTACGAAAAGTTGCAAAATGTTAAATATTTTATAAATATTTTATAAACATAATCTGTCATGTACAATGCAGTAAACATTGCTTTGGTCCATGGTTGTCGTGTCAGTGGAACTGCGTGCTTTGATGCCAACATGCACACTGCCTTAACCAACTTCCCTGGTCGCCGCCCAGGAACGGCCATCGAAATTGCATGGATCTCCATGCAATTTCGATCTTTTTGAGATGGTCAAAGCAGGGCCGCAACTATGGGGGGCTAAGGGGTGCCGAACTTGAAAGGGTGCCGGGGAGAGGCTGCCGGGAGACTAGGTTGCTGCTCTTGTGGGTTTGGAGCCGCATCCCGGCCTTGAGAGGCACAGAGACACCAGCAATCTAATGTGGTGCCGGTCGCAAGCCAGTGCTTGTGAACCAGCAGCCAATCATCAGAGGCTGCCGTTCCGTGAGCCCCAATTGATTTGTAAGTGGCGCCACATTACAATGGTGGCAGAACTGACAGTTTCCCAGCGTGTGGCAACCCCATCCCGCGCCACCCCAAGCTCACCCACCGCACGGCCCTGGCAGGTAAGAGAAGGGAGATGGGGCCTTACTGTGGCTTAATGTAAATGAGGCCTTACTGTGGCATAATGTGTAAGGGGCCTTACTGTGGCATAATGTAAAGGGGGCCTTACTGTGGTATAATGCGTAAGGGGCCTTACTGTGGCATAATGTAAAAGAGGCCTTACTGTGGCATAAATGTATAAGGGGCATTACTGTGGCTTAATGAATAAGGGGCATTACTGTGGATTAATGTATAAGGGGCATTACTGTGGCTTAATGAATAAGAGGCATTACTGTGGCTTAATGTATAAAGGGCATTACTGTGGCAGAATGTGTTATAAGAGACATTACTGTGTGGCATAATGTGTTGTAAGGGGTATTACTGTGGCATAATGTGGTATAAGGGTCATTACTGTATCACAAAACCACGCACCCTTTTCATTCTCTATTTTGTATTTTTTTTGGGGGGGCGCCAAATTATGGCTTTACCCCGGGTGACAAAAATCCTAATTTTGGCCCTGGTCATGTTACTAGCCACACCCAATGTCAAAGACCACGCCCCCTGTGCAGATAACACTTGCACATCACTGGTCACACCCTCTAATCATTGGTCACACCCCACTGTGCTGGTCACACCTCCTGCGGCTGCACACAATAGTCCCTTAATAAATTTCAGCTCCAAGCCAATGTGGAGCTTAAACTGGTACTGCCATCGGCAAGTTAGACTGCGCACCTCAGTACTGGGTCTCCCAATCCTGAAATACGGGCTAGCATCCACTATCCATCCATGGGTTGTGAAAACTGGTATTATGAGCAGTATGTACTGCAGGAGGTACCGTTGAGCACTTGCTGAGAAGAATTACCATGCAGTGCAGTTACATGTACTATGTAATGACACATTGTGCCATCGTACACCAGATCATGCAGTGTGTATGGCGCGCACGATGTATTGTTACATCGCGTTGCTTCGTCACTGGGTACACACATCAAATAGTGCGTACCCAGTTTAAAGATGACACTAGCGTCCCATGAGCAGTAGCCCGGTGGTGACATCATCAGATGAGAGGTTGCTCTTCTATCTGACTCTTGGTCCCAGTACCCAGCATGTACGTATAGTAGAGAGAGGCAATAATGCTGGAGCACCCTGCTCTCTAACACCCTTATGCCCCCTCACTATGGGCTGTCTCCAACTGCATAAAACATTTATCACATTTTACTCAATAATCATTTGGTAAATTCAATCCTGTAACCAGAAACATTTGGGTTATGCATGAAAAAACAAAAATACATATCAACACATATTAAATGTATTCCAGTCCACACACTTTTAGGAATACACTCAGAACTTGTGACGTCAGTCCCTTCATCATCATATCAGCTATGTTATCTCACCACAAAGGTGACGCTGACAGACTTCCTTTCCACTTGCTCTCAGATGAAGTGATGTCTCATAGCTATGTCTTAGAGTGTCCATGGTGCTTTGTGCTATAGAACAAGTCTATTGCACCTCTATTGTCACACTCTATGTTGATGGTTTTATTCTGTTCCAGAAGACCCAATTCACATACAGCCTTTTTCTTCTTCTAGATATAAGGATTATTTGGCTGACTCTGTAAGTGCCATATACTATGCCTCAGTGGTAAATAGGGCAACAGTGGGTTGCTTCCTGCTTGCCCAGTTGACAGCTGCACCTACCAGTACAAACAGATATGCCATGTAGGAACAACCAGTGCCCTTACAGGGTTTCTGAGTGCCCTTTGCTGGCCCCACCCCCTGAGCGCATGACATCATGATGGTGTGCAGAGGAATCACCAGCATTGGGAAGGGCAGCACTGTCCACAGTATCCTCAGGATGCTCTGAGCCGCTGTAGTTTCATATGACAGGGTGCATGGTATGCACAAAGTGTCCGAAGGATGCTCCGGTGACTCTGCCATAGTGATACTGGCAGTAGGATGCTGTTCAAGGCACCCTGATAACCAGAAGCAAGGCCGTGGGTCATGGTGCCGCCCACAGAGCCCCTGTGCTCTGTGCTGCATCATCGGTCGCACACCCATAGTTATGGTCCTGGGAATGAGTCATCCTCATCTGCTCCCCAGTTAGCATCATAGAAGGATTCCAGTTTAAATTTTCCATGCTTTGAAAACACTAATTTCAAGGAATTTAAACCCTTTAGATATTTCAGGATTCTTTTAACTGCAGTCCAGCGTTGCTTACCAGGATTAATAGCAAACTGAGGCCCTCATTCAGAGCCGTACGCAAACAGCAGTACGCTCGTTGCGTTCCGATGTTGACTAACCGCACCTGCGTCGGTGTAACACTGCGCATGTGCGTACGGCAGATTGCAAGCTTTTTTGGTCTCGTTCGTCAAATAGCGTACAGGAAGTGACATGTCAAATGTGATTGACAGAACAGGGCGTTTTTGGGTGTTGACGGGGGTGGAGATGGAAAAACGCAGGCGTGGCGAGGCGTTTTTGGGGCGTACATACATTAGCAGATGCGAGCGTAAAATGTGTACGGACCAACTCATACGTCACTGGATGATCCTCTTACCCTTCAAAATGCTTGCACAGCTTAGGGTCTGGATTACTCGACCACATTGGCGATGGCCTTCTCCTCCATCCCGGCACTCCACGATGTTGCTGCGATTAATCGCGGGTGGTCAGAACAGCAATTAGTGTTGGATTGAAAACCGGCTTGGTATGTGTTTTGAAAGCAGTTTTTTGTGTTAGCACAAAAGCGTACGCAGGTGGAAATCATAGCTGCTAATGTGATGATTACACAATCAATTTACGTACATTTGTGGTTGTTTCTTTTGGGCTCAATTTGTTGGTTAGGGCCTATTGTAACAATAATGTCATCATGTTTTTTTGGTTTTTACCTTTTTCTTTTGGCCTGTTGAATTTGCATCGTTATGTTAAATTTTAAACGTTCCTTAAAGAGCCCTTTTTTGGGGGGCATGTAAAATGTGGTTTTTGCCAGTTTGTGCCTTTTGGCCCAGGATTAAATGAAATCCATTTTGACAATAATGTGAGAATACAATGTCAGTTTTTTACTTTTTTTTTATTGCTCAAACAAAAAAACAAAAAAAAAAACAATTTGTGGCAAAGTTTTTTTGCAGGGTTCATTCCCAAAGTTACAATAATTGGGCCAACATAAAAGATTTATGAAATGTAGAACACAAAATTAAAAACAATTCACAAGAAAGGAGAGGGAAGTTTTGACCAGAAAGGAATATGAGCCAAGCACAGAAGGAGTGTGGGAAAAGTTGCCATTGCTGTCACCGTTTTTTCACCCGTTTGGCTGGGGGAGGGAGGGCGCCAAACCGGGTCCGGGATGTCATCGGGCTTGCCTGTCCAGAGGCAGATGTTGTGGCCTCTGGACTAGGCACAGGGCTAGGCACATTTGGAGGATTGGCTGATGTTGTGCCAGAGGTGGAGGATCCTGATGTTCCGGCAGGAAGGGAGGTCGGCTCCACCATGTGCTGGCGAACGAGCTGCTCCAGGGCATTGGCGATGCGGATGTTGGCCCTGGTATTTTCCGCCAGGGCCTGACCAATGGTCACGTTGGCTGCAGCATTTTGCTCCAGGGCCTCAGCCACCCGTAGCAGACTGGCGTCCATCCTCTGCAGAATCTCCGTATGGAAATCCGATTTGAAATTGAGTTCTGTGAGGAGGGCCACTGCCTGCGAGGGGGATTGCCCTGGACTGGCTTCTGCAGGGTCCTCAGCCGGATGTACTGGTACCTCCCCTGCAGAGCCAGCAGAAATTCGGCGGCCAAGGCTCCTCTCTGGAGCAGACTCATCCGCCTGTGTCTCTGTTAGGAAAAATGAGAAAAGACTCACATTAGAATCTACATATTGGCCCACTAACATTTCAGAGTTGGTGACATCACAAGATTTACCTGGGACAACATGAGGAGCCGCAAAGTCTGGCATGTCCGTATCCATGTTGGACACGCCAAACATCTCCACAGGCTGCACACACCCCTGTGCCAGCTCTTCTAAATCCGTCAACTCCAATGACACAGGGGTGGGACCCCCACCTGTCCCCCTTGCATGCCTAGCCCTGTCCGCGAGTTTTTGCTTTAGGCAATATTTGAAGTCGCCCCATCTGTGGGATAAAATGGGAACCATTATCCTTTTGTTTAAAATGGGGTTTGTTTATAGGGGGGGCAAGTGTTTACTTACCGCCGTTTGACATCCCGGGCTAGACGGACATAATCACCGACCCTATTGACAGCAACGGCTACCTCTTCCCACATTCTCCACTTCTGGCTTGTACTCATATTCCTGTCTGCCTGTGGCAGGATGTTCACACACTTCTGAATCAAAACCTCCATCTCCTTTCTTGTGAAATGTGGCTGCCTTTTCTTTTTGGCAGCTTTGGCCGGAATACTGGGCCCAGCAGCCTCTTCCATGTCATCCTCCTCACCTATTTGTGTAAATATGCAGATTTCTCAAATTCACAACTTGCCCAATCTTATGTTTCAAATTAATCATTGAGACAAAATGCATGAAAGACTTACCGCCTGACTCTTGTCCATTGTTTCCCTGGTCTGTAGCCATGTCTGAGGTCCAAACAAGAAATACACCAGAATTTAAATGTGGTTTTGTGACGTATTTATACATGCGTCCTTATTTTGCGGCCGCATCATTGATTGTGCGTTCCTATGATCCCTCCTTAATTTGTGCGGGAAACGAAACACTATTTATGGCTTGGTGTGTCTCGAGTCGAGGTGGCGTTTTTGGATTGTTGGAGGTTACCTTGGTTGGAGTTTCTTGTTTGCGGATTAAGGAGTTGGCGTTTGGAGTTTATTTAGTTTGCTAGATTTGCGTTTTTATTTTCCGTTCGCTTGTTTTTTGAATTTTTTTTTGGCCTCGTTTCTTGATTTGGTAAGTTTTGTGAAGTCTAACTTTGGTTCAATTGGTGTCTCATTTTGTTTCTTCTTGTTCTTAATTTTTTGATCCATAATTTCATCTCTTTTAGGTTTTTTTTTATTTCGGACCCAAAGACCTTTTGATTGGGAATCTTATATATTTGCTCTTGGTAAGTCCATTTTTTAACTTGTATTGGCGAACTAATTAGCGCATTTTTCCTATGTTTGTTTATTAACTTGTATTTGCAAACTAATTAGCGCATTTTTCTCTGTTTGTATAGTGACTTGTATTGGCGAACTAATTAGCGCATTTTTTTCTGTTTGTATAGTGACTTGTATTGGCGAACTAATTAGTGCATTTTTCTCTGTTTGTATAGTGACTTGTATTGGCGAACTAATTAGCGCATTTTTCTATGTTTGTTTTTTCTAACTTGTATTTGCGAACTAATTAGCGCATTTTTCTCTGTTTGTATAGTGACTTGTATTGGTGAACTAATTAGCGCATTTTTCTATGTTTGTTTTTTAACTTGTATTGGCGAACTAATTAGCGCATTTTTCTCTGTTTGTATAGTGACTTGTATTGGCGAACTAATTAGCGCATTTTTCTATGTTTGTTTTTTAACTTGTATTGGCGAACTAATTCGCGCATTTTTAAATGCTTATTCATCCTGTAAAATTGTTTGTGGTTGCCCTTTAGCATTTTTGGCTTACATTTGACCCCATTTTGATGTACTGTGTGCAATGTCGTTTTGCTCTTTGCCCAAATGTGTGTTTCGCCTATTTTATGTTTTGTCTAGCACCAAATTTAGAAACATAAATGCACAGACTAAACTTTTACAAATTAATATTGGGATTATTTTCAGTTTTGACGTATCATGACAATACCCCGGCATGTAAGCAGCAATGGATGGTATCATCAAGCTAAGTTGTTTTAATTTTCTTTTGGGGTGGGTCCAAAGCCTTACATTCAAATCTTGCCATTTCAGGTTGATCTTGGGCGGATTGTTCTGGCCATGCTCCCGGAAGCCGACCAACCTCAATCTCGTCCCAGGCGTAGGCATCGTAGGCGTGCAAGGCCCCAGATATTTCGAACACGTGTCACCCTTTTTGGAATGCCCGATGATGAGGTTTTAAGATGCTACCGTCTTCCTCCCAAAATCATCATAGACACTCTCTCATTAATAGAGAGTGATCTTGAGCGGCAAATTGACAGTCCAACAGCAATACCACCACTTACGCAATTTATGGCGGTGTTACATTTCTGTGCCTCAGGATCGTTTCAAACAACGGTGGGAATAGTGGCGGGCATCTCACAATCCTCCTTTTCCAGGATCCTGAGGGCAGTGATGGAGGCACTTTTCAAGCACCTCTATCATTTTATTAAAATGCCTTTGGATATGGGTGCCCTTAGTGTGGCCAAGGCCAATTTTTACCAAATAGCTGGCTTCCCACACATCATAGGGGTTGTGGATGGTACTCACATACCACTTCAGCCTCCAGCACGGCTGGAGGCCATATTTCGCAACCGTAAACACTATCACTCCCTCAATGTAATGGTGGTATGTGATGCCTCCCTCCAGATCCTGTCCCTGAATGCAAAATTACCAAGAAGTGCACATGACTCCTTCGTCATCCAGCAATCAGGGATATGGCACAAATTAAACAACCTACAAGCTGGTGATGCGTGGCTTCTGGGTAAGTGGAGACCTTTAGTAAATAACAATGTTAAGCTTGATACACAGTGATCCTGATGTTGTCTATTCTTTTTCACAGGAGACAGTGGATACCCTTGCATGCCCTGGCTGCTCACTCCTTATTTGGCTCCCACACCAGGCCCACAAAGTGAGTTTAATACCGCACTTACAGCCACCAGGCAAGTGGTGGAGCGCTGTATCGGCCTTTTAAAAGGCCGATTCAGATGCCTCCACCGCTCTGGTGGCGAGCTCATGTATTTGCCGGATATGGTTTCGAAAATTGTGGTCCTGTGTGGGATATTTCACAACATCGCCATAAGGAGTGGTGTCCCAATGCAGCCAGAGGATGCCTTACCTGAGGATGGCCCCCCCGAGGTTGGTCGGAGGTCAGTATGTGGGGGGGCCATACGCGATGATGTGGTGGCCCGATATTTTAGGTAATTATTGGCCAAACAACAGTGTGTATACCCAATGTGTTACAGTTTTTTGGCGTTCATCTTTTTTTATATTAATTCTTGCCCCATCTTCTGTTTGTTTGCATAATCTTTGCCACTCCCACGATGACTACTTCCTGCTACCCTTCAAAAATCTTTATGTGGAAACTTCTGGAATATATTATGACACCCATATTGCAACGCCATATTTTTGAAATCATGTGGGCATGGACCTTCGTCAACCAGTTCTTGATTTGTTGTGTGTTTGTTTCCTGTTTTTGGTATGTGGTGTATTTCTGATTATCACTGTGTGTTTTGTTTGTGAGTGACCACTTTGTTTTTTGATTTCTGTTGTGAATAAATATTTGGAGAGTGTAATTTGTTTCCTTTTTGGGCACTTTAGAAGCAAGTGTAAACAAACTCCCAAACGTTAATTTTACCTAAGGGGTAACCCAGTAATGAAGCAAGTGGAGCTAAAATGTAATATGTTTTCGGGGTACTAACCAACACACCAAGGAATCCTGTACAATCAGTTGTCTTCGTAAGATTGGCCTAAGCAGATTGGGCACCAAATAGGAACCTGTAAAATGTTGTAAACTATCATGTTGTCCACCCCAAAAAAGGAAAATGACATTGGTACTGGGAGGTGTTTCTTGTGCCTGTTTGCCTTCAAAATACAACACACAATCTGTAGTGAGATTCTTTGGCAATCCTTGCTTGAAGAGTCTACTTATGTCAGTGTAAAGAATCTTGGATTTACTAAAAACGCATGAGACAGAGCGTGAATTAAAACTGATTTATTTGTAAACAATTTGAAAAAAAAAAAAAAAAAACTAATTCCTAAGGAGGACCGCCAGATGGTCAAGGCCCTGCAGAAGCCCGGTGACTTGCTCCCGCATACGTGCCACACACTGACAGATTTCTGCCCGACGCCTCTGTTCCTCTGTGGGTGACAAAAGTTTGGGGATTAATACATCAATAATGAAGCAACATTCAAAAAAAACACAAAACAAGCAAACCAAAACTTAAAAGCTTGTGGAAAAAAAAAACATTACACGGATAAAACCCAGCACCCCAAAATGTCCTAGGCCAAAAATACAAGGGCCCTAAAAAAATGCACACAGGTGTGATATGTGTATGGTGAAATCAGCAGGAACAGGTAAAGACAACCCCCAAAAATACCCTAAGGCGACAGAAAGCCAACAAAAATGGGGACGACACATGATTACATACAAACAGTTTGTGGTGCCCAAAACAAAAACAAAAAAAAACATACCGTTCGGCAAAACGCCAGAGCGAGAAGCCACTCCCTCGACCACCTCGGAGGTGGCTACATTCCCCAAACCTAGGGGCAGGGTGTTTGAAGAATCCTGGGAGGGGGTATTTGGAGGAGGGGCGGATGGAGGAGAGGGGGAATTGGTCTGGAGGGGAAGTAGACCAGAAATCTCGGCCACAGGGTCTGGGGAGGAGGGGGTAATTGAGGAATTGGGGGTTGGAGAGAGGGGCCGGGACCGGCGTCTTGTCTGCCGATGATGCCGTAGTCTTTGCTGTGCCCTTAAAAGATGTAAAAAATATTGTGGTTAGTTTCAACAGGAATCCAAATAAAAAAAAAAAAATATATATATAAGTACAATGACTAAATAGGACAGACATGAAAACATGCACATGCAGATATGACTACAATGACTAAATAGGACAGACATGAAAACATGCACATGCAGATATGACTACAATGACTCAATAGGACAGACATGAAAACATGCACATGCAGATATGACTACAATGACTAAATAGGACAGACATGAAAACATGCACATGCAGATATGACTACAATGACTAAATAGGACAGGCATGAAAACATGCACATGCAGATATGACTACAATGACTAAATAGGACAGACATGAAAACATGCACATGCAGATATGACTACAATGACTAAATAGGACAGACATGAAAACATGCACATGCAGATATGACTACAATGACTAAATAGGACAGACATGAAAACATGCACACGCAGTTAGGGCCCACAAGATAAACTTGAAAACCACAGTCCATAAAACTTACTTTCCTCGATCTGCATGAGAAAGCATGCCAGCAAGCGGGGCGTACGCCGGTGCAGGTCCGACCACCTGCGCTCCAGCTGGCCAATATGTCGGCGTGAGCCGAAGGAGCGCAGGCGGCGACGTACCTCCGCATATGCGGAACGCTTTCGGCTATTTGAGATGGGTGGAGGCTGACTGGTGATCCGCCTGTCCATCACCTCCGTGAGCACCAGCAGTTCGCGCCTGGTGAATGCGGCGGATCTCATGATGGCAATGGTGTATTTTTAGAAAATTATTTTTAATAAAGCACCCAAAAGAAAATTGATTGGCTAATGTATTTGGGAAATTAACAGGACAAATTCTATTGGTTAGTGTATGAGTCATGTGTCCGACAGGGCCACAAATCTCTTGAGAGTTATGATAGGCTTGATGCAGTGACATGCGTAAGCAAATTTAAATAAAGAAATGAACCACAGAAAATTTTTGGGGATACAAACAAATAGAACAATTGTTTAATTGTGGCTAACATGTCTTTTGAACAATAAAAGCGAAGGTTTCAGCCGTACGTATTCTGCGAGTAAACACAAACAGGGACAAGATTAAAGTTTATTGCATTGTGTTGAAAAAAAACAAACAATTAAGCTAATTGATACATTGATTGGCATGATACGATTGAGGGAGGTAGGCAGAAAAAACGAGCAGGTAATCGGAATCTGACAGGCCCACTTCCGGTTTGTACTTGTGCGTGCGTTCCCTTCAAGCCATTTCGGGGATGTACGCTCGCTATTTGGCACGCTCGTTAGTTAGAGGAGGGGTCGCCTGAGTTTGGGGCGGATTTTTAGCTGCGTACGAAAATACGAGCGAGTGCTTGAATTGAAATATTTTTTTACGTACACCGAACGTACGTACGCCCACTTGCGAGTGGGTCTGAATCAGGGCCTGACTCACTTAGCTTGCAGCATGTGTAATGTCAGTTCGAGATCCAGCACTTGCACACAGGGCTCCCATCAGAAATTGCTGGGCCCGGGACTGTCAAAATAGGCAGGGCCTTCCCCTCAGCCTTCACAAACCCCCCACCTCCCACAACCCCCTTCCCCCGCTACCTTACCTATACACAAAAAAAAATAATTATATATATATATATATATATATATATATATAGACAATGGAAACAGGATGGCACTCCATAGACTGATAGTATACTTGTTAAAACGGTCCTTTAATGACGTTTCGGGGTTTTCCCCTTCCTCAGGGACAGCAATACATATGAAACACAAACATTGCAAATATATAAAGCCAGACAATCACTCATCATCTCCCTCACCTGAAAAACGCCAGCGTCCGACTCCATGGATTTGCGCTCAACAACCTCGGCGCTGAGCCCATGACGTCATCAGCCGGCGTCCCGCAGGCAAAGGAACATCGTGATAAGATGAAGCATATAACTGTAACCAATGAATATATAAATTAACCATTTCACACCCAAGCAGGATAAATATCTGAATTAGAGATAACACTGCAAACCCAGGGTCTCATTGAGACCCCTTGGCGCAATGGTATCTAGAATGTGTATCCATCTACTTTCTTTCTGCATTAAGATTTTATTTCTATTACCACCCCACACAAGAGGAGGCACGTTATCAATAATGATGGCTTGAATTGATGCCACCCCATGCTGGAACTGGGCAAAATGACGAGCCAATGGTTGCTCGCTATTACCACTCCCCAAGGCCTGCCGTATGGGGGAATGATGCAAAGCCATATGCTCCTTAAATTGTTGCTGAGTTTTACCTATATACGACAGGCCACAGGGAGAGGTGAGCATATATATAACAAACATGGTAGAGCATGTCAATGCAAAATTAATCTTAAAGCATTTACCCGTATGGGGATGACAAAAAGAATTTTCAATTGTTAAACCTCTACATGTGACACAACCCAGGCACCGATGACATCCTACCCGGGTACTTAAGAAGTGTGTTGGCTGAGTTTGCCGTCCTAGCCCTGTTATATCTAAACGCATAACCCAATCTCCTATATTTCTGCTTCTAGTAAAACTAGGGAGAAGCCTAGAGTCCTGTAAAACCGGTAAATCTCTATCAGAGCGTTTAGATATAACAGGGCTAGGACGGCAAACTCAGCCAACACACTTACCCGGGTAGGATGTCATCAGTGCCTGGGTTGTGTCACATGTAGAGGTTTAACAATTGGAAATTCTTTTTGTCATCCCCACACATGGAAACGCTTTAAGATTAATTTTGCATTAACATGCTCTACCATGTTTGTTATATATGCTCACTTGTCCCTGTGGCCTGTTGTATGTAGGTAAAACTCAGCGACAATTTAAGGAGCGTATGGCTTTGCATCGTTCCGCCATACGGCAGGCCTTGGGGAGTGATAATAGCGAGCAACCATTGGCTCGTCATTGTGCCCAGTTCCAGCATGGGGTGGCATCAATTCGAGCCATCATTATTGATCACGTGCCTCCTCTCGTTCGGGGTGGTAATAGAAATAAAATCTTAATGCAGAAAGAAAGTAGATGGATACACATTCTAGATACCATTGCGCCAAGGGGTCTCAATGAGACCCTGGGTTTGCAGTGTTACCTCTAATTCAGATATTTATCCTCCTTGGAAGTGAAATGGTTAATTTATATATTCATTGGTTACAGTTATATGCTTCATCTTATTTGCATCATTTTCGCAATGTCCGTGGTCTTCTGTATAGACTTATGTCTTGAACTGCGTTTATTATGTATGTAGTGATACCATTTGTGTTTATTATATTTGTTTTGATTTAAAGTGTTAGTTTTTATTATAGAGATTTTGACAGTTTGTCAATGTGTGTATATGGTTGCTAGGCAACCGGATCACGATGTTCCTTTGCCCGCGGGATGCCGGCTGATGAAGTCATGGGCTCAGCGCCGAGGTTGTTGAGCACGAATCCATGGAGTCGGACACTGGCGTTTTTTCAGGTGAGGGAGATGAGTGATTGTCTGGCTTTATATATTTGCAATGTTTGTGTTTTATATATATTGCTGTCCCTGACGAAGGGTTGAAACACCGAAACGTCATTAAAGGACCGTTTTAACAAGTATACTATCAGTCTATGGAGTGCTATCCTGTTTCCATTGTCTACATGGAGGCAGCGTTCTGCACCTCCGGAGGGGCACCCTAGCAAGTATCTTTTTTATCCCCAGTCTGTGAGTGCCGGGTTTTCTGGATTTTGTGTGTGTGCGTGTATATATATATATATATATATATATATATGTATATTATTGAGACACAGTTAGGTTAGGGGGTCCCTCTCCTGGGTAGAGGACTCCTTCCTTTCACACACAGCAGCTGGGAAACAGTACGCCAGACTGGATGCAAGTACAAGCTGGTCGGCGCTAGTCTTTATTGTACAATGTCAGAAACAAACAAAGAAAGCATAAACATAAATCCTAGCCATGTCGGGGCACTAACTTCACAGGTAGTTCCCTCACTACCAGAACCTGGCAGGGCCTAATGCCCTCACCAGCAACAAGGGCACAGCACAACACTTACAGTTAGGTTTTCAAGTGTCTCTGAGCAAACTCCCTGTCTGCTCTCCCAGGTGAGACAATCAGCCCTCAACACACTAGGCTTATATTGGCCACTCTCAGGTGGAAACCCTAACAAGCCTGTTACCAGGCTAAGAGAACCCTCTCCTCTCACCCACAACCCCCAGGTCCCAAACCGGCTTTTCAAAAAGCCGAGACTCAAGCCTGCTACACTGCAGACTTTCTCCTGGAGGTTTAAAACACATAAGACAGGAATCTGGGACCAATGTACCTGCCACAGACCACTTTACCAATGATCCTATCACATTTCCCCCCCCTTTGTTTCGACCTGTGGGGCGGAACAACTGAAGCCCCCAAACAATGAACGTGTGACAACGCGTCAGCATTGGCCAGCTGGCTTCCTGGCCTGTGTTCCACTGAAAATTTAAAAGTTTATAACGCCAAGAGCCATCTCGTAATTCTCGCATTACTGTCTTTATTTTCGGACATCCACTTCAAAGGGGCATGGTCAGTGATCAATTTGAACTTTCTTCCAACCAAGTAGTACGTGAGAGCCTCTAACGCCCACTTTATGGCCAACGCCTCCTTCTCCACTGTGGCATAGTTTCTCTCATGTACATTCAACTTTCTGCTTAGATAGAAAATAGGGTGTTCCTCACCCTCCTTGTTCTGGGACAGGACCGCTCCTATACCTACTTCTGATGCATCGGTTTGTACTATGAATTCCCTGTCAAAATTTGGAGTCATCAGGACTGGTTGGGAACACAACGCTACTTTCAGCTCCTGAAAAGCTTTCTCCGCCTCAGGACTCCATTCTACCATGACTTTTTGTTTGCCTTTGGTCAGGTCAGTCAGTGGGACTGCCATGGTGGCAAAGTTAGGTATAAACCTCCTGTAGTACCCCGTAATTCCCAAGAAGGCTCTCACCTGCTTCTTATTCAGAGGCCGTGGCCAGTTTTGTATGGCATCAACTTTATTGAGCTGAGGCTTTATCAGGCCTCTGCCAACGGTGTATCCCAGATATTTTACTTCCTCCATGCCTAGACAACACTTTTTTGGGTTGGCTGTCAAACCTGCCTTATAGATGGAGTCCAAAGCTGCTTGTACCCTGGGTAAGTGAGACTGCCATTCAGGACTATGAATGACCACGTCATCCAGATAAGCAGCCGCATACCGTCTATGGGGCCTTAGAATCCTGTCCATCATTCTTTGGAAGGTAGCAGGTGCCCCATGTAGCCCGAAGGGCAACATCTTGTACTGAAACACGCCCTCTGGCGCTGAAAAAGCTGTCTTTTGTTTGGCGCTCTCGGTTAACGGTACTTGCCAATACCCTTTGGTTACGTCAAGAGTGGTTAAATACCTTGCCGTTCCTAGTCTCTCAATCAATTCATCCACTCTTGGCATCGGGTAGGCATCGAATTTTGAAACACTGTTCAACTTTCGGAAGTCATTGCAGAAACGCACACTCCCGTCGGGCTTTGGAATCAACACAATGGGACTTGACCATTCACTATGTGATTCTTCAATAACCCCTAACTCTAGCATATTTTTAATTTCTTTCGACGCCGATTCTCTTTGTGCTTCTGGCAACCTATAGGGCTTTAGATTAACTTTAACCCCTGGGTCAGTGATGATGTCATGTTTAATGACCGAGGTTTTCCCAGGTACGTCAGAGAACAGCACCCTATTTCTGATCAGAAAGTCCTTGACCTCTTGTTGTTGAATTGCCGACAGGGTTTTTGCCACTGTCACTTCGGGAACTAAGGGCCCTGGATTTACTGGAGGGGCTCGGACGGCCGACAGTGCCGTTCTATCTTTCCAGGGCTTTAACAGATTTATATGGTATATCTGTTCCGGCTTTCTTTTCCCCGGCTGGTAAACTTTGTAATTGACCTGCCCCACTCTTTCTAAGATTTCAAAGGGCCCTTGCCATTTAGCCAAAAGTTTATTTCCACAGTGGGAACCAATACTAACACTCTGTCCCCAGGAGCAAAGCTGCTTAACCGAGCATTGCGGTTGTATACCCTCTGCTGTGCCTGTTGAGCCTGTTCCAGGTGCTCTCTCACTATCGGCACTACCGCAGTAATTCTCTCCTGCATTTGAGAAACATACTCAATCACGGTTTTGTAAGGACTAGACTGCCCCTCCCATGTCTCTTTGGCAATGTCTAGTAACCGCCTTGGGTGTCTCCCATACAACAAGTCGAAGGGTGAAAACCCGGTGGAGGACTGGGGAACTTCTCTTATGGCCAACAATAAATACGGCAATAAGTAATCCCAATCCCTACCATCCTTGTCGACCACTTTCCTAAGCATGTGTTTTAACGTCTTGTTAAACCTCTCGACCAGCCCATCGGTTTGGGGGTGATAAACCGAAGTTCTTAACTGTTCACTTTTGAACAGGCGACATAACTCTTTCATGACTTTTGACATAAACGGTGTACCCTGGTCAGTTAGTATCTCCTTGGGTATACCCAGCCTGCTAAAGACATGAACTAGCTCTCTGGCAATGGTCTTGGTTGACGTATTGCGCAACAGGACCACTTCCGGGTACCTGGTAGCGTAATCCATTATGACCAGAATATACTGGTGTCCCCTGGCAGACTTCATTAAGGGTCCAACCAAATCCATCGCTATTCTTTCAAACGGCACCTCTATAATAGGCAATGAAACTAGTGAACCCTTAAAATGTGGCCTGGGAGCATGATACTGACACTCAGGGCAGGATGCGCAAAAGTCAGACACCTCTTTATGAAGCCCGGGCCAGAAAAACCTCTGCATTATTCGCTCCGTGGTTTTCTCTACCCCTAGATGGCCTGCCGTTATATGACCATGGGCCAGATCCAACACTGTTCTTCTGTAGGCTTTGGGAACTATTAGTTGTTCCACAATATCTTCCCCCTTCTTAGTCACCTGATATAACAAATCCTGACACATTGCCATGTGGGGATAGGACAAAGGACTATCAGGGTCCACGGGTTTACCATCAACTACTTTTACATTCTCCCTGGCTTTTACCAAAGTAGGGTCATTCAACTGCTCCACGGCAAAGACCTCTCTTCTGACCTCTAAATCAGGCAGATGATCACCTGGCCCAACAACACTTCCCACCTCAATGGGAGACACATCAGTTGGCGGGCCACCATCATGTTCCGCATTCTCTAGTTCGCCAACCATAGTAGAAAAAGGGAATAACTCTGACTCAGAAGAAACTCCCTCCTCCACTACATCGACAACCTTCTCAAATGGATCGGGGTTGTTCACCTCTGGAACAAAACGGCTTTCCCACAACTTCCAGAAGTGAGCAAAGTCTCTCCCCAATATTGCATCGTACACCAGACCATGCACCAAACCCACTGAAACTATAGCAGAGCCACATGGTGTCTCGATGTTCACCTCGGCCGTAACATAATATCGAGTATCCCCATGTATGCAGGTCACACCAACAGTTTTCCCTGTATGCCTCAAGGGATTCACCAGCTCAGCTTTTATAAGTGTCACCAAGCTACCAGAGTCTAACAGTGCCTCTACTCGGTTGCCATCTACAGTGAGTACACACATGTGCTTATCAGTCTCAGCCTGCCGGTCAGCCGTACAGGCTGTCTGTGCAAAGAAAGACCCCCTGCGGTAGACATGAGCAGTATCACATTGCATAGGTTCAGTTGTAAGTGAACAATTAGCGGCAATATGGCCAAAGCCACCACATTGGAAACACTGAGTCATATTAATGTCTAGTCGTTTACGGGGAAAGAACCTTCCTGGCCTGGCAGGCCTGTCTCCAGGTTCTACACCCTCAGTCTTAGGTACATTCCACCGCCCAGCACCCTTCTCCCCTGGAACAGTCTTACCAGTGTCTGTGGGAGTTCGCCGGTGCGCCATCGGGGCTCGGTGGGGCATACTCATCAGCTCCTCAACCGCCACGTACCTCTCCACCAGCTCGACCAACTGGTCCGCGGACTTAGGGTCTGCATGGCTCACCCACTTGCGCAGAGTCACAGGTAATGATCGCAGGTACCGGTCCATCACGACCCTTTCCACGATCTGTGGTCCCATCAGCGTCTCGGGCTGTAGCCATTTTGAGGACAGATAGACGAGGTCATGCATCTGTGAACGTGGAGGCTTGTCCCTATGGAACTCCCAGCGGTGAACCCGTTGGGCACGAACAAAGGTGGTGACTCCCAAGCGAGTTAGGATCTCCTGTTTTAGTTTTTTATAGTCCTTGGCATCAGCCAGGCATAAGTCGAAATATGCTTTTTGTGGCTCCCCAGACAAAAAAGGTGCCACCAGACTTGCCCACTGCTCCTTGGGCCAACTCATCCTTTCGGCCGTTCTTTCAAATGCGGCGAGATAAACCTCCACTTCATCGCCCGAAGTCTTCTTTTGGAGGAAGTGACTGGCTCGTACGGAGTGAGTGGTGGTGGGAGGACCAGTATTAACATCTCTGGGCCGGGCGACCAGGTGCTGTACCACCTCTTTTATGGCCTGGCTGTTTTCCGCTAAGGCCTGGCGGGTTTCCTCGATGGCGACCTGTTGTTGCCTCTGGGCTGTCTCCAAGGCCAACAGTTGCACCCTGGTGTATTCCTGCTGAGCCCTGGTAGATTTCTGCTGAAGTTGGTTTGTCTCCTGCTGAAGTTTGTTCATCTCCTGCTGAGCTCCTGTAGCTTGGAGCAAGGCCTTAATAATTTCCTCCATTTTGTTCTGGGGTGTAGGTTGGAAGCTGAACCTTGCCTCTCTGAGCATTGGCTGACGCCTCCTCTATGGGACTTCAAGGACACAGTGTTATTTCCACACTCACAAATTGGGTGTCTGTCCCTTTAATTTTTAAATGGAAAGTTTTCCTCTCGCTGCAACTTCAGTGTGTGTGGGTGCCCGCATTCTCCACCATATTGTGACACAGTCAGATTAGGGGGTCCCTCTCCTGGCTAGAGGACTCCTTCCTTTCACACACAGCAGCTGGGAAACAGTACGCCAGACTGGATGCAAGTACAAGCTGGTCGGCGCCAGTCTTTATTGTACAATGTCAGAAACAAACATAAAGAAAACATAAACATAAATCCTAGCCCTGTCGGGGCACTAACTTCACAGGTAGTTCCCTCACTACCAGAACCTGCAGGGCCTAATGCTCTCACCAGCAACAAGGGCACAGCACAACACTTACAGTTAGGTTTTCAAGTGTCTCTGAGCAAACTCCCTGTCTGCTCTCCCAGGTGAGACAATCAGCCCTCAACACACTAGGCTTATATTGGCCACTCTCAGGTGGAAACCCAAACAAGCCTGTTACCAGGCTAAGAGAACCAAAACCTGGAGTGGCCGTGGGTGGAGCCCTCCCTCTCCTCTCACCCACAACCCCCAGGTCCCAAACCGGCTTTTCAAAAAGCCGAGACTCAAGCCTGCTACACTGCAGACTTTCTCCTGGAGGTTTAAAACACATAAGACAGGAATCTGGGACCAATGTACCTGCCACAGACCACTTTACCAATGATCCTATCACATTTCCCCCCCCTTTGTTTCGACCTGTGGGGCGGAACAACTGAAGCCCCCAAACAATGAACGCGTGACAACGCATCAGCATTGGCCAGCTGGCTTCCTGGCCTGTGTTCCACTGAAAATGTAAAAGTTTGTAACGCCAAGAGCCATCTCGTAATTCTCGCATTACTGTCTTTATTTTCGGACATCCACTTCAAAGGGGCATGGTCAGTGATCAATTTGAACTTTCTTCCAACCAAGTAGTACGTGAGAGCCTCTAACGCCCACTTTGTTTGTCTTACATTTGAAAAACAGGGTGCCCTAGCAAGTGTGACCACAAAATTTAAATAAACGACAGGCTCAATCCTGTCGTTTATTTAAACTTTTTTCTTTTTCCAGGTGCTTATTAACTGATAGCCCTGGGTGTGGTCCTGTCTCTTTAAGGCAGGACCCAGTTTTCTGTTTAAAATGTATGCAAGCTTGAGGCCAAGATGGCAGATCAAGTTCATTTATCTGAGAATCAGTGTAGGGACTGGCTAGATGGGAATGACCGTGAAGCGGTGGCCAGCTTAACAAATTATTGCAATATTTTGGAACCAACATTCCCTATGTTCAAAGGAGTTGCAGTTTGAAAAGCATGTGAGTGGAGAGTTTGTATGATATTTTTTATGTAGATGGTGTGGTCACATACCAAGGGCACCCCAGATGGTCGAGTGCCGTGGATTGAGCCTGTCGTATATATATATTAGGGGTGTGCACCGGCCACTTTTCGTGTTTTGTGTTTTGGTTTTGGATCTGGATCTTTCTTCGTGTTTTGGATCTGGATTGGTTTTGCCAAAACCACCCTTCCGTGTTTTGGGTTCTGGGTTTTGTGTTTTGGATCTGTATTTTTTTTTAAAAAAGCATAAAAACAGCTAAAATCACAGAATTTGTTGGTTTTTCTGCTCCTATGCTATTATTAACCTCAATAACCTTCATTTCCACTCATTTCCAGTCTATTCTGAACACCTCACACCTCACAATATTGTTTTTATGGCCAAAAGGTTGCACCGAGGTAGCTGGATGACTATGCTAAGCGACACGAGTGGGCGGCACAAACACGTGGCCCATCTAGGAGTGACACTGCAGTGGCAGACAGGATGGCAGTTTGAAAAACTAGGCCCCAAACAGTACATAATGCAAAGAAAAAAAAGAGGTGCAAGGTGGAATTGTCCTTGGGCCCTCCCACCCACCCTTATGTTGTATAAACAGGACATGCACACTTTAACAAACCAATCATTTCAGCGCCAGGGTCTGCCACATGACTGTGGCTGAAATTATTGGTTCGTTTGGGCCCCCACAAAACAAGCTGGCAATTAATGTGTCCCTGCACAAACTGGTTCTACGGAGGCAAGATGTCGTCCTCATCCTCCTCATCCACCGATTCCTTGGATAAAACAGGAAAAAGGGATTTAGGTGACCCTGGACTGCTTACAGTCTGAGCCAAAGTTTCTGAACTTGACAGTAACTTTTTATGAACGCGCTGCAGGTGCCGTATAAGGGAGGATGTTCCTAGGTGGTTAACGTCCCTACCGATACTTATTTCACCTTTACATATGGTACATATGGCAAGACAGTTGTTGTCCGGATTTGGATAGAAATATTGCCAGACCAAAGAGGTGGAATGTTTGGTCTTCTGCCCAGGCATGACCGTGATGGGCTTTTTCATCCCACGGACAACAACTGTCTCCCCCGGAGCCTGATTTAAACAAACCACATCACCATCAGAATCCTCCTCACCAACTTCCTCCTCAGTGCCAGCTACACCAGTATCCTCATCCTGTTGTACTTCAACAGTGACCTCTTCAATTTGCATATCAGCAAGTGGACTGTGGGTGCTCCTTTCAGCACTTGCAGGGGGCGTGCAAATGGTGGAAAGAGCCACCTCTTCCCGTCCAGTGCTGGGAAGGTCAGGCATCGCAACCGCCACCACACTTGGACTCTCCTTGGGGATTTGTGATATCTTCTTAGAACGCACAGTTCTTCACTGTGCTTTTGCCAGCTTAACTCATTTGATTTTTTTAGCGGGAGGAGGGTTTCCATCGTCATGTGAAGCTGAACCACTAGTCATGAACATAGGGAAAGACCTTAGCCGTTCCTTGCCACTCCATGTCGTAAATGGCTTATTGGCAAGTTTACGTTTCTCTTCAGATGATTTAAATGTTTTTTTCAAGGTCATTTTCCTGAACTTTGTCATTTGGGATTGTATGTGCCCTGTACTATGACATTGGGCATCGGCCTTGGCAGACGACGTTGATGGCATGTTATCGTCTATGTCATGACTAGTGGCAGCAGCTTCAGCACTAGGAGGAAGTGATTCTTGATCTTTCCCTATTTTATTTTTATCGGAGAAAGTTTGGTCCTCCATTTATGTTATATTGATATATACGTGCGGCTAAGGCGCACACAAACACAGAAAATAATTTTTTATTTTTGTTGGAGACTAGTGCACTTTGTGGGTTACACCACCCTTTAAGAAATGAGCCAGCCGGCCCTTTACCTATGGGACACAGGCACACGCTTGGCACTACTTTGTTGATGCACGTGCGGCTACTGCGCACACAATTCACAAACACAGAAAACATTTTTTTATTTGGTTTGGACTGGAGTGTACTTTGGGGGTTACAGCACCCTTTAACGGTCAAGCCAGGCGGCCCTTTACTTATGACACAGGCGCACGCTTGGCACTACTTTGTTGATGCACGTGCGGCTACTGCGCACACAATTCACAAACACAGAAAAAAATTTTTTATTTGGTTTGGAGTGTACTTTGGGGGTTACAGCACCCTTTAACGGTCAAGCCAGCTGGCCCTTTACTTATGACACAGGCGCACGCTTGGCACTACTTTGTTGATGCACGTGCGGCTACTGCGCACACAATTCACAAATACAGAAAATATTTTTTTATTTGGTTTGGAGTGTACTTTGGGGGTTACAGCACCCTTTAACGGTCAAGACAGCCGGCCCTTTACTTATGACACAGGCGCACGCTTGGCACTACTTTGATGATGCACGTGCGGCTACTGCGCACACAATTCACAAACACAGAAAAAAAAAAATTATGTGGTTTGGAGTGTACTTTGGGGGTTACAGCACCCTTTAACGGTCAAGCCAGCCGGCCCTTTACTTATGACACAGGCGCACGCTTGGCACTACTTTGTTGATGCACGTGCGGCTACTGCGCACACAATTCACAAACACACAAAAAATATATTTTTATTAGCACTTGGGGGGAGCACCCCTGACGAACAGAGCACCCCCTGGACAACACTACAGCACCCCTTTAGGACTGGGACACTGCACAGGACTTTGGAGTGGACACAGCCCCTATGGACAACTGACTGCACAACACAGTCCAGCCAGCCCCTATGGACTTTGAAGTAGTGGACACAGCCCCTATTAACAACAGCAGCACAGCACAACACAGCCAGCCCCTATGGACTTTGAAGTAGTGGACACAGCCCCTATGGACAACAGCAGCACAGCGCAGCACAACACTACTCTGCACTACACTACACTACTCAGCCCAGCCAGCCCTAACTCCCACCCTCCCTCTTCACTGTCCACAGCCGAGTGAGAAAATGGCGCCGACGCGGGTACCTTATATAGGATCCAAAACCCGCGAGACTCGGAAGGCGGGATGATGACGTTTTGCCTCGATTTCAGATCCGAGTCAGGCGGGAAAAGTCGAGCCTGACTCGGATCGGACTCGGATCGGGGGGGCTCGGGGGGGTTCGGATTTCAGAAATCCGAACCCGCTCACCCCTAATATATATATATATATTAGGGGTGTGCATCGGCCACTTTTCGTGTTTTGTGTTTTGGTTTTGGATCTGGATCTTTCTTCGTGTTTTGGATCTGGATTGGTTTTGCCAAAACCACCCTTCCGTGTTTTGGGTTCTGGGTTTTGTGTTTTGGATCTGTATTTTTTTTTAAAAAAGCATAAAAACAGCTAAAATCACAGAATTTGTTGGTTTTTCTGCTCCTATGCTATTATTAACCTCAATAACCTTAATTTCCACTCATTTCCAGTCTATTCTGAACACCTCACACCTCACAATAGTGTTTTTATGTCCAAAAGGTTGCACCGAGGTAGCTGGATGACTATGCTAAGCGACACGAGTGGGCGGCACAAACACGTGACCCATCTAGGAGTGACACTGCAGTGGCAGGCAGGATGGCAGTTAGAAAAACTAGGCCCCAAACTGTACATAATGCAAAGAAAAAAAGAGGTGCAAGATGGAATTGTCCTTGGGCCCTCCCACCCACCCTTATGTTGTATAAACAGGACATGCACACTTTAACAAACCAATCATTTCAGCGCCAGGGTCTGCCACATGACTGTGGCTGAAATTATTGGTTCGTTTGGGCCCCCACAAAACAAGCTGGCAATTAATGTGTCCCTGCACAAACTGGTTCTACGGAGGCAAGATGTCATCCTCATCCTCCTCATCCACCGATTCCTCACCCTCTTCAGTGTGTACATCCTCATCCTCACAAAGTATTAACTCGTCCCCACTTGAATCCACCACCACAGGTCCCTCTGTACCTTCTGGAGGCTGGTCTCCCTGGAAGAGCTGATAATTCATTTTGATGAACATCATCTTCTCCACATTCTGTGGAAGCAACCTCCTACGCCTTTCGCTGACAAGGTTCCCGGCTGCACTAAACACTCTTTCGGAGTACACACTGGAGGGGGGGCAACTCAGGTAAAATAGAGCCAGTTTGTACAGGGGCCTCCAAATTGCCTCTTTTTCCTGCCAGTACAGGTATGGACTGTCTGACATGCCTACTTGGATGCTGTCACCGATGTAATCCTCCACCATTCTGTCAATGGTGACAGTATCATATGCAGTGACAGTAGACATGTCAGAAATTGTTGCCAGGTCCTTCAGTCCGGACCAGATGTCCAAACTTGGTCCTGCCTGCCCTGCATCACCGCCAGCGGGTTGCTTAGGATACCTAAGTTTTTTCCTGGCAGCCCCAGTTGCGGGAGAAAATGAAGAAGGAGCCGTTGACGTGTCACGTTCCGCTTCAGCTGACAGTGTGTTCACCAGCAGGTCTTTGCACCTCTGCAGGCTTGTGTCGGCCGGAAAGAGAGACACCACATAGGCTTTAAACCTAGGATCGAGCACGGTGGCCAAAATGTAGTGGTCTGATTTCAACAGATTGACCACCCTGGAATCCTGGCAAAGCGAATGAAGGGCTTCATCCACAAGTCCCACATGCCGAGCGGAATCGCTCCGTCTTAGCTCCTCCTTCACTTTCTCCAGCTGCTTCTGCAAAAGCCTGATGAGGGGAATGACCTGACTCAAGCTGGCAGTGTCTGAACTGACTTCACGTGTGGCAAGTTCGAAGGGCTGAAGAACCTTGCACAACACGGAAATCATTCTCCACTGCGCTTGAGTCAGGTGCATACCCCCTCCTTTGCCTATGTCATAGGTGGATGTATAGGCTTGTATGGCCTTTTGCTGCTCCTCCATCCTCTGAAGCATATAGAGGGTTGAGTTCCACCGCGTCACAACCTCTTGCTTCAGGTGATGGTGGGGCAGGTTCAAGAGTGTTTGCTGGCGCTCCAGTCTTCGGCACGCAGTCGCTGAATGGCGAAAGTGGCCAGAAATTTTTCGGGCCACCCAAAGCGTCTCCTGCACGCCCCTGTCGCTTTTCAGAAAATTCTGCACCACCAAGTTTATTGTGTGAGCAAAACATGGGACGTGCTGGAATTTGCCCAGATGTAATGCCCGCACAATATTGGTGGCGTTGTCAGATATCACAAATCCCCAGGAGAGTCTAAGTGGGGTAAGCCACTGGGCGATGATTTCCCTCAGTTTCTCTAAGAGGTTGTCGGCGGTGTGCCTCTTACTGAAACCGGTGATACACAGCGTAGCCTGCCTTGTAACGAGCTGGCATTTCTGAGATGCTGCTACTGGTGACGCTGCTGCTGTTGCTGCGTAAGGTGATACATCTACCCAGTGGGCTGTCACAGTCATATAGTCCTTAGTCTGCCCTGTTCCACTTGTCCACATGTCCGTGGTTAAGTGGACATTGTGTACAACGGCATTTTTCAGGACACTGAGGACACTTTTTCTGACGTTTCTGTACAGTCTCGGTATCGCCTGCCTAGTGAAGTGGAATCTAGACGGGATTTGGAACCGGGGACACACTACCTCCATCAATTGTCTAAATCCCACTGCACTAATGGCGGATACCGGACGCACGTCTAACACCAACATAGCAGTCAAGGCCTCAGTTATACGTTTTGCTTCAGGATGACTGCTGTCGTACTTCATCCTCCTCGCTAAGGACTGTTGGAGGGTCAATTGTTTAGTAAAAGTAGTGGTGTTCCTACTTCCTCTCTGGGATGATGAACGACTCCCAGCAGCAGCAGCAACAGCAGCAGCGGCAGCAGTAGGCGTAGCAATGCAGGATCCTCCGGAGGAATCCCGGATAGGAGAGTCAGTCATGCCAGTGATATGGCCTGCAGGACTACTTCCGATCCTGACTAAGGAGGAAATTGACGAGGAGGGAGTTGACGGTGTGGTTTGCAGGCGCTTGGATACAACAGGACAACGGGATTTAGGTGTCCCTGGACTGCTTACGGTCTGAGCCAAAGTTTCTGAACTTGACAGTAACTTTTTATGAATGCGCTGCAGGTGCCGTATAAGGGAGGATGTTCCTAGGTGGTTGACGTCCCTACCTCTACTTATTTCACCTTTACATATGGTACATATGGCAAGACAGTTGTTGTCCGGATTTGGATAGAAATATTGCCAGACCAAAGAGGTGGAATGTTTGGTCTTCTGCCCAGGCATGACCGTGATGGGCTTTTTCATCCCACGGACAACAACTGTCTCCCCCGGAGCCTGATTTAAACAAACCACATCACCATCAGAATCCTCCTCGCCAACTTCCTCCTCAGCGCCAGCTACACCAGTATCCTCATCCTGTTGTACTTCAACAGTGACATCTTCAATTTGCATATCAGCAAGTGGACTGTGGGTGCTCCTTTCAGCACTTGCAGGGGGCGTGCAAATGGTGGAAAGAGCCACCTCTTCCCGTCCAGTGCTGGGAAGGTCAGGCATCGCAACCACCACCACACTTGGACTCTCTTTGGGGATTTGTGATATCTTCTTAGAAAGCACAGTTCTTCGCTGTGCTTTTGCCAGCTTAACTCTTTTGATTTTTTTAGTGGGAGGAGTGCTTCCATCGTCATGTGAAGCTGAACCACTAGTCATGAACATACTAGGGATCGACCTTAGCCGTTCCTTGCCACTCCGTGTCGTAAATGGCATATTGGCAAGTTTACGTTTCTCTTCAGCTGATTTAAATGTCTTTTTCAAGGTCATTTTCCTGAACTTTGCCATTTGGGATTGTATGTGCCCTCTACTATGACATTGGGCATCGGCCTTGGCAGACGACGTTGATGGCATGTTATCGTCTATGTCATGACTAGTGGCAGCAGCTTCAGCACTAGGAGGAAGTGGTTCTTGATCTTTCTCTATTTTATTTTTATCGGAGAAAGTTTGGTCCTCCATTTATGTTATATCGATTTGATATATACGTGCGGCTAAACACAGAAAATAAATTTTTTTTTGGTTCGGACTGGAGTGTACTTTGTGGGTTACAGCACCCTTTAACGGTCAAGCCAGCCGGCCCTTTACTTATGACACAGGCGCACTCTTGGCACTACTTTGTTGATGCACGTGCGGCTACTGCGCACACAATTCACAAACACAGAAAATAATTTTTTTTTGGTTTGGACTGGAGTGTACTTTGGGGGTTACAGCACCCTTTAACGGTCAAGCCAGCCGGCCCTTTACTTATGACACAGGCGCACGCTTGGCACTACTTTGTTGATGCACGTGCGGCTACTGCGCACACAATTCACAAACACAGAAAATAATTTTTTTTTGGTTTGGACTGGAGTGTACTTTCGGGGGTTACAGCACCCTTTAACGGTCAAGCCAGCCGGCCCTTTACTTATGACACAGGCGCACGCTTGGCACTACTTTGTTGATGCACGTGCGGCTACTGCGCACACAATTCACAAACACAGAAAATAATTTTTTTTTAGGTTTGGACTGGAGTGTACTTTCGGGGGTTACAGCACCCTTAACGGTCAAGCCAGCCGGCCCTTTACTTATGACACAGGCGCACGCTTGGCACTACTTTGTTGATGCACGTGCGGCTACTGCGCACACAATTCACAAACACAGAAAATAATTTTTTTTTTGGTTTGGACTGGAGTGTACTTTCGGGGGTTACAGCACCCTTAACGGTCAAGCCAGCCGGCCCTTTACTTATGACACAGGCGCACGCTTGGCACTACTTTGTTGATGCACGTGCGGCTACTGCGCACACAATTCACAAACACAGAAAATAATTTTTTTTTTGGTTTGGACTGGAGTGTACTTTCGGGAGTTACAGCACCCTTAACGGTCAAGCCAGCCGGCCCTTTACTTATGACACAGGCGCACGCTTGGCACTACTTTGTTGATGCACGTGCGGCTACTGCGCACACAATTCACAAACACAGAAAATAATTTTTTTTTGGTTTGGACTGGAGTGTACTTTCAGGGGTTACAGCACCCTTTAACGGTCAAGCCAGCCGGCCCTTTACTTATGACACAGGCGCACGCTTGGCACTACTTTGTTGATGCACGTGCGGCTACTGCGCACACAATTCACAAACACAGAAAATAATTTTTTTTTGGTTTGGACTGGAGTGTACTTTCGGGGGTTACAGCACCCTTTAACGGTCAAGCCAGCCGGCCCTTTACTTATGACACAGGCGCACTCTTGGCACTACTTTGTTGATGCACGTGCGGCTACTGCGCACACAATTCACAAACACAGAAAATAATTTTTTTTTAGGTTTGGACTGGAGTGTACTTTCGGGGGTTACAGCACCCTTAACGGTCAAGCCAGCCGGCCCTTTACTTATGACACAGGCGCACGCTTGGCACTACTTTGTTGATGCACGTGCGGCTACTGCGCACACAATTCACAACCACAGAAAATAATTTTTTTTTGGTTTGGACTGGAGTGTACTTTCGGGGGTTACAGCACCCTTTAACGGTCAAGCCAGCCGGCCCTTTACTTATGACACAGGCGCACGCTTGGCACTACTTTGTTGATGCACGTGCGGCTACTGCGCACACAATTCACAAACACAGAAAATAATTTTTTTTTAGGTTTGGACTGGAGTGTACTTTCGGGGGTTACAGCACCCTTAACGGTCAAGCCAGCCGGCCCTTTACTTATGACACAGGCGCACGCTTGGCACTACTTTGTTGATGCACGTGCGGCTACTGCGCACACAATTCACAAACACAGAAAATAATTTTTTTTTTGGTTTGGACTGGAGTGTACTTTCGGGGGTTACAGCACCCTTAACGGTCAAGCCAGCCGGCCCTTTACTTATGACACAGGCGCACGCTTGGCACTACTTTGTTGATGCACGTGCGGCTACTGCGCACACAATTCACAAACACAGAAAATAATTTTTTTTTTGGTTTGGACTGGAGTGTACTTTCGGGGGTTACAGCACCCTTAACGGTCAAGCCAGCCGGCCCTTTACTTATGACACAGGCGAACGCTTGACACTACTTTGTTGATGCACGTGCGGCTACTGCGCACACAATTCACAAACACAGAAAATAATTTTTTTTTGGTTTGGACTGGAGTGTACTTTCAGGGGTTACAGCACCCTTTAACGGTCAAGCCAGCCGGCCCTTTACTTATGACACAGGCGCACGCTTGGCACTACTTTGTTGATGCACGTGCGGCTACTGCGCACACAATTCACAAACACAGAAAATAATTTTTTTTTGGTTTGGACTGGAGTGTACTTTCGGGGGTTACAGCACCCTTTAACGGTCAAGCCAGCCGGCCCTTTACTTATGACACAGGGGCACTCTTGGCACTACTTTGTTGATGCACGTGCGGCTACTGCGCACACAATTCACAAACACAGAAAATAATTTTTTTTTAGGTTTGGACTGGAGTGTACTTTCGGGGGTTACAGCACCCTTAACGGTCAAGCCAGCCGGCCCTTTACTTATGACACAGGCGCACGCTTGGCACTACTTTGTTGATGCACGTGCGGCTACTGCGCACACAATTCACAAACACAGAAAATAATTTTTTTTTGGTTTGGACTGGAGTGTACTTTCGGGGGTTACAGCACCCTTTAACGGTCAAGCCAGCCGGCCCTTTACTTATGACACAGGCGCACGCTTGGCACTACTTTGTTGATGCACGTGCGGCTACTGCGCACACAATTCACAAACACAGAAAATAATTTTTTTTTAGGTTTGGACTGGAGTGTACTTTCGGGGGTTACAGCACCCTTAACGGTCAAGCCAGCCGGCCCTTTACTTATGACACAGGCGCACGCTTGGCACTACTTTGTTGATGCACGTGCGGCTACTGCGCACACAATTCACAAACACAGAAAATAATTTTTTTTTTGGTTTGGACTGGAGTGTACTTTCGGGGGTTACAGCACCCTTAACGGTCAAGCCAGCCGGCCCTTTACTTATGACACAGGCGCACGCTTGGCACTACTTTGTTGATGCACGTGCGGCTACTGCGCACACAATTCACAAACACAGAAAATATATTATTTTTTTAGCACTTGGGGGGAGCACCCCTGATGGACAGAGCACCCCCTGGACAACACTACAGCACCCCTTTAGGACTGGGACACTGCACAGGACTTTGGAACTGACTGCACAACACAGTCCAGCCAGCCCCTATGGACTTTGAAGTAGTGGACACAGCCCCTATTAACAACAGCAGCACAGCACAACACAGCCAGCCCCTATGGACTTTGAAGTAGTGGACAACAGCAGCACTACACTACACTACACTACACAGCACTAACTCCCACCCTCCCTCTTCACTGTCCACAGCCGAGTGAGAAAATGGCGCCGACGCGGGTACCTTATATAGGATCCAAAACCCGCGAGACTCGGAAGGCGGGATGATGACGTTTTGCCTCGATGTCAGATCCGAGTCAGGCGGGAAAAGTCGAGCCTGACTCGGATCGGACTCGGATCGGGGGGGCTCGGGGGGGTTCGGATTTCAGAAATCCGAACCCGCTCACCCCTAATATATATATATATATATATTCTCTTTCTGTGCATATTTTATTTGAGACAGGCAGCAGGAGACCCATAGTCTAAGGCAATGCTTCCTAGAGGTCCACACACACACTTTAACTTACCTTAGCTCGCTCGCTCCATCCTTCTCCTGTCATTGTCTCACTCTCCATGCTCCGGGTGGCTCCTCAATCCTCACATCACTCGCCCGCCGCAGCTCCTCTGTCATTCAGCGGCACAGCGTGACATCACAACGTCACATGCACCGGCTTCAGCATCAGAAAAACTTTATTGACGGCAGTTTGCACACTGGTGATTGGCCAATGCGGTAAGGTGGGAGGCGGAGCGGGAGGACGGCTGTTGGGCCCGGCTGGGTGAGAAGTGTCTAATGTGTGGTGGAGGGGCCAGGGGTATAGTAGTGGGCACAGTCGGGCCTGTCACTGTCTGCCACTTTCAGCCAGGGGGTTAATAGCGGGCAGGCAGTACGTAGCAGGTGCCGGGCGGGCCCCTCGAGTGTCTCTAGTACTGGCAGTCATCCCCTGATGGCGGCCCTGCTTGCATATATTAAGCTTCCTAAAGCACTCTGATAAGGAATCCTTTTCATATCCTTTATTTCTTCCTCTCTTATTGGTGAAATGGCCTTTGGTAATTTTGTGCCTTTGTTAATGAGAGTATTTACTGGCTTTGCATCTGACATTGCATACTAACTAGATAAGCATTGTATAAATATATCCTTGTTGATCAACTGTGACAGCTTTTAGTCAAGTTTGTCTGGCCTGACAACACAACTGTACAGGCATTTAAATTTGTCCACTCAGTTATGAGGTCAGTGTTGGAAGTCCCTGCTGTAAGTGTACAGGCAGTCGGCAGCTGCACATGAGCAGTAGCCCAGCGGTGACGTTACAGGTCAGAGGTTGCATATACCTCTGAATCTGGGTCCTAGTACAAAGCATGTATAGTAGAGAGAGGGGACTGTGTCGGAGCGCACTGCTATCTAACAACCATGACTTACACAATTGTGCAATAGGCATTAAGCGATACTCAAAACTACAAATTTAGTTATTAGTAAAGCTTGTTGAGATAAAAGAGAAACCACCAAATCTGTATAGTGAACTGGGGGTTCGCGAAGAGGGGCATCAATATCTGCTCTGCTTTATTTAAACAGGCCAAGATGGAAGAGGATAGTGGAGTGCAGTGTTAAACCATTACTCAGTCGAAATTTGTTTTTAAGTCTTTGAACTCACACAATTTACAATTATTATTATTTTTTGTTTAATGTATTCTGCTTTTTCCCAGGAGTTTGCCTTAATTGTCCTGTACCAGTGGATCCTCAGGATCCTGAGATTCTAACTTTGTTAATACAAGTAATGGATGAATACAATTCCAACAGCAGCCACATCGGAAAGCTTTATGGTATTTCCAGTGTTCAATATGCCACAAAAAAGGTGAGTGTGTACAGGTTAGTGTGTATATAGTTTAATGTGATGGGAATTACTCTAACATTGCAGCCCTTACAGTGTTTGGGTTTAAAATATGGGTCTCCTCCTGGTAAAATCAGACTGAACATCAATGGACTTTATTCAGCTTCAGCAATAGAGGCAAAAATTGACTGGTTAAAAGAAAATAACACCTACCTCATTCAGGACACTTCCTCACCCCTTTCTAACAAATGGGCAGCTAAGCCACTTATCTATTTACTGTGCTACTTTACTATAGTAATCTCCACAACATTTTCACTACTGGTGTTTCTCCTCATTCACTGTGATCGCTCATTGTAGTAATAACTAATGGGGACAGGACTTACTGCTGTGCCCAATTGGCTAATCCAGTATTCTCTTCTGAGCTCTATCTATGTTATGTGGCAACAAGTTTATGGAGGTATAATGTAGACATGTGTATATCATAGCAATGTCCAATCTCCTACCCATTTAGTACCACCCCTTTCAAATGAAAAAAAAAACCATTTTTGTTTTTCACCTAATATGCTACCCAGTTTAGCCTTATGTATTGCATAAATCAGTCATAGGTAGGATGGGATATAAGGACTGTTGTCATTATATGTCATTTTTGATTTGGCAAAGCTTCCAATTATAGTGATCAGTCTGCTTCCAATTATAGTGATCAGTCTGCATTTGTTCTTAACCAAAGGTCTATATTTTTAATGTGACCAGTTCGTCAGAGAAGCCCACTGTAAATGCATTTGCCACCTGCAGTACAATAATCTACAAATAGGGATTCCAATGCCTCATGAATATACTACACTTTGCCTTTCAGATCCAGTCTCACAGTATACAGTGATTAATGGAAATAAGGGTATTTTATTATGATATACACAAGGTTGGACTTTTTTTGTATTGATGTCAATTTCATCTTGAATAACTATATATTGCTTCATAACTGAGGGGGAGATTTATCATATCTTAGAGAGAGATAAAGTATCAACAAATTAGCTTCTAACTGTCATAAGAAGCTGATTGGTTAGTACTTTATGTCTCTCCATTTTATCTCTCTCCAAGATTTGATAAATCTCCCCCTAAGATGTGTAAAATGACTGTATTTGGCAGTTTTGCATTAGAATGTTTCTATAGTATTATCCCTTACTAAGAATGTTAGTTAGTAACAATTATTTCTCACTCTCAATCTTTATTTTATAGGGTTTTCACAGACTATTATATGAAGTGACTTTTACTATAAAGCCAACCAATTGCTCTAAGCCTGACTATACCATACTGGGAGATGAATGTGACTTTATACCAGATGCTGTAAGTTCATGTGTAAAGTTAATGTACAAATGTCCTGTCTGTAGGAGATGCCAAGTGATTTAGGGGCCTATTTAGCAATGTTGAAAAATTGCCCTCATAAATAACATGCTTGTGTTCCTATGCAGGGTAATTAGAGATGCTGGTTCACTGCTATTTAGCCTGAAACTTGGGACAGCACATCTGATAAGATGCTATCCTGGTGTAGGGTTTCAGTATAGTTATAGTGACAGCTATCACTGTACTTGCTGTATTTGTTGGAAATATGTGTGTACAGGTTGCCGATGTAGCAGAGTTACATGTACACACCAGCAGATGCCCTGAGACAACAAACTTCCCAGTTGCTTAACCAGTGGAGTGGTTCATTGGTAGTGTGTTATGAAACACCAGAATATTTGTATAAGATTCCTAGAGCCATGCTACAGAGATCTTCTGCCTATAACAGCTGCCTGTTGTTCCCTAAAGTACACTCACTGGTGCTTAGGATGCCGCCAGGTCTTAAAACTCAGGACAGTAGAAGCATATACAATATTCTGGTGATCACAGGACAATTGGCTGGAGTAGCATAAACAAGACAATAAACAGACAAAAATAGGACATAAATGCTGAAAGCACCTACAGGGTAACCACAGAGCAGTGCTGGTAACATATATTGCAAACAGATGGTAACACAGCAGAGATGGATAATTACTGATTAGCAGAGGTAACTTGCAATAATATACAAGAGCAGTGTGATAAACCCTTAGGAGCAGGATATAAAGCTTGCAGATGGTAATAATATACAGTACTGTGCAAAAGCTTTAGGCAGGTGTGGAAAAAATACTGCAAAGTAAGAATGCTTTCAAAAATAGAAGTGTTAAGTGTTAATAGTTTATTTTTATCAATTATTAAACTGCAGAGTGAATGAACAGAAAATAAATCTAAATCAAATCAATATATGGTGTGACCAAATGCCTTCAAAACAGCATTAATTCTATAAGGTACACTTACACACAGTTTTTGAAGGCATTCGGCATGGAGGTTGTTCCAAACATTTTGGAGAACTAACCACAGATCTTCTATGGATGTACAAAAACAACTGGGAGCGCTGAATGACACTAGTAGTGTCTAAATTGAATGTATGCAGATATAGTCATGAAATCACAAAAATACATATAATAAAATTCACATATTAGATCAAATCTGTAGATGACAAAAGTAAATAAAAAATAAATAAAAATAAATGAAATAAAAAAAATATAAAAGAAACCACTGTGGCCACAGAAAAACAGACAAAAAAATCAGCATGCATAAAAAAGGGGGATATTTCCCAATGAATAAATGTTAGTATAGATATGTGAGTTTTTTCTTTTTATCTTTTTGTCAAATTATCCAGGATTGTATGGAAATGAATAAAAAAAAGTCTGTTGGATTTGACTTAAATAATAAAAAATAAAATCAGTGTGCACAGCCACCGAATGATGGGCTTATTCCACAAAATTAAAATCAATTTGTAGTGGGAGTGAACATTAATATGTCATGACTGGGGATATATAGCTGAATCCACTAAATTGTGACTAACACAGTCTCTGTGTAACCAATAAACTGATATCGTATTGCTGCTTTGCAGCGTAGATCTTGGGAGAGGCCTCTCCTAAAAGCATCCAGCAAAAGAATCCTCATTGCCCGACATGTGTCCAGAGATGCCGATCGTGGTGCAGCAGTGGAGTTCACAGACTGCTGTAGTGCATACCGCGTGCTTGTTTTTCCATAAGGTTTTCAAAGGGGTTAGCCACTCCTCCCTGGTGAGCTGCTTCTAGATTTATCTATTGCCATTTTTGATGCACCTACCCCATCTTTCCTTCCTTTTCTGATTCTATGGATGTAGGCTTGCTCAAATCATTCTGTCTCTTCATGTAATCCTAGACAGATTCGATGATGTTGAGATCAGGGCTCTGTGGGGACCAAATTTTCACTTCCAGGACTCCTTGTTCTTCTTTACGCTGAAGATAGTTCTTAATTACATTGGCTGTATGTTTGGGGTCGTTGTCCTGCTGCAGAATAAATTTGGAGCCAATCAGACACCTCCCTGATGGCATTGCCTGTATTTCTCAGCATTGAGGACAACATTAATCCTGACCAAATCCCCAATTCCATTTGCTGAAAGGCAGCCCCAAACTTGCAAGGAACCTCCACCATGCTTCACTGTTGCATGCAGACACTCATTATTGTACCGCTCTCCAATCAGGGAGAGTTGGCAAGTATGACCTTACATAGCTCCACCGATCACAGTAACTCACTGTGTGTCTCGACCAGAATCAGTAGTGACATCCTTTTCAGCTGTTCTAAGTGAGTGGATGACACATGCCCAGTGTCCTGCTGGTGGTCCTCATTCAGAGTGTAGACACCGCCTGTCAGACATGATTCTGCTCATTTACCCCACATACTTGTGTTTGTCCTCCTTGCAGCTGCTTTAGTCTTGTCTTATTTTGCCATCACTAGAATCCCCACTGAGACATGGGATCAGCAGCGCCATGCCTCCTTCCAATGCTCATCAAGTCATGCACTGGCTCGTACTACTTTCTGAAATCCGAACCCCCCCGAGCCCCCCCGATCCTAGTCGTATCCGAGTCAGGCTCGACTTTTTCCGCCTGACTCGGATCTGAAATCGAGGCAAAACGTCATCATCCCGCCTTCCGGGTCTCGCGGGTTTTGGATTCTGTATAAGGTACCCGCATCGGCGCCATTTTCTCACTCGGCTGTGGACAGTGAGGAGGGAGGGTGAGAGTTAGGGCTGGCTGGGCTGTGTAGTGTAGTGTTGTGCTGCGCTGTGCTGCTGTTGTCCATAGAGGCTGTGTCCACTCCTCCAAAGTCCATAGGGGCTGGCTGTGTTGTGCTGTGCTGCTGTTGTCCATAGGGGCTGTGTCCACTCCTCCAAAGTCCATAGGGGCTGGCTGGACTGTGTTATGCAGTCACTTGTCCATAGGGGCTGTGTCCACTCCAAAGTCCTGTGCAGTGCCCCAGTCCTAAAGGGGTGCTGTAGTGTTGTCCAGGGGGTGCTCTGTCCATCAAGGGTGCTCACCCCAAGTGCAAAAAAATAAATATTTTTTCTGTGTTTGTGAATTGTGTGCGCAGTAGCCGCACGTGCATCAACAAAGTAGTGCCAAGCTTGCGCCTGTGTCATAAGTAAAGGGCCGGCTGTCTTGACCGTTAAAGGGTGCTGTAACCCCCAAAGTGCACTCCAAACAAAATAAAAAAATATTTTCTGTGTTTGTGAATTGTGTGCACTGTGGCTGCATGTGCATCAACAAAGGAGCAGCGCCAAGCATGCGCCTGTGTCCCATAAGTAAAGGGCCGGCTGGCTTGTCCGTTAAAGGGTGCTGTAACCCCCAAAGGGCACTCCAAACAAAATAAAAAAATATATTTTTTTGTGTTTGTGAATTGTGTGCGCAGTAGCCGCACGTGCATCAACAAAGTAGCACCAAGCGTGTGCCTGTGTCATAGGTAAAGGGCCGGCTGGCTTGACCATTAAAGGGTGCTGTAACCCCCAAAGTGCACTCCAAAAAAAATAAAAAAAATTATTTTTTGTGTTTGTGAATTGTGTGTGCAGTAGCAGCACGTGCATCAACAAAGTAGTGCCAAGCGTGCGCCTGTGTCATAAGTAAAGGGCCGGCTGGCTTGACCGTTAAAGGGTGCTGTAACCCCCAAAGTGCACTCCAAACAAAATAAAAAAATATTTTCTGTGTTTGTGAATTGTGTGCACTGTGGCTGCACGTGCATCAACAAAGGAGCAGCGCCAAGCGTGCGCCTGTGTCCCATAAGTAAAGGGCCGGCTGGCTTGTCCGTTAAAGGGTGCTGTAACCCCCAGAGGGCACTCCAAACAAAAAAAAAATATTTTCTGTGTTTGTGAATTGTGTGCACTGTAGCTGCATGTGCATCAACAAAGGAGCAGCGCCAAGCTTGCTTCTCTCTGTTAAAGGGTGGTGTAACCCCCAAAGTGCACTCCAACAAAAATAAAACATTTTCTTCTGTGTTTGTGAATTGTCTGCACTGTACATGCATCCTCAAAGCAGCAGCGCCAAGCGTGCGTCTGTCTGTTAAAAGGTGGTGTAACCCCCAAAGTGCGCTCCACAAAGAATAAAAAATTCTTCTTTTTTTTTCTGTCTTTGTGAATTGTGTGGGCTGTAGCTGCATGTGCATCAACAAAGGAGCAGCGCCAAGCGTGCGCCTGTGTCCCATAAGTAAAGAGCCGGCTGGCTCATTTCTTAAAGGGTGGTGTAACCCACAAAGTGCACTACTCTCCAGCAAAAATAAAAAAATATTTTCTGTGTTTGTGTGCGCCTTAGCCGCACGTATATATCAATTTAACATAAATGGAGGACCAAACTTTCTCCAATAAAAATAAAATAGGGAAAGATCAAGAACCACTTCCTCCTAGTGCTGAAGCTGCTGCCACTAGTCATGACATAGACGATAACATACCATCAACGTAGTCTGCCAAGGCCGATGCCCAGTGTCATAGTAGAGGGCACATACAATCCCAAATGACAAAGTTCAGGAAAATGACCTTGAAAAAACATTTAAATCATCTGAGGAGAAACGTAAACTTGCCAATATGCCATTTACGACATGGAGTGACAAGGAACGGTTAAGGTCTTTCCCTATGTTCATGACTAGTGGTTCAGCTTCACATGACGATGGAGCCCTCCTCCCGCTACAAAAATCAAACGAGTTAAGCTGGCAAAAGCACAGCGAAGAACTGTGCATTCTAAGAAGATATCACAAATCCCCAAGGAGAGTCCAAGTGTGGTGGCGGTTGCGATGCCTGACCTTCCCAGCACTGGACAGGAAGAGGTGGCTCTTTCCACCATTTGCACGCCCCCTGCAAGTGCTGAAAGGAGCACCCACAGTCCACTTGCTGATATGCAAATTGAAGATGTCACTGTTGAAGTACAACAGGATGAGGATACTGGTGTAGCTGGCGCTGAGGAGGAAGTTGGCGAGGAGGATTCTGATGGTGATGTGGTTTGTTTAAATCAGGCTCCGGGGGAGACAGTTGTTGTCCGCGGGATGAAAAAGCCAATCACGGTCATGCCTGGGCAGAAGACCAAACATTCCACCTCCTTGGTCTGGCAATATTTCTATCCAAATCCGGACAACAACTGTCTTGCCATATGTACCATATATAAAGGTGAAATAAGTAGCGGTAGGGACGTTAACCACCTAGGAACATCCTCCCTTATACGGCACCTGCTGCGCATTCATAAAAAGTTACTGTCAAGTTCAGAAACTTTGGCTAAGACCGTAAGCAGTCCAGGGACACCTAAATCCCGTTGTCCTGTTGTATCCAAGCGCCTGCAAACCACACCGTCAACTCCCTCCTCGTCAATTTCCTCCTTAGTCAGGATCGGAAGTAGTCCTGCAGGCCATGTCACTGGCATGACTGACTCTCCTATCCGGGATTCCTCCGGAGGATCCTGCATTGCTACGCCTCCTGCTGCCACTGCTGCTGTTGCTGCTGCTGGGAGTCGTTCATCATCCCAGAGAGGAAGAAGGAACACCACTACTTTTACTAAACAATTGACCCTCCGATAGTCCTTAGCGAGGAGGATGAAGTACGACAGCAGTCTTCCTGAAGCAAAACGTATAACTGAGGCCTTGACTGCTATGTTGGTGTTAGACGTGCGTCCGGTATCTGCCATTAGTGCAGTGGGATTTAGACAATTGATGGAGGTAGTGTGTCCTCGGTTCCAAATCCCGTCTAGATTCCACTTCACTAGGCAGGCGATACCGAGACTGTACAGAAACGTCAGAAAAAGTGTCCTCAGTGTCCTGAAAAATGCAGTTGTACCCAATGTCCACTTAACCACGGACATGTGGACAAGTGGAACAGGGCAGACTAAGGACTATATGACTGTGACAGCCCACTGGGTAGATGTATCACCTTACGCAGCAACAACAGCAGCGTCACCAGTAGTAGCATCTCAGAAACGCCAGCTCGTTCCAAGGCAGGCTATGCTGTGTATCACCGGTTTCAGTAAGAGGCACACCGCCGACAACCTCTTAGAGAAACTGAGGGAAATCATCGCCCAGTGGCTTACCCCACTTGGACTCTCCTGGGGATTTGTGATATCTGACAACGCCACCAATATTGTGCGGGCATTACATCTGAGGAAATTCCATCACATCCCATGTTTTGCTCACACAATAAACTTGGTGGTGCAGAATTTCCTGAAAAGCGACAGGGGCGTGCAGGAGACGCTTTGGGTGGCCTGAAAAATTTCTGGCCACTTTTGCCATTCAGTGACTGCGCGCCGAATACTGGAGCGCCAGCAAACACTCTTGAACCTGCCCCGCCATCACCTGAAGCAAGAGGTTGTGACACGGTGGAACTCAACCCTCTATATGCTTCAGAGGATGGAGGAGCAGCAAAAGGCCATTCAAGCCTATACATCCACCTATGACATAGGCAAAGGAGGGGGTATGCACCTGACTCAAGCACAGTGGAGAATGATTTCCGTGTTGTGCAAGGTTCTCCAGCCCTTCGAACTTGCCACACGTGAAGTCAGTTCAGACACTGCCAGCTTGAGTCAGGTCATTCCCCTCATCAGGCTTTTGCAAAAGCAGCTGGAGAAAGTGAAGGAGGAGCTAAGATGGAGCGATTCCGCTCGGCATGTGGGACTTGTGGATGAATCCCTTCATTCGCTTTGCCAGGATTCCAGGGTGGTCAATCTGTTTAAATCAGACCATGACATTTTGGCCACCGTGCTCGATCCTAGGTTTAAAGCCTATGTTGTGTCTCTCTTTCCGGCTGACACAAGCCTGCAGAGGTGCAAAGATCTGCTGGTGAAAACACTGTCAGCTGAAGCGGAACGTGACACGTCAACAGCTCCTTCTTCACTTTCTCCTGCAACTGGGGCTGCCAGGAAAAAACTTAGGTATCCTAAGCAACCCGCTGGCGGTGATGCAGGGCAGGCAGGACCAAGTTTGGACATCTGGTCTGGACTGAAGGACCTGGCAACAATTTCTGACATGTCTACTGTCACTGCATATGATACTGTCACCATTGACAGAATGGTGGAGGATTACATCGATGACAGCATCCAAGTAGGCATGTCAGACAGTCCGTACCTGTACTGGCAGGAAAAAGAGGCAATTTGGAGGCCCCTGTACAAACTGGCTCTATTTTACCTGAGTTGCCCCCCCTCCAGTGTGTACTCCGAAAGAGTGTTTAGTGCAGCCGGGAACCTTGTCAGCGAAAGGCGTAGGAGGTTGCTTCCACAAAATGTGCAGAAGATGATGTTCATAAAAATGAATTATCAACTCTTCCAGGGAGACCAGCCTCCAGAACGTACAGAGGGACCTGTGGTGGTGGATTCCAGCGGGGACGAGTTAATAGTCTGTGAGGATGAGGATGTACACAACACTGAAGAGGGTGAGGAATCGGTGGACGGGGTATCCGTCGCTCCGGGTCTCGCACCAAAGGGGGCGTGCTGTTGATGTTGATTGACAGCACGCCCCCTTTGGTGGGTGTGCCGGGGGCGTGGCTGCCAGACGGAGGCATTCCCATGGGAACGCCTACCGTCTAAAGCCGGCCCCACTGACATCACTAGTGATGTCAGTGGGAGTGATTTTGGCTCTGATACAGCCAAAATCACTCCAGGGCTTGCGGCAGTGAGACCCTACCGCAGGGTCTCCGTCGCAAGCCCGATGGTCGTGATGTTCTTGACCATCGCTACCATCATCATGGATGCTCGCATAAGCTGTGGGTGGTCACCCACAGCTATGCGAGCGTCCAGGAGGACGCTCCATTTTCATGTAGGAGGGCCCTGATTCAGAGCGAGCGCTCTGGTCAGAACGTCCGGCTCTGAATCAGGCCCTTATTTACAGTTGTACTGTTTAGATTGGTGGTGGCCGGATGCAGATCTTAAGGATGGTGGCCACATAGTCAGGACTGGCAACATAAATTTTGGGACCTGGTACACTCATGTATTTGGGGCCCCCTATCCCCTCCCAATAGGTACATGCAAGTCGGTCATTTGCTCATCCCCAACTGTCTCTCCAGCCTCATCCCCAACTGTGTCTCTCAACCTTAATCCCCTCAGCTCCAACCTCAACCCTCATCTCTTCAGCACCATCAATGTGTCTCCAGCCTCTTCCCCCTACAGTATGTCTTTCCATCTCCAGCCATCCACTCATCTCCTCTGTGTCACTCAGTTTCATTCCCCACCCGAGTCTCTCCTCTCAGCAAGATCTCCCCACCTTGTGTCTCTCAGCTTCATCACCTCCACTGTGTCTCTCAGCCTTATCCTCTCCCTGCATCTCTCAGCTTCATTCCCTAGACCCTGCATCTCTCAGCTTCATTCTCCAGCCCCTGCGTCTTTCAAAAGCTAGACCCCGCGTCTCTCAGCCTCAAAGGCAGACCCTGCATCTCACAGCCCTAAAGTCAGGCCGTGTCTAACAACCCCAGCCATGTGTCACTCAGCCCCAAACCCAGCTCCTGTGTCTCTCAGCCCCAAACCCAGCTCCTGCGTCTCTCAGCCCCAAACCCAGCTCGTGTTTCTCAGCCCCAAACGCAGCCCGTGTCTCTCAGCACATGTTTCCCAGCCCCTGTGTCTCATAACCCCCAGTCCCTGTGTCCCACACCCCCAGTAGGGATGGCCATCAACCATTGATGATTCATAATCATCAATGGTGTATGGCCGATGTTGTATGCTTTTGCCATCGATGGGGAGAAACAGATGGTTACCCTCCATCAATGTCTAAGCATAACTGAATAGTTTTCTTTTTTTAACAAGGTGCCGGGACACAGAGCATAGCTCCATCCCCAACACCCGTGAAGCCCCGCCTCAAGACATGGATGACCATCGGTTGGCTACTTGCTATTTTTCCATCGCCGGTAACCATCGATGTTAACCACTCTGACGGCCATCCCTAACCCCCAGCCCCTGTGTCTTACAGTCCCAGCATCTTCATCTCCAGCTCTCCTCCCTCAGCATGTTCATCTTCAAGTCCCCCCTAAGGCGTCTTCATCTTCAGCTCACATCCCCCTCCCCCAACCACCTCCCGTACCATGGCTCTCCTCCTCAGCCAACGTTTGCCTGCTGCCTACAGTTATGTTCCTCTTCTCTGGCGGCTTGGGCCCAGCTCCTCTCTGCCCCAGCAGCATCACGTCACGGTGTCACGTGCGGCGCTGGCACAAAATAAACTTTATTGCTTCAGGCTGCCGGCCTACCTCCAACTGACTCTGACTGTCTATGTCTCTGTGCCCTACAGAGGCAAGGGGGACACATAAACTGGGCTCCCGAGATTCTGGAGGGGCCCCTCAGAATCTCCGGGTCCGTTACAAGTGACCCCTTTGCACCCCCATGTCACCGGGCCTGCACATACTACAAGTGGAGGGGCAGGGGGTGATCATGGTTTCCTCCCTGCTAGAACCGCCTCTTCCTCTTCATGCAGTGTGCTTGTAAGAACCTCTCCCACCATGACGCCTCCACCTGCCTCGACGTCCAGGTATATATATATATATACACACAAAGTATATATATATATATATATATATATATATATCCTAGGGTGTCTCTGCTTTTCAGTACTCAGGTGGGGGGGGGGTGATCAAGTGAATGATCAAGGGCTTTCCACTGCTGCATGAATAGACCCCATATTTTCTAATGCTGGGTACATACTGGCCGATATATATTGGCCAATCAATTGATCGGCCCATATATCTGCTGGCCGTCGGCCAGTGTGTACAGACAATATGTCTGTGAACCGCGTCCTTCACAGACATATTGCATTGGCTGCGCTGCACAGCCGATGGACAGTTATGTCTACAGACCACCCGTACACACACAGCGGCAGTCGCAAGGAGGGGGGTGGCCCTGCCCCCGACCCACCTCCCTGTCAGCGGGACCCGCGACTGCCAGATAGACAATGGACGTTCAGTGTGTATAAACAACCATCATCAAAACATGTATGTACAGATCACTCTTTACTCCCCTTAACATGTTCTACAAAGATAACAGCTATAAATCAGATTATAAATAAGTGTGCTAGCTTATCATTATCGACAGACAAAAACAGTCTGCACACACAGGGCCTGATTCAAACCCGCTCGCTAGATGCGTCCGCTCGTTCCCAGCATATGCAAATTCGGAACACACCCAGCAAGGCAGGTGATCGCACGGCAAGGCATAAGCACGCTCACTATGTCTTGGCGTGCATTCACTTTGTGTATGTAGACACCACCAGCCTATCTTAAGATGTCTACTTGCACACGTCATCTCCAGGAAGTGAATGCAACCATCGGTACATCGGGTATTATCGGAAGCGAACCCAGCGCTTGATGTAGACTATACCCTACTGCAAGCACTGCGAGCACCAGTGTAAAAACCAGCGAGGTGACGTGTACAATGACTGACTGTTAATTATGCATGCCTCTGAAACGGCATTAAGACGCTCAGGCACGCCTGCGTTCACACCTCCACTCCCCAGTTTCTAGTGGCCTGCCCCTGTTACCACCCACAAATGGCTTCTCCTGTCACTCACTCTGCTGGGCTGTCTTTGCTCAGCGAGCGAACGCTTCCTGATCTTTAGCAGTGGTTCGCGCACTGTGATGCATATGTGTGCGAAAGGATAGCACCTACTCCAATCTCAGATGCATCAACCTCGACAATAAATGGAAACTCTGGATTGGGATGTCGGAGGACAGGAGCAGACACAAAAGCCGCCTTAAGTGTGTTAAACACTTGAATGGCCCAGAGTGACCAATGAGCGAACTTGGCTCCTTTCTTGGTAAGTTCTACAATTAGCAAGACTATAGAGGAGAAGGACTTCACAAACCTGCAATAATAATTAGCAACACCCAGGAACCGCTATCCAGGATGGCCTTCACCTTGCTGGAATCCATAGAGAAACCTTGCGAGGAGATAATGTAACCTAGGAATGATACCTCCTTTACATCAAACTCGCATTTCTCTAAGTTGTTCTTCAGTAGCCTTTGTAAGACCTGCCTCACATGTATACGATGTTCATGCATGGACTTCGAATACATGAGGATGTCATCTAGATAGACCACTATAAAGATTCCCAAGAAATCCCTTAACACCTCATTAATGAAATCTTGAAAGACGGCTGAGGCATTGGAGAGGCCAAACGGCATGACAAGATATTCAAAGTGTCCCGGATGAGTGTTAAATGCCGTTTTCCACTTGTCTCCTTGTCTTATATGCGCCTTTAAGATCAATCTTAGAAAAGATGGAGGCCTCACACAGTTGGTCGAAGAGGACGGAGATGAGTGTCAAGGGATAGGCATTCTTGACTGTGATTTTATTCAGTACGCGGAAGTCAATGCAGGGTCGGAGGGATCCATCCTTTTTCTGGACAAAGAAAAACCCCGCTCCCTTTGGGGATTTAGAAGGATGAATTAATCCCTTATCCAGAGCCTCTTGAATATATTCCTGCATGGCTTTATCTTCCAGAATAGATAATGCATATAATCTGCCTTTAGGAAGCCTGGCATCAGGTAAAAAAACGGTGCAGTAGAATGGACGGTGAGGCGGCAGAACATCACTTCAGCCAGATCCCGGTAAGGAGCAGGAATAGATGAAGACTCGGCTGAGACGGTGGCCGCAAGATGAACAGGATGGGATAAACATCCGGAGAAGCAAGTCGGTCCCCTCTCACGAATTTCCCCAGTTTGCCACTGGATTACAGGGTTGTGTTTCTTCAGCCAGGGTAACCCCAGGACAACTGGGGCCAGCGTACACTGAAGAAGTAGGAACGACAATTCCTCCCAATGCAGAACTACAAAAGCAAATTGCAACGAAGGGGTCTGGCAGACAACTGGAAGCTTGGAGAGATTTGACCCATCCAGACCAATAACCGACATAGGTATGGATAAGGGCTCAGGTTCCAGGCCCAAGGTCTTGAAAAAGGTTATGTCCATGAAATTCTCCACAGTTCCGCTGTCAATGCACGTAGGAACGGAGACTTGATCGTTAGAAATAGAGATAACTGCGGTAACAAGGACAGCATTTTCCGGGGAGATGGATGCAAGGCCTAGATGTACCTCCCCTAGCTGATCTAGACCTTGCCTTTTCCCGACTTCAGTGGGCAAAGCTGAGCAATATGTCGTCTACCACCGCAGTACAGGCACAGACCCAACGGCCGGAAGACGAAACGCTCCCAGTTGCATTGGTTCCACAGACACAGGCGGAGCTAACCATAATGGAGATCGTGGAGCCAGAGGAGGCAATTTCTTCTCCACTCAGCGTTCACTGAGCCGCCGGTCAAAGCGAATATCCAGGTTCATGAGCTCATCCAGAGAACTAGGGGCAGGATACTGGACTAAGATATCCTTAATCTCCTCAGACAGTCCTGCAATGAAACTGACTTCGCAAGGCTGGGTCATTCCAGTCGGAATCGACCGCCCATCTCTGGAACTCTGTACAGCAGTCCTCAGTGGCTGTTTCAGAGACCTGAGGCTAGCCTCTGCCATTGCCGCTTTATCCGGGTCGTTGTAGAGGAGACCCAATGCGGCAAAGAATGCTTTGACCGTCAGTAGTGCAGGACTAGTTGAAGGAAGACCAAAGGCCCATGCTTGCGGGTCATCCTGTAACAAAGAGATAATTATTCCTACTTGTTGGGCTTCAGAACCCGAGGGCCTAGGTTGGAGCCTGAAATAGAGCTTGCAGCTCTCTTTGAAATGTAGAAAATTCTTACGGTTACCTGAGAACTGATCAGGCAGATTAGCTTAGGTTCAACAGTGGGAGCTGAGCCGCCTTAGGATTCTTCAACCGGGCAGGAAAATTCTTGAACTTTCTGCATAAGAAACTGTGGCCCTCATTCAGAGCCGTATGCTCTGAGCAGAGCGCACGCTCTGAATGAGGGCCGCCCTCCATGAAAATGGAGCGTCCTCCTGGACGCTCGTATAGCTGTGGGTGACCACCCACAGGCTATACGAGCGTGCAGTTTGATGGCCGCGATGGTCGTGACCATCGCGACCATCGAAACTGCGAGCCGGAGCCTGCGGTTGAAAATATAGTGCATTACATGCAAAGACTAAAAGATGCACATCTATACAGGATGTGCACTGGTACTGTATATATATTGCATCAGCAAAACCAATTAAAGGAATTAAGAAAGCAAAAAGGGTAATAATGAGTAATAAAGACTAGCATGTAAAGGCTATATGAAGGCACATCTAAATAGGATGAGCAAAAATCTAAAAAAAGTAACAGAAAAAAGACACACAGGAGGTGCTAAAGTTTAGCAACAATGTAATGAATACAACAAAATAGTTATAATAAGTATACAACAACTCAATAGGCTTTTTTAAATGGGATAAATCAGAGGGTGCTGCACTTAATGCTACTGTGCAGCACCCGGCTCCTGTCACTGAGGGGGAGTTGGCACCTTGGTGTCACCCCTAGGCGAGTGACACCCGGGTGTGTTCCACATCCCCCTTGTGACATCACTGCTGTACCCGCTTATTTCAGCAGATTGTGGCCCTCATTCAGAGCCGTACGCTCTGAGCAGAGCGCACGCTCTGAATGAGGGCCGCCCTCCATGAAATTGGAGCGTCCTCCTGGACGCTCGTATAGCTGTGGGTCACCACCCACAGCCTATACGAGCGTGCATTTTGATGGCCGCGATGGTCGTGACCATCGCGACCATCGAAACTGCGAGCCGGAGCCTGCAGTTGAGGTTTTCAACCGCAAGCTCCGGAGTGATTTTGGCTCTATCAGAGCCAAAATCACTCCCACTGACATCACTAGTGATGTCAGTGGGCCGGCTTCTGATGGGAGGCATTCCCGTGGGAACGCCCCCGTCAGGGAGGCACGCCCCCGGCACGCCTACCAAAGGGGGCGTGCTGTCAATCAACATCGACAGCACGCCCCCTTTGATCGTCGTGCGCATGCTCAGTCCTGAACATCGACCCACTTGCGAGCGGACAGCCGCTCGCGAGTGGGTCTGAATCAGGCCCTGTATCTGCGCAGCTAAAATTTGATCAGGATTCTGACTAGACTCCATAATAGGGGATCAACTATACTCAAAGAAGAAAAATGTGTTGCCGGTGATAATGTTAGGGCACGTGCGTGACTCTTTTGAGTATAGTCCTGCAACAGCCTTGAGGGCTGGAATTCTTGGCTGGATGCGGCCATGAAAAAGCTTTGAGAGCTGGTAGAAACTTGGCTAGATGGGCCTAAGGGCCGTAGATTATGAAGCGTCCTCTGGGTCGTGTAGCAGCCTTGAGGTCTGGTATGACTTGGCTAGATGTGACCAGTGGGCCGTAGAATATGAAGCGGCCTCGGTGCCGTGTAGCAGCCCTCAGGGCTGGTATGACTTGCCTAGTTGCGGCCAGTGGGCCGTAGAATATGAAGCGGTCTCTGGGCCGTGTAGCAGCCTTGAGGGCTGGTATGACTTGGCTAGATGCGGCCAAGCAGCCGGGTATAGCTGTAATAAAGTCACTGGTGTAGGTGCGCAGGACTGTGCACTAAAGTCACTGGGGTGCGACCTGTGCCACCGGGTTCACACAAGCAGCTGACACTGTAGTGCAGCCTGTGTCGCCGGGTTGACACGAGCAACTGAAGCTGTAGTGCGGCCTGTGCCACCAGGTTGACACATGCAGCTGACACTGGAATGCATACTCCGGACACAGAGTACAGTCCGTGTCTGGATGACACTAACAGCAGAGGACCAATACGTGGATCGTGCCGCCTGGATGACACAAACGGCAGAACAACAATATAGGAGGCAGGAAAACTGGAGCTCAACTGGAAGACAGGAGACCAAGCCAGAACCGGAAACACGAAAACTCTATCACCGGCATCGGAGCAGCGTTAGCGCCACCAGGATATAGATGTAGGAGCCAATCCAGACTGATCCACAAAATGATGGACAGGAGGTAGGCAGAGATTCAGCGAACACTTGCCCGGCGTTCGCCTCGCACAGCATTCGCAGTGCGACGGCTTGTGACAGACAATCTCTGCATTATCTGGTGGTCACTGCGACGCTCTCTATATTATCTGGGGATCGCTACAACACTCTCTGCATAATCTAGCAGTCACCATTACTTTAAAATTAACTCCACCCTAGCTACATAGTCCTGCAATCTGCTTTCATACTTAGGGCCTGTCTCAAACTAAAAGTAATGTTGTACAGGAGTTTACATGAATGATAAATAAGGGGCATTGACTCATGCACTGCTGAATTTAACTGTTTGGTTTATAGTGTCATATTTTAGGTATTTGATTTAGCTCAGCAATATACAGCTTTTCCTAATAATATTCTATAGGTTTACTTGCTGTTTAAAATGTTTGAAATTGGGACCCATGGGACCCATGTGGGAGGTGTCTGTCACCAGCTGGGAGATGCCAGGCTGGAGAGGAGCCACTGCCGCCTTCCCTATTTGCCAGGTGCCCGCTGAGATTTTCCTTCCCTGAAGTCAGAGGCTGGAGCTCACACCTGAGCTCCACCATCTGGCTCCCGCAGTGTGTGTAGGGAGACACGTCATGACGAGCGCGAGGAGCTGTCAGACAGCAGCGGCCACAGGTGCAGGGTTTCAGGTAAGTATAGTGTATCTGTGTGTCATTATGTGTAAGGGGCACTTCTACTGTGGGTATTGTGTAAGGGGCAATAAAAATAGCAGATGGGTGGGTTCTGAGTGCAAAATAAGATATGCTGCCTATGGCCACTATTGTGGGACCCTCACCCTCTAGGTATCAATGAAAAAACTGAATATAATGACCTGCGTGCCCAGGTCATTATATTCTGTTTCTACTTCAGGGTCTCCATAGGGTATCCACAGGATACCTTGGAGTATAGGTGATGACGTCAGGCATCGGGCACCATAGAGTTAAGTTTTCAGCCTCCCAGGATGCACTAGGGTCCCCTTCCTATACCCTGCCCCCGAGCCAAGGCATCTCAGTTTCGTTTGGTGCCCGGCCTGAGTCGGATGCACCTGTTTAGAGGGGGGCTAGAATTGGCCCCTGAAGTTTTCTACAAGCAGCTGTGGCTGCTCATCTGGATGTACAGCATGGACAGGCAATACTGACGTCCATGCTGTCTTTACTACACCCCCGCCGGTACCAGAACGCCGGTACTGATCCGGGGATGCTGGTAGTCATCTGGGGTCACAGCTAGCGGTGACCCCAGATGTTTGGGACCATGGCCGGATTAAAGGGGGCAGCAGGTAAGCAGCGGGGTCCCGCGGTGGGTCCCTGCTGAACACATGGTCCAGAGTCCCCAGGCAGGGGGCTCCCTGGGGACTGGCTGCAGCGTGGAGCCAGGTTTCGGACCTGCGCTTCCACTACCCCCCTGGGACAGCAGACCGCAGCTGAGCGGTAGCGCTGCGGTGTCCCAGGGGTTAATTGCATGCCAGGGTGCGCGCCTTCCCTGTAACACAGCCAGCGCCTCCCCCGCTGCACACAGCCCTCTCTGCTCTGCTGACTGGCCCTGTGGCAGCGCTCCTCCCCCAAGCCGGCCTCCTCTCTGCTGCTCGGTGGCCATCTTTTGCTGGAAGCATGGTGAGCGCTGCTGGACGCTGAAGATCGGTGGCATCGCAGTCTGGGTCCCCCGGCATACCTCTCCTCCGTTGGTTCAGGTCTGTGTATGCAGCGCTGTGGCCCTCATTCAGAGGCGATCGGAGGATGCAAGCGGTCGCTCAGAAACTGGGCGGCCGCTTGCATCCTGACCGGCTGCCTCTGTTTCGGTCGTTAGGCTGTGGGTTTGCACCCACAGCTCTAATGACCGCTAGGGGCTTACGACGAGACCCTAGGGTAGGGTTTCACTTGTCGTAAGACCCGGAGAGCTTCTGGCTCTGTCAGAGCTGGAAGCTCTCCACTGACATCACTAGAGATGTCAGTGGGGCCTCCCCCAAACGGCAGGCGTTCCCATGGGAACACCTCCGTTTGGGCTGCCACCCCCCTGGCCCGCCTTCCAACATCGACAGCTCGCCCCCTTTGGAAAGAGACCCGCTACGACCGGCGCTGTCGGTCATAACGGGTCTCACGCATGCGCACGAAGGAGCCGGCTCCCTCGTGCGCATGCGCACTGGACAAACATCGAGGCGGCCGTGCGGTCGTACACCCTACGGCCGCCTCTGAATGAAGCCCTGTGTCCTATAAGGCTCTGGGTCTCATTCAGACCCGCTCACGAGCGCAGGACGCTCGCAAGCGGGTCGATGGTACCCAAATGCGCATGCGCACAACGGAGGGAACTCACAGCTATGCGGGCGTCCAAAAGGCCGCTCCAAATTTAACTAGGACGGCCCTGATTCAGAGCGAGCGCTCTGGTCAGAGCGTCCGGCTCTGAATCAGGGCCTCTGTGTCTGCGTAGTTGAGAATCAGTGCTGATACTGCAGGAATTGATTTCTTTGCATGGTATGTGACTTCTGCTAGCGTCTGCTGCCTGTACTTTCACTTTCTACTGTCAGCCTTTTCACTGTCCCTGTTCTTCTTCTGCTAAAGCCCTTGCGGTGCGGTGCTTGCAGAGTGGTTCTCCCACTATACTAACAAGTATCAGTGAGAGGGGTCACATACTTACCATCATGTCTGAGAGTGACTTTCCTCTCCAGCTTTTGTGTACCATGTGTAAGGTACCAATAGCGGAGGGGGAGGGTAACGTGGAGGGGCTATGTCGGCAGTGGTATTTATTGGCGCGGCCAATTACTGTCACGGCTCCAGTACAGGAGCCGCCCTGGGCTTGTTTCGCCAAAGCGCTTACAAGCCTAGTGGGCCAGTTAGCTCCGCAGCCTGCCTTCCCACAGATGGGATTGTCCCAGCAGTCAGTGGTGTCATCACCCATGCAGGGTTTCCCGAGACAATTGATGGTACCCCACAGTCTCCCTATTTCCCTTCCTCAGGTCTTTCAGGAGCCTGCGTGGGTTAATTCGCTGACAAGTTCTGTACAGCAGTTGTCGGATGTGTTACAAGGGGAGTCTGTGTTGCGGCCTCACAAGCGGCCGGTGGCGTCTCTGTCTGCTTATGAGGATGACGACGGGACGTCCGATGATGGGGAGATTCTGGATCTTTCTGACCAAGAACCTCCCCGTACTAAAGAGTCGGACGCTAAGTCTAAGGTTTATATTCCTGGCCTTATTCATGCAGTCCGCACTGCTTTAGTTATTGAGGATGATGAGCCTCCGGTATCAAAATCCAAATACGCCTTTTTCAAGGATGTTAAGGGTGACGCCACAGTGTTTCCTCTTTCGGGTCAATTAGTGGACCACTTAGAGGAGGCGTGGAAACATCCAGGCAAACGGTATCAGCCTCAAAGGCGTTTAGCAGTGGCGTATCCGTTTGCAGACAATTATTTTGCTAAGTGGGAATCCCCGCAACAGGTGGATTCACATGTGACATGCCTGGTCCGAAGTGCCACGTTACCCATGCCCTCCATGTCCTCCTTAAAGGATGCTACGGACCGTAAGGTGGAAATCTTCCTAAAGTCCGTTTATTCCCTTGCGAGGGGGGCAGCCAGGCCGGCTATGGCCATTTGTTGGGTAGCCAGAGTTATGGAGCGCGTCTTTTGATTCCGACTGTTCGGCTGAACAGACCGAGTTGATAGTCAATCTCAGGGATTCGGCCACTTACATTAATGAAGCGGCTTTAGATATCAGTACCCTGACCTCACGGATTTCTTCTGCTGCAGTGGTGGCTCGTCGCACCTTATGGTGGCGATCTTGGAAGGCGGACGCTGCTTCCATAAAGGGCCTGGAAGCATTGCCTTTTAATGGAGAAGTCCTATTTGGTCCGGATCTGGACAAAATTGTAGCCACGCTGGCGGCAGCCAAATCGGCATGTCTCCCGTCTGCTGCAGTTCCTTCCAATTCAGGTACGTTGTCCTTTCGGCCTTACAGGGCCCAGGGTAGGCCTAAAGCACAGTCCTTTCCCCGACAGGCTGGCCCCAAGAAGTCGGCCAAGCCCCAGAAGCAGGCCTGGAGTACCAGACGTCCGGCCCCTAAGTCCAATGACAAACCTGCAGCCTGACAGTCCAGGCCTCCCTTTGGGGGATCTCAAAGTGGGAGGCCGTCTGCTGCGGTTCGCCCAGTGTTGGTCGGTAACCATGACAGACAGTTGGGTTCACGATGTGGTTTCTCATGGGTATGCCCTCTCCTTCCAGCACAGGCCCCCGTCCCGATTCTTCACCATGGGTCTTCCATCAGACTGGAACAAAGCCACGGAACTGTGGAAGGTTTTGCACACTATGCTCCAGGCTGGAGTTATAGTGCCTGTTCCTTTTACCCAGAGGGGCCTGGGGGGTCATTCAGACCCACTCGCGAGCACAGGACGGGTCCGAATGACCTGGGGGGGTCATTCAGACCCGCTCACGAGCGCAGGACGCTCGATGGTGCTCTACTGCGCATGCGCATGACGGAGGGAGCTCCGTCGTGCGCATGCGCGAGACCCGGCTGGCGACAAGATAGCCGTCGCTCAGGGTATCGCACCAAAGGGGGCGTTCTGTCGATGTTGATTGACAGCACGCCCCCTTTGGTGGGCGTGCCGGGGGCGTTGCTGTCAGACGGAGGCGTTCCCATGGGAACGCCTACCGTCTGAAGCCGGCCCCACTGACATCAGTAGTGATGTCAGTGGGAGTGATTTTGGCTCTGATAGAGCCAAAATCACTCCAGGGCTTGCAGCAGCGAGACCCTACCGCAGGGTCTCGTTGCAAGCCCGATGGTCGCGATGGTCTTGACCATCGCGACCATCATCATGGACGCTCGCTATAGCTGTGGGTGGTCACCCACAGCTATGCGAGCGTCCAAGAGGCCGCTCCATTTTCATGTAGGAGGGCCCTGATTCAGAGCGATCGCTCTGGTCAGAGCGTCTGGCTCTGAATCAGGCCCTCGGTTTCTATTCCAATCTGTTTTTGGTGCAAAAACCCAATGGGTCGTACCGTCCGATCCTCAACCTCAAAGCACTCAACAAGTCCTTGCGGGTGCCGAGGTTTCGGATGGAGACCCTACGGTCCATCATTCTGGCGCTGGAACCTGGGGATTACATGGTGTCGTTGGATATACAGGATGCTTATCTGCATATCCCTATTCTTTCACGCCATCAACCGTTCCTCAGGTTTGCAATCCACAACGATCACTTCCAGTTCCGGGCGTTACCTTTTGGCTTGGCGACAGCACCACGTGTGTTCACCAAGGTGATGGAGGTCATGGCGGCTTCCCTGCGGCTGCAGGGAGTCTGCAAGTTGCCATACTTGGATGACCTACTGTTGGTAGCAGGATCTCCGGAGCTCCTTCTACACCATTTGGATCTGACTATTGCAGTACTGCAACGGCACGGCTGGTTGATAAACTAGCAAAAGTCCACCCTGATCCCATCTCAGAGGATTCTGCACCTCGGAGCCTTTTTGGACTCCAGTCAGCAGAGGATCATTGTGACGGGGGAAAAGATCTCTGCCTTGCAGTTGAGGGTGCGCAGTTGTCTGCAGAGTCGCCGTGTGTCTCTTCACTCGGCAATGAGGTTACTGGGCTCCATGGTGTCCGTATTCGACATGGTGGAATAGCCCAGTTTCACTCCAGACCTCTGCAGCAATTGATCCTGTCCAAATGGAATGGACTGCCGCAGAGTCTCAAATCCCAGACGATGGTGCTCACTCTGGAGGTTCGCCTGTCCCTTGCCTGGTGGTTGCAGACGACCAATCTCAACAAGGGTCGTCCATTTTGGGTGGCGAATTGGGTCCTCTTGACAACGGACGCCAGTCTTCGGGGCTGGGGAGCGGTCACGGGTCCACACTTGTTCCAGGGCTGATGGACTCAGGCGGAAAAGGAGCTTCCAATAAACATTTTGGAACTCCGCGCCATTTTCAATGCTCTCCAGCAGGCCCATCGGGTTCTCCAGGGTCATCCCGTGCAGGTCCAATCGGACAACGCCACCACCGTGGCCTACATAAATCGGCAAGGAGGAACCCGAAGTAGGGCAGCACTCGTAGAGGTGTCCCGCATCCTGATCTGGGCAGAGCGCAATCTCCCGGCCATATCAGCTGTATTCATCCCAGGAGTCCTCAACTGGGAGGCCAACTTTCTCAGTCGCTAGGACGTTCATCAGGGTCTGTTCGTGGACAGTCCTCTGCGGTTGCCGCTACGACCAGACCTTCTGTCACAGGGTCCTCGTCTTCACCCGGACCTGACTCGGCTGTCTTTGCCGGCATGGCTGTTGAGACGGCCATGTTAAGGTCCAGGGGGTTTTCCAGCTCTGTAGTACGAACTATGCTAAGAGCTCGGAAACCGTCTTCAGCAAGAATATACCATCGTGTGTGGCATACATTCTTCCAGTGGTGTTGACCGAGAGGTTATGCACCTCGGGAGTTCCGTTTATCTAGAGTGCTAGCCTTCTTACAAGCGGGGCTAGACCATGGGCTTCGCCTTGCTTCTTTGAAGGTGCAGGTTTCTGTTCTGTCTGTCTGGTTCCATCGTAGGATTGCTACAATCCCTGATGTGCGCACCTTTATGGAGGGTGTTCTGCGAATTCAGCCGCCATTTGTTCCACCGGTGGCGCCTTGGGATTTGGTTGTGGTCCTGAGGGCTCTCCAGGGACCGCCGTTTGAACCACTGGGCTCAGTGGATCTTAAATGGCTAACAGCTAAAACTGTTTTCCTTCTGGCCATCGCTTCGGCCAGACGTGTTTCTGATTTAGGGGCTCTCTCTTGTAGACCCCCTTTCTTGATTTTTCATGGGAACAGGGCAGTGCTGCGCACTCGTCCTGAATTTCTTCCCAAAGTTGTTTCCCGTTTTCATATCAATAAGGAAATCATTGTGCCGGCTTTTAACTCACCTGACCTTTCAGTGGGTGAGGCCACTTTGGATGTTGTGCGGGCCTTAAGGATTTATGTTGACCGCACTTCTTCGTTTAGGAAGTCGGACGCCTTGTTTGTCCTCTATGGCTTCCGTAAAAAGGGTTGGCCTGCTTCAAAGCAAACTTTGGCAGCCTGGATCCGTATGGCAATTTCAGAAGCTTATCTTCATGAAGGCCTGCCGGTTCCATCTTCTGTGAGGGCTCATTCCACTAGGTCTGTGGGTCCTTCGTGGGCAGCTCGATGTGGTGCCTCTGCAGTCCAGATCTGCAAGGTGGCCACGTGGTCCTCTGTCCATACCTTTTGTGAGGTATTACGCGTTTGACACCTTTGCTTCTCAGGATGCTTCCTTCTCCTTTCAGCACAGGAGCGTCCCCACCCTTGAAGGATACTGCTTTGGGACATCCCCAAGGTATCCTGTGGATACCCTATGGACCCTGAAGTACAAAATATGAGATATGGTAAGAACTTACCTTTGTTATCTCTATTTCTACGAAGTCCATAGGGTTCCACAGGACTCCCGCCCTGTCGCACCTGTGCTGCAGATGGGCTTTGCTCTGGTCACCGTTTTTTGCCGTCTCCCTCTGGTGAGAATGTGATTCTTGTGTGTGTCCAGATCTTTTTTCTCTCTCTTCTTTATCCTCCTCCGGCCTATGGCTTGGTACGTAACTGAGATGCCTTGGCTCGAGGGCAGGGTATAAGAGGAGGACCCTATTGCATCCTGGGAGGCTGAAAACTTAACTCTATGGTGCCCGATGCCTGACGTCATCACCTATACCCCAAGGTATCCTGTGGAACCCTATGGACTTCGTAGAAATAGAGATAACAAAGGTAAGTTCTTACCATATCTCATATTTTTGCATTGTACTACTGTGGGCATTGTATAAGGGGCACCAATACTGTTGGCAGTTGTATAAGGGGTACTACTGTGGGCATTGGCCCTGATTCAGACCCGCTCGCAGCCGATGGCCACTCGCTGGGTCTGTGGGTATTTTTTCTGTTTGTTTTTTTTCTCTGGCCGCTCGCAAAGCTGTGGGAGACCACCCACAGCTTGTGCGAGTGGCCAGGAGACCATCGCGATAATCGCGACCATCGGCCCTGCGACGGGAACCTGCGGTAGGGTCTAGGCTGCCGCAAGGCCTAGTGGACTCCCTGCTCTACTAGAGCAGGAAGTCCACTACTGACATCAGTAGTGATGTCAGTTTGCCTGCCCAACAAACGCCGGGCGTTCCTAAGGGAGCACCTGTGTTTGTCCAGCCACCCCCTACCCGCCCACAAAACGGGGCGAGCTGTCACTCACCAGCGACAGCCGCCCTGTCTGCCCCGTAGCGACTGAACTTCAATCGCTCAGCGGGGCTCACGCATGCCGGACATGGCGCATGCGCAGTGCGCAAACATCCGGCTGCTTGCGAGCGCACAGCACTTGCAAGCGGCTCTGAATGAGCTAAATTGTGTATAAGGGGTACTACTATCGAGGCCAGTCCCGGGATCAGGATCCCAGGATTTTGGCCTAAAATGGCCAGGATTGAAAGCTCTGTCCACACGTCACGCTGCGCAGCCTTGTGCCAACTGGACCACCCACCCACTCCTCTACAGTACAGGCTTCTGGCTCTGTAAAGCCCTGTCGCCACCCTTCGCCCGGTAAGTCACCATGGGGGCTGGGCGAGGGGGGCATTTTTTCACAACTGGGAATACCAAGCAATCCCGGGAATCCTAGGATTCAGGTTTTTTCAATCCCGAATCCCATGATTGAAAAAACGGCCCGGGATTAGGCCTCCCTAGGTACTACTACTGTGGCCATAATGTGTATAAGGGGCAGTACTGTTGGCATTGTGTATAAGGGGCACTACTGTGTGTCGTAACATAAGGGTCACTACTATGTTGTGTAATGTGAATCAGGGGCACTTTTGGCCTGATTCAGAGACGGACGCTCTGAACGAGCACTCGCTCTGAATCAGGGTGGTTTGTTATTTTTTTGTTCAGCCTCCTCGTCGCTCGTATAGCTGTGGTGACCACCCACAGCTATTGCGAGCAGCCAGGTTGATGGTCACAATGGTCAAGACCATCGTGACCATCGGGCTTGCGACGAGACCCTTTTGGTAGGGTCTCATGGCCGTAAGCCCCAGAGAGTTTCTGGCTCTAATAGACATCACTGACTCCCACTGACATCACTGGTGATGTCAGTGGGGCCGCCCCCAAACGGCAGGCGTTCCTTCGGGAACGCCTCCGTTTGGCCAGCCACCCCCCCTGCCTGCCTCCCAAACGGGGCGAGCTGTCAATCACCATCGACAGCTCGCCCCCTTTGGTGCACGACGGAGCTGGCTCCGTCGTGCACATGCCCCAGTGGGCAAACATCGACCCGGTTGCGAGCGCTCAGCGCTTGCGACCGGGTCTGAATCAGGCCCTATGTGCGGTGTAATGTAAATAAGATTGTGCTACTGTGTGAAGTTATTTCAATAGGGGGTACTATTGTGTAGCCACACCCCTTCCTTGTGAGACCATACGCCTTTTTTGTGGTGCGTGCTGAAGACGCGTGCTATCCCTTTCTAAAAGCTGGCAGAGAGGGCGCAAATTTATAGTTTGCAGGTGGTCGCCGAACACCCTAGGACCGGCCCTGCCCTTAGCAACCAATCAGATTCTAGCTATTAACATTTCACTAGCACCTTCTAGACGATAAGTAGAATCTGATTGGTTGCTATGGGCAACATCTCCAGTTCTAAAAACTCTCACTTTAGTAAATATACCCCTTACTATGTAATGAATAGGGTAGGTGATTTACAATGTGATGCTTTGTTGAAAATTGAAAATTGTATGGTTTCAAGACACTGTATAACCAGTTGCAAGGCGATGTATCTACAGTAGCTGGAGATTTGAGCTGGTCTGTTGTATGTGTTTTCACCGTTATAATATCCTTAGTACAAGTTTTAGACCGGACATCTATTTTCTGTATTATACAATGTTAGATTGTATAGGACTTGGATTGCAGCTCAAATAGGTCCGTGTAATTCTAGACAAAACAGGAAGTCCCTTCGAAAAAAACTGCATGTATAAACGTATACAGCCATAAAATACCACTTGACAGTCTCCTAGAACTGCAAAGTTTTTTATTCATGTTTATTTCAAATATTAGAAATTCATAGTGCCCCCAGATAAATTAAAACAAGTGGTAATATACATCTGTTTACTATACTGTATATGGCACCAAAGTAGTAAATAATAGAATTTATGACCTCAGTAAGCTTCTGTTAGTTTTGAAATTATTAAAGCCCTAGGAAAGATACAATATTTCAAGCAGAAATCAGTCCTTTTTAAGAATAGAGTGTTTGGACAAAATTAATTTTTTAGGACCAAATATAAAGCTACATTAATTAATAACACTTTCTTCCTCCTGTCTTACTTCACCACTTTATTTTAGGATCATCAGTCTTGCAGAACCGATATTAGCGTTACAGAGGAGACAATGAAAGTACTTTCAGCTCCTGAATGTCACAAGGTAAAAAATGTAAGTGTGTCCCTTCTTCCTTTATAAGTGAACAACTATGGATTATGGAATATGATTATAGTATTTTCCATATCCAAAAAACAGTGCCCACCAACCAGGCTCGGACTGGGCAGCCAGGGATTCGGTGAAATCCCCCGTGGGTCCCACTGATTTGTAGCCACGCCCTATATTGCCTACAGTGCCATTGAATGTCTGCAATGTAGCTGCTTGCCAGGCAGTCATCAAGGCTGTGACTAACCAAACCAGCAGCTACACGAAAAGAGGACCGGGGCACAGTGCACCGAGTTCAGTCAGATTCAGCTTTGAAGTGCACTACTGGGTAATAAATCCCAGTAGTCTCCGCAGAGGGATCAGAGGAGCATGTGCTGAGCTCTGATTGGAGGAGTTCAGCGCACGCTCCTCTGATCTGGAGATCAGCAGTAGCACAGCCTCATGGGTGTGATTCATTGTGAGGCTGTGACTTGGCACAATTGCTGCTCTGCCAACTGCCTGAGGATGCTTCTGGTGAGTACACTGTGTTAGCAATACAGTGTGGCATAATGTGTGGGCACGGCAGTGTGTTATAATGTGGTGGCACTACAGGTGTCATAATGTGTGGGTACTACATGTAGTATAATATGTGGGCACTACAGGTGACATCATGTTGACACTACAGTGTGGTATATATGGGCACTACAGTGTGGTACTACAGTGAGGCATAATGTGTGGGCACTACAGTGTGGCATGTTAGTTTAGTACATATGTAGTGGTCTCATTTACCCACAACTGACCAGCATTGCAAGGGTTACTGTTCAGCTCACCACTACCTCTCTCTGACTCATCCATGCTTACCATTGCCTCCCTGACCCTCCATACTCACCACTACCTATCTGTACTACCCTCGTGACCCCTCATTATCAAACACTATCTCCCTGCACTGCCTCCCTGACCTCTCCATACTCACCACTACCTATCTACATTATTCCCTTGACCCTTCCATGCCAAACACGATCTCTCTGCTGTCTGTACTATCCCACTGGCTCCTCCATACCAAACACTGCACTGCCTATATGACCCTTCCATTCCCACCACAACCTCCCTTGTCCATGCACAGGAGTAGATCACTGACCCCTCCCACAAATATATATATATTTGTTATTGGCCACACACCCTCCAGTGACTGGCCACACCCCTTTGGGGGCCTCTATTGTTCCATTCCCCTGTGGGCTCTTCATGCTCCAGTTCACTACTGCCAACAACAAGACATCACACATCTGCTTTTGTGTGTTGTGCTTGTTTGTTTCTTGCTCCACACTAATATAGATGGTATAGCATCCCTGGGTATTCTGTAATGCTGTATAAATCAAATAGTAGATAAACTAAATGATATTTATTAGCAACATATAAAAAGTGATGATGAGCAGACTCCTATCAATACTGGAACTAGTTTCTACATACCGCCCAACTGTCCTGCTGTGGGCGGGACAGTCCTTCTTTTTGGGCACTGTCTTATCTTCCCACCTGCAAAACGCAGTGTCCCATGGGGGGTGGGGAGTTGGGGGGAGCACTTTCTCAGTTTTGATCTGTTGTGCAGAACAGCGGGTGAATGCAAGTTGTGCACGTGCGCACAGCATCTATACAGTGTGGGTGAGAGCCGGGGACCGTTCACTAGTGTCGGGAGTGCTGGGCACACCTCTAGTCTAGTGATGAAAACAGGGGTGTGCCATGTCACCATGCCCATTTACTACAAGAAAGAAGAAAAATAGGGAGAGCGCTGGACACTGATGTTTATATTTATTATCACATGAAAAGTAAAATGACATACATACAATAAATATAAATATACAAAATCTACAAAATGTATAGCTCAATAATAAATGAATTGCTACAAGACCATGTCTCTCTCCAGGCACGCCTGGTGTCCCTACTTTCATCTCCCTGGTGTTGTGAGGTATGCTTTCTATAGGGATGGAATCTAAGACAGCAACATTTTCACCAGAGCTGTGTCACCCGGTCTGTGGAGGGACGCTGTGTGCGCGGCGGTCACTGAAAAGGGGGCATGCACCCGTGTAGGGTCATTGCCACGTGGAAAGGGTCATGGCCTCACGTCCCGTACCCCCGTGCTTATTACTGGGGGGTTGCCGGAAATGCGGACTGCCCTGTGTGCAGTGCTGGCTCCCTCAGTGCAGAGCCGGCCCTAGCCAATATGGTGCCCTAGGCAAAATTTGGGCTGATGCCCCCGCAGATAATCCCACTAGCAGATATATATATATATATTTATACATACATACAGTACATACATACATGTGTGTGTGTGTGTGTATATATATATATATATATATATATTATATATATTAGGGGTGAGCGGGTTCGGATTTCTGAAATCCGAACCCCCCCGAGCCCCCCCGATCCGAGTCCGATCCGAATCAGGCTCGACTTTTCCCGCCTGACTCGGATCTGAAATCGAGGCAAAACGTCATCATCCCGCCTTCCGAGTCTCGCGGGTTTTGGATCCTATATAAGGTACCCACGTCGGCGCCATTTTCTCACTCGGCTGTGGACAGTGAAGAGGGAGGGTGGGAGTTAGGGCTGTGTAGTGTAGTGTAGTGTAGTGCTGCTGTTGTCCACTACTTCAAAGTCCATAGGGGCTGGCTGTGTTGTGCTGTGCTGCTGTTGTTAATAGGGGCTGTGTCCACTACTTCAAAGTCCATAGGGGCTGGCTGGACTGTGTTGTGCAGTCAGTTCTCCATAGGGGCTGTGTCCACTCCAAAGTCCTGTGCAGTGTCCCAGTCCTAAAGGAGTGCTGTAGTGTTGTCCAGGGGGTGCTCTGTCCATCAGGGGTGCTCCCCCCAAGTGCTAAAAAAATAATATATTTTCTGTGTTTGTGAATTGTGTGCGCAGTAGCCGCACGTGCATCAACAAAGTAGTGCCAAGCGTGCGCCTGTGTCATAAGTAAAGGGCCGGCTGGCTTGACCGTTAAAGGGTGCTGTAACCCCCGAAAGTACACTCCAGTCCAAACCAAAAAAAAATTATTTTCTGTGTTTGTGAATTGTGTGCGCAGTAGCCGCACGTGCATCAACAAAGTAGTGCCAAGCGTGCGCCTGTGTCATAAGTAAAGGGCCGGCTGGCTTGACCGTTAAGGGTGCTGTAACCCCCGAAAGTACACTCCAGTCCAAACCAAAAAAAAAATTATTTTCTGTGTTTGTGAATTATGTGCGCAGTAGCCGCACGTGCATCAACAAAGTAGTGCCAAGCGTGCGCCTGTGTCATAAGTAAAGGGCCGGCTGGCTTGACCGTTAAGGGTGCTGTAACCCCCGAAAGTACACTCCAGTCCAAACCAAAAAAAAAATTATTTTCTGTGTTTGTGAATTGTGTGCGCAGTAGCCGCACGTGCATCAACAAAGTAGTGCCAAGCGTGCACCTGTGTCATAAGTAAAGGGCCGGCTGGCTTGACCGTTAAGGGTGCTGTAACCCCCGAAAGTACACTCCAGTCCAAACCAAAAAAAAAATTATTTTCTGTGTTTGTGAATTGTGTGCGCAGTAGCCGCACGTGCATCAACAAAGTAGTGCCAAGCGTGCACCTGTGTCATAAGTAAAGGGCCGGCTGGCTTGACCGTTAAGGGTGCTGTAACCCCCGAAAGTACACTCCAGTCCAAACCAAAAAAAAAATTATTTTCTGTGTTTGTGAATTGTGTGCGCAGTAGCCGCACGTGCATCAACAAAGTAGTGCCAAGCGTGCGCCTGTGTCATAAGTAAAGGGCCGGCTGGCTTGACCGTTAAAGGGTGCTGTAACCCCCAAAGTACACTCCAGTCCAAACCAAAAAAAAAATTATTTTCTGTGTTTGTGAATTGTGTGCGCAGTAGCCGCACGTGCATCAACAAAGTAGTGCCAAGCGTGCGCCTGTGTCATAAGTAAAGGGCCGGCTGGCTTGACCGTTAAAGGGTGCTGTAACCCCCGAAAGTACACTCCAGTCCAAACCAAAAAAAAATTATTTTCTGTGTTTGTGAATTGTGTGCGCAGTAGCCGCACGTGCATCAACAAAGTAGTGCCAAGCGTGCGCCTGTGTCATAAGTAAAGGGACGGCTGGCTTGACCGTTAAAGGGTGCTGTAACCCCCGAAAGTACACTCCAGTCCAAACCCCAAAAAAATTATTTTCTGTGTTTGTGAATTGTGTGCGCAGTAGCCGCACGTGCATCAACAAAGTAGTGCCAAGCGTGCGCCTGTGTCATAAGTAAAGGGCCGGCTGGCTTGACCGTTAAAGGGTGCTGTAACCCCCGAAAGTACACTCCAGTCCAAACCAAAAAAAAATTATTTTCTGTGTTTGTGAATTGTATGCGCAGTAGCCGCACGTGCATCAACAAAGTAGTGCCAAGCGTGCGCCTGTGTCATAAGTAAAGGGCCGGCTGGCTTGACCGTTAAGGGTGCTGTAACCCCCGAAAGTACACTCCAGTCCAAACCAAAAAAAAAAATATTTTCTGTGTTTGTGAATTGTGTGCGCAGTAGCCGCACGTGCATCAACAAAGTAGTGCCAAGCGTGCACCTGTGTCATAAGTAAAGGGCCAGCTGGCTTGACCGTTAAGGGTGCTGTAACCCCCGAAAGTACACTCCAGTCCAAACCAAAAAAAAAATTATTTTCTGTGTTTGTGAATTGTGTGCGCAGTAGCCGCACGTGCATCAACAAAGTAGTGCCAAGCGTGCACCTGTGTCATAAGTAAAGGGCCGGCTGGCTTGACCGTTAAGGGTGCTGTAACCCCCGAAAGAACACTCCAGTCCAAACCAAAAAAAAAATTATTTTCTGTGTTTGTGAATTGTGTGCGCAGTAGCCGCACGTGCATCAACAAAGTAGTGCCAAGCGTGCACCTGTGTCATAAGTAAAGGGCCGGCTGGCTTGACCGTTAAGGGTGCTGTAACCCCCGAAAGTACACTCCAGTCCAAACCAAAAAAAAAATTATTTTCTGTGTTTGTGAATTGTGTGCGCAGTAGCCGCACGTGCATCAACAAAGTAGTGCCAAGCGTGCGCCTGTGTCATAAGTAAAGGGCCGGCTGGCTTGACCGTTAAGGGTGCTGTAACCCCCGAAAGTACACTCCAGTCCAAACCAAAAAAAAAATTATTTTCTGTGTTTGTGAATTGTGTGCGCAGTAGCCGCACGTGCATCAACAAAGTAGTGCCAAGCGTGCACCTGTGTCATAAGTAAAGGGCCGGCTGGCTTGACCGTTAAGGGTGCTGTAACCCCCGAAAGTACACTCCAGTCCAAACCAAAAAAAAAATTATTTTCTGTGTTTGTGAATTGTGTGCGCAGTAGCCGCACGTGCATCAACAAAGTAGTGCCAAGCGTGCACCTGTGTCATAAGTAAAGGGCCGGCTGGCTTGACCGTTAAGGGTGCTGTAACCCCCGAAAGTACACTCCAGTCCAAACCAAAAAAAAAATTATTTTCTGTGTTTGTGAATTGTGTGCGCAGTAGCCGCACGTGCATCAACAAAGTAGTGCCAAGCGTGCACCTGTGTCATAAGTAAAGGGCCGGCTGGCTTGACCGTTAAGGGTGCTGTAACCCCCGAAAGTACACTCCAGTCCAAACCAAAAAAAAATTATTTTCTGTGTTTGTGAATTGTGTGCGCAGTAGCCGCACGTGCATCAACAAAGTAGTGCCAAGCGTGCGCCTGTGTCATAAGTAAAGGGCCGGCTGGCTTGACCGTTAAAGGGTGCTGTAACCCCCAAAGTACACTCCAGTCCAAACCAAAAAAAAAATAATTTTCTGTGTTTGTGAATTGTGTGCGCAGTAGCCGCACGTGCATCAACAAAGTAGTGCCAAGCGTGCGCCTGTGTCATAAGTAAAGGGCCGGCTGGCTTGACCGTTAAAGGGTGCTGTAACCCCCGAAAGTACACTCCGGTCCAAACCCAAAAAAAATTATTTTCTGTGTTTGTGAATTGTGTGCGCAGTAGCCGCACGTGCATCAACAAAGTAGTGCCAAGCGTGCGCCTGTGTCATAAGTAAAGGGCCGGCTGGCTTGACCGTTAAAGGGTGCTGTAACCCCCGAAAGTACACTCCAGTCCAAACCAAAAAAAAATTATTTTCTGTGTTTGTGAATTGTGTGCGCAGTAGCCGCACGTGCATCAACAAAGTAGTGCCAAGCGTGCGCCTGTGTCATAAGTAAAGGGCCGGCTGGCTTGACCGTTAAGGGTGCTGTAACCCCCGAAAGTACACTCCAGTCCAAACCAAAAAAAAAATTATTTTCTGTGTTTGTGAATTGTGTGCGCAGTAGCCGCACGTGCATCAACAAAGTAGTGCCAAGCGTGCACCTGTGTCATAAGTAAAGGGCCGGCTGGCTTGACCGTTAAGGGTGCTGTAACCCCCGAAAGTACACTCCAGTCCAAACCAAAAAAAAAATTATTTTCTGTGTTTGTGAATTGTGTGCGCAGTAGCCGCACGTGCATCAACAAAGTAGTGCCAAGCGTGCACCTGTGTCATAAGTAAAGGGCCGGCTGGCTTGACCGTTAAGGGTGCTGTAACCCCCGAAAGTACACTCCAGTCCAAACCAAAAAAAAAATTATTTTCTGTGTTTGTGAATTGTGTGCGCAGTAGCCGCACGTGCATCAACAAAGTAGTGCCAAGCGTGCGCCTGTGTCATAAGTAAAGGGCCGGCTGGCTTGACCGTTAAAGGGTGCTGTAACCCCCAAAGTACACTCCAGTCCAAACCAAAAAAAAAATTATTTTCTGTGTTTGTGAATTGTGTGCGCAGTAGCCGCACGTGCATCAACAAAGTAGTGCCAAGCGTGCGCCTGTGTCATAAGTAAAGGGCCGGCTGGCTTGACCGTTAAAGGGTGCTGTAACCCCCGAAAGTACACTCCAGTCCAAACCAAAAAAAAATTATTTTCTGTGTTTGTGAATTGTGTGCGCAGTAGCCGCACGTGCATCAACAAAGTAGTGCCAAGCGTGCGCCTGTGTCATAAGTAAAGGGCCGGCTGGCTTGACCGTTAAAGGGTGCTGTAACCCCCGAAAGTACACTCCAGTCCAAACCAAAAAAAAATTATTTTCTGTGTTTGTGAATTGTGTGCGCAGTAGCCGCACGTGCATCAACAAAGTAGTGCCAAGCGTGCACCTGTGTCATAAGTAAAGGGCCGGCTGGCTTGACCGTTAAGGGTGCTGTAACCCCCGAAAGTACACTCCAGTCCAAACCAAAAAAAAAATTATTTTCTGTGTTTGTGAATTGTGTGCGCAGTAGCCGCACGTGCATCAACAAAGTAGTGCCAAGCGTGCACCTGTGTCATAAGTAAAGGGCCGGCTGGCTTGACCGTTAAGGGTGCTGTAACCCCCGAAAGTACACTCCAGTCCAAACCAAAAAAAAAATTATTTTCTGTGTTTGTGAATTGTGTGCGCAGTAGCCGCACGTGCATCAACAAAGTAGTGCCAAGCGTGCACCTGTGTCATAAGTAAAGGGCCGGCTGGCTTGACCGTTAAGGGTGCTGTAACCCCCGAAAGTACACTCCAGTCCAAACCAAAAAAAAATTTATTTTCTGTGTTTGTGAATTGTGTGCGCAGTAGCCGCACGTGCATCAACAAAGTAGTGCCAAGCGTGCGCCTGTGTCATAAGTAAAGGGCCGGCTGGCTTGACCGTTAAAGGGTGCTGTAACCCCCAAAGTACACTCCAGTCCAAACCAAAAAAAAAATTATTTTCTGTGTTTGTGAATTGTGTGCGCAGTAGCCGCACGTGCATCAACAAAGTAGTGCCAAGCGTGCGCCTGTGTCATAAGTAAAGGGCCGGCTGGCTTGACCGTTAAAGGGTGCTGTAACCCCCGAAAGTACACTCCAGTCCAAACCAAAAAAAAATTATTTTCTGTGTTTGTGAATTGTGTGCGCAGTAGCCGCACGTGCATCAACAAAGTAGTGCCAAGCGTGCGCCTGTGTCATAAGTAAAGGGCCGGCTGGCTTGACCGTTAAAGGGTGCTGTAACCCCCGAAAGTACACTCCAGTCCAAACCAAAAAAAAATTATTTTCTGTGTTTGTGAATTGTGTGCGCAGTAGCCGCACGTGCATCAACAAAGTAGTGCCAAGCGTGCACCTGTGTCATAAGTAAAGGGCCGGCTGGCTTGACCGTTAAGGGTGCTGTAACCCCCGAAAGTACACTCCAGTCCAAACCAAAAAAAAAATTATTTTCTGTGTTTGTGAATTGTGTGCGCAGTAGCCGCACGTGCATCAACAAAGTAGTGCCAAGCGTGCACCTGTGTCATAAGTAAAGGGCCGGCTGGCTTGACCGTTAAGGGTGCTGTAACCCCCGAAAGTACACTCCAGTCCAAACCAAAAAAAAAATTATTTTCTGTGTTTGTGAATTGTGTGCGCAGTAGCCGCACGTGCATCAACAAAGTAGTGCCAAGCGTGCGCCTGTGTCATAAGTAAAGGGCCGGCTGGCTTGACCGTTAAAGGGTGCTGTAACCCCCAAAGTACACTCCAGTCCAAACCAAAAAAAAAATTATTTTCTGTGTTTGTGAATTGTGTGCGCAGTAGCCGCACGTGCATCAACAAAGTAGTGCCAAGCGTGCGCCTGTGTCATAAGTAAAGGGCCGGCTGGCTTGACCGTTAAAGGGTGCTGTAACCCCCGAAAGTACACTCCAGTCCAAACCAAATAAAAATTATTTTCTGTGTTTGTGAATTGTGTGCGCAGTAGCCGCACGTGCATCAACAAAGTAGTGCCAAGCGTGCGCCTGTGTCATAAGTAAAGGGCCGGCTGGCTTGACCGTTAAAGGGTGCTGTAACCCCCGAAAGTACACTCCAGTCCAAACCAAAAAAAAATTATTTTCTGTGTTTGTGAATTGTGTGCGCAGTAGCCGCACGTGCATCAACAAAGTAGTGCCAAGCGTGCACCTGTGTCATAAGTAAAGGGCCGGCTGGCTTGACCGTTAAGGGTGCTGTAACCCCCGAAAGTACACTCCAGTCCAAACCAAAAAAAAAATTATTTTCTGTGTTTGTGAATTGTGTGCGCAGTAGCCGCACGTGCATCAACAAAGTAGTGCCAAGCGTGCACCTGTGTCATAAGTAAAGGGCCGGCTGGCTTGACCGTTAAGGGTGCTGTAACCCCCGAAAGTACACTCCAGTCCAAACCAAAAAAAAAATTATTTTCTGTGTTTGTGAATTGTGTGCGCAGTAGCCGCACGTGCATCAACAAAGTAGTGCCAAGCGTGCGCCTGTGTCATAAGTAAAGGGCCGGCTGGCTTGACCGTTAAAGGGTGCTGTAACCCACAAAGTACACTCCAGTCCAAACCAAAAAAAAATTATTTTCTGTGTTTAGCCGCACGTATATATCAAATCGATATAACATAAATGGAGGACCAAACTTTCTCCGATAAAAATAAAATAGAGAAAGATCAAGAACCACTTCCTCCTAGTGCTGAAGCTGCTGCCACTAGTCATGACATAGACGATAACATGCCATCAACGTCGTCTGCCAAGGCCGATGCCCAATGTCATAGTAGAGGGCACATACAATCCCAAATGGCAAAGTTCAGGAAAATGACCTTGAAAAAGACATTTAAATCAGCTGAAGAGAAACGTAAACTTGCCAATATGCCATTTACGACACGGAGTGGCAAGGAATGGCTAAGGTCGATCCCTAGTATGTTCATGACTAGTGGTTCAGCTTCACATGACGATGGAAGCCCTCCTCCCACTAAAAAAATCAAAAGAGTTAAGCTGGCAAAAGCACAGCGAAGAACTGTGCTTTCTAAGAAGATATCACAAATCCCCAAGGAGAGTCCAAGTGTGGTGGTGGTTGCGATGCCTGACCTTCCCAGCACTGGACGGGAAGAGGTGGCTCTTTCCACCATTTGCACGCCCCCTGCAAGTGCTGAAAGGAGCACCCACAGTCCACTTGCTGATATGCAAATTGAAGATGTCACTGTTGAAGTACAACAGGATGAGGATACTGGTGTAGCTGGCGCTGAGGAGGAAGTTGGCGAGGAGGATTCTGATGGTGATGTGGTTTGTTTAAATCAGGCTCCGGGGGAGACAGTTGTTGTCCGTGGGATGAAAAAGCCCATCACGGTCATGCCTGGGCAGAAGACCAAACATTCCACCTCTTTGGTCTGGCAATATTTCTATCCAAATCCGGACAACAACTGTCTTGCCATATGTACCATATGTAAAGGTGAAATAAGTAGGGGTAGGGACGTCAACCACCTAGGAACATCCTCCCTTATACGGCACCTGCAGCGCGTTCATAAAAAGTTACTGTCAAGTTCAGAAACTTTGGCTAAGACCGTAAGCAGTCCAGGGACACCTAAATCCCGTTGTCCTGTTGTATCCAAGCGCCTGCAAACCACACCGTCAACTCCCTCCTCGTCAATTTCCTCCTTAGTCAGGATCGGAAGTAGTCCTGCAGGCCATGTCACTGGCATGACTGACTCTCCTATCCGGGATTCCTCTGGAGGATCCTGCATTGCTACGCCTACTGCTGCCGCTGCTGCTGTTGCTGCTGCTGGGAGTCGTTCATCATCCCAGAGAGGAAGTAGGAACACCACTACTTTTACTAAACAATTGACCCTCCAACAGTCCTTAGCGAGGAGGATGAAGTACGACAGCAGTCATCCTGAAGCAAAACGTATAACTGAGGCCTTGACTGCTATGTTGGTGTTAGACGTGCGTCCGGTATCCGCCATTAGTGCAGTGGGATTTAGACAATTGATGGAGGTAGTGTGTCCCCGGTTCCAAATCCCGTCTAGATTCCACTTCACTAGGCAGGCGATACCGAGACTGTACAGAAACGTCAGAAAAAGTGTCCTCAGTGTCCTGAAAAATGCCGTTGTACACAATGTCCACTTAACCACGGACATGTGGACAAGTGGAACAGGGCAGACTAAGGACTATATGACTGTGACAGCCCACTGGGTAGATGTATCACCTTACGCAGCAACAGCAGCAGCGTCACCAGTAGCAGCATCTCAGAAATGCCAGCTCGTTACAAGGCAGGCTACGCTGTGTATCACCGGTTTCAGTAAGAGGCACACCGCCGACAACCTCTTAGAGAAACTGAGGGAAATCATCGCCCAGTGGCTTACCCCACTTAGACTCTCCTGGGGATTTGTGATATCTGACAACGCCACCAATATTGTGCGGGCATTACATCTGGGCAAATTCCAGCACGTCCCATGTTTTGCTCACACAATAAACTTGGTGGTGCAGAATTTTCTGAAAAGCGACAGGGGCGTGCAGGAGACGCTTTGGGTGGCCCGAAAAATTTCTGGCCACTTTCGCCATTCAGCGACTGCGTGCCGAAGACTGGAGCGCCAGCAAACACTCTTGAACCTGCCCCGCCATCACCTGAAGCAAGAGGTTGTGACGCGGTGGAACTCAACCCTCTATATGCTTCAGAGGATGGAGGAGCAGCAAAAGGCCATACAAGCCTATACATCCACCTATGACATAGGCAAAGGAGGGGGTATGCACCTGACTCAAGCGCAGTGGAGAATGATTTCCGTGTTGTGCAAGGTTCTCCAGCCCTTCGAACTTGCCACACGTGAAGTCAGTTCAGACACTGCCAGCTTGAGTCAGGTCATTCCCCTCATCAGGCTTTTGCAGAAGCAGCTGGAGAAAGTGAAGGAGCTAAGACGGAGCGATTCCGCTCGGCATGTGGGACTTGTGGATGAAGCCCTTCATTCGCTTTGCCAGGATTCCAGGGTGGTCAATCTGTTGAAATCAGACCACTACGTTTTGGCCACCGTGCTCGATCCTAGGTTTAAAGCCTATGTGGTGTCTCTCTTTCCGGCCGACACAAGCCTGCAGAGGTGCAAAGACCTGCTGGTGAACACACTGTCAGCTGAAGCGGAACGTGACACGTCAACGGCTGCTTCTTCATTTTCTCCTGCAACTGGGGCTGCCAGGAAAAAACTTAGGTATCCTAAGCAACCCGCTGGCGGTGATGCAGGGCAGGCAGGACCAAGTTTGGACATCTGGTCCGGACTGAAGGACCTGGCAACAATTTCTGACATGTCTACTGTCACTGCATATGATACTGTCACCATTGACAGAATGGTGGAGGATTACATCGGTGACAGCATCCAAGTAGGCATGGCAGACAGTCCATACCTGTACTGGCAGGAAAAAGAGGCAATTTGGAGGCCCCTGTACAAACTGGCTCTATTTTACCTGAGTTGCCCCCCCTCCAGTGTGTACTCCGAAAGAGTGTTTAGTGCAGCCGGGAACCTTGTCAGCGAAAGGCGTAGGAGGTTGCTTCCACAGAATGTGGAGAAGATGATGTTCATCAAAATGAATTATCAGCTCTTCCAGGGAGACCAGCCTCCAGAAGGTACAGAGGGACCTGTGGTGGTGGATTCAAGTGGGGACGAGTTAATACTTTGTGAGGATGAGGATGTACACACTGAAGAGGGTGAGGAATCGGTGGATGAGGAGGATGAGGATGACATCTTGCCTCCATAGAGCCAGTTTGTGCAGGGACACATTAATTGCCAGCTTGTTTTGTGGGGGCCCAAACGAACCAATCATTTCAGCCACAGTTGTGTGGCAGACCCTGGCGCTGAAATGATTGGTTTGTTAAAGTGTGCATGTCCTGTTTATACAACATAAGGGTGGGTGGGAGGGCCCAAGGACAATTCCATCTTGCACCTCTTTTTTTTCTTTGCATTATGTACAGTTTGGGGCCTAGTTTTTCAAACTGCCATCCTGTCTGCCACTGCAGTTTCACGCCTAGATGGGTCACGTGTTTGTGCCGCCCACTCGTGTCGCTTAGCATAGTCATCCAGCTACCTCGGTGCAACGTTTTGGACATAAAAACACTATTGTGAGGTGTGAGGTGTTCAGAATAGACTGGAAATGAGTGGAAATTAAGGTTATTGAGGTTAATAATAGCATAGGAGCAGAAAAACCTACAAATTCTGTGATTTTAGCTGTTTTTATGCTTTTTTAAAAAAAAATACAGATCCAAAACACAAAACCCAGAACCCAAAACACGGAAGGGTGGTTTTGGCAAAACCAATCCAGATCCAAAACACGAAGAAAGATCCAGATCCAAAACCAAAACACAAAACACGAAAAGTGGCCGGTGCACACCCCTAATATATATACATATTATTCCCTTTAGAAAGCCCCCTTTAAAAATCCTGTGTTTGCTACTGGGGTCCCGCACTGCAGTTTTCAGTTGCCACTGGTTGCCAGCCAATCCTGGCTCACGGACCAGCTGCCAATCAAGAAAAGGGAAGCTTAAACTGGCGCAGCTGTGAGCTAATCGCGGCTTGCCAGCCAATGAGAAGCTGTCAAGTGGTAGCTTCTCATTGGCTCGCGACCGGCACTGGATTTGAAAAGCTGTCCTTCCTTTTGATTGGCAGCTGATACGCACTGGTTGAGTCACACCACTTAGTCATCCAATATTTGCTGCGCAGTGAACTGTGCAGCAAACCAGCCGGGGAAGGCCAGCTTCAGAAGGAGTCACAGCGGGATCTACTAGCGCCGCACTGCCCGAGCAGACAGCGCACTCTATTATTTACTTAAAAGTAAGCTTTATAAAACGCGGCTTCACAGGCCCCCCTCCTCCCACAATTATAATTATGCTCCATAACTGTCCCTCCTCCTCCAGGGGTACCATTTGTACCCCCTGTCGCTGGGCCTGCCACTAACCTACCTTGTCCTGTCACTGTGTATAACAGCACCAAGCCTTGTTATACTCTTCTCTCCTTTTTGTAAGAGGTGGTCCTGTGCATACCCGGACCAACCAGTAGTTTCCTCTATGGAGCTGAATGCCCCTAGGCATTAGAGTCGCCCCTAGGCATTTGCTTAGAATGCCTATGCCTAGGTCCGGCTCTGCCTCAGTGTCAGGAGCCGGGTGCTGCACTTAATGCTACAGTGCAGCACCGGGCTCCTGTCACTGAGGGGGGAGTCTGCACCTTGATGTCACTCCTCCTTGTGACATCACTGCTCTAGAGCCGGCTGCAAGGTGGAATGGACTTGGCTGCTTTGCTGGCCAGGTCGTATGATCCTATAGAACAGGGGTCTTCAACCCGTGGCCCACGGCGCTATTCCTCATGGCCCGCTGATTGAGGCACCCGTGGAGCTGTTCCCCGTGGCTCGCCTGCTGTGTCTCTTCAGTATTTTGTGAATGAGACACATAGGCAGGAATTAGAGTGCGCGGCTGCTTACAGTGACCGGGCGAGGGGGGAGGGGGACACACCTCGGAGTCATGCTGAGTATACAGCCTGGTCACAATCAGATTAGAGTGGCTGGACAGTTGCAGCATTCTCTTCTAGATAGTGACTCCTGAGTCCCGGCCAACAGTCACGTATTGACCCTCCTAGCCACGTCGGCTGTCACATCACAGCAGTGCACTGTCTGTACACTATTTTGGCTGCTAGATAGCTGATTGGTGGATGGCCAGCATTATCCATCAATCACTGTCGTGGGAGTATCTAAGCATTGACTGGTGGATGGCTGGAGCTATCCACCATTCAAAAGAAAGGAAACTACAAATGCACAGTGGGAGAAGTGTGGAGCCAGTGGGCATAGCAGCAGGAGATCTGATGTCTGATTTTTGAATGGATCCTTTATGCTGGAGGGGGGCAGTTATGGGACATAATTGTTTGAGGATGGGGGCAACTATCTGACATAATTAATGGAGGAGGAGGGACAGTTATGGAGCATAATTATAATTGTGGGAGGAGGGGGGCCGTTCTGGGACCCAATTAAAATTGTAGGAGGGGGCAGTTATGGAACATAATTGTGTGAGGAGGGGGAAGAGTCTAAATACCGCAGTATAGGTTAGTGGCCCTCGGACTGCACTGAATTTTTTTATGTGGCCCATATTGTCTTAAATGTTTAAGACCCCTGCTATAGAAGGTTATTGACAAAGAGGTTAAACATATTGTAACAGTGCACAATGGTAATTGCAATGAATAACAGTGCCTGATTCATTACGGATCTCTATTGGGATCGCAGCTGCAATTACACACGCAGAACCACTGTGAAAATATGCTAATGATCGCAATCGCAATGCCGTCGCAGCCTCACATAAGGACGCCCACTTTACCTTACACACATCCATAAAATTTTGCAAGTATACAAAACCATCAGTAACATCGAGTACAATAGGAGATCCACGCACACTTGCACAAGGTCTGACCTTACTCAGGAATTGCTAACCTCATTGCAATGAAAAGCCCAAGCTGCGTATGGCATCACATTGGCTAATTTATGCACGCCCCTGTAACGCACTGGCACGCCTGCGTTTCACCGACCACCCCCCCATCACCACCCCCAAATGGTCACTTTATGTCAATCTCTCTGCGATGGGTCTATGTAGACACTGCGATCGCAGTGAAGCCTTCGCGCATGTGCACAGCGATGAAGGCGAAGGATGCAACAATTGGCCGATTACGCGCATAATCGTAGTTGTGATCGGTAATGAAAACAGGCCCACAGTACACACAAACACAAAGCCCTGACTAAACTGCCTAACGGACACCTAAACTACCTAATACTTTTATACTACCTAGCAGTGGTCGTAGTGGGAATTTTGAAGGGGGGGTATGGAGGATTACTGTGCGCGCCAAAGGCGTGCTGCTGGTGTTTATGTGTGGGTGGGGGGTACTGCTAGTGTGTGCGTGTGTGGGGGGGGTGCAGCTGCTGTAAGCGTGTGTATGGTGGTGCTGCTGGTGTGTGTGTGTGTGTGTGTGTGTGTGTGGGGGTGCTGCTGGTATTAGCGTGTGTGTGAGTGTCACAAACTCTCAGACGGATTGTAGACACAACCCGTATTCAGGGAATTGGCTAGACCTTTTCCTGAGATGCGGAGTCTAATATGCCGGCAGTATTCACCAGGGACCCTCGCAAGAAGGTATGGACTTGGCTGCGTCCGACACATAGGTCGCGGCGCTCAGGTTAGGTTTCCCTATACAGGTGCTGGTGAACTTGGTGGAGTGCAGGAGACTTTAGCGTAGTCAACAAGCTGGGTCAGAACCAACAGACGAGATGGTACCAGGGAGCAGACGTGAATGGGTCACAAGGAATAGCCGAGGTCAGAACCAGATATCAACGCAGAACCAGGGGTCAGGCAGGATCGGAGTCCTGAACAAGCCAAGGTCAGAACCAATAATCAGGATATGCACAGGAATGCTGGAGTATGGTTATGGAGCCTATACTCCGGCACAAGAGTGGTCCCAGTGACTTCCTTTAATAGGCAGGCTTGAATGAGGCGCCTCCTGTGACATCATTGAAGGAGTGTACTAGCCATTTAAATTTCCTTGCAGTACGGCGCGCGCGCCCCTAGGAGAGCAGCAGCTGTCTGCACACATACTAACAGCGGGAGCTGTACAGCAACAGGCGCTGGAATCTCCCTGCTGCTGCTCGCCAGGGGACCCACCAGGAGCCGGAGAGGACCTTGTCGACAGTGGGCGCTGGGACCTCCCCGCCCACTGCCCGTCAGGGAGCCAGAGCTGCCGGACCCAGTAAGTGATGACCAATGTCCGACACACTGTGACAATACCCCCCCCCTCTAGGGGTGAGCACTGAACACCCCACAAATGGCTTGTTAGGAAACTTCTAATGGAACTTTTGAAGGAGTTGAGGTGCATGAATATCCAAGGCCTTAACCCAACAACGTTCTTCTGGCCTGTATACCTTCCAATCCAACAGGATTTGAACTGCACCCCGGGACATTCTGGAATCTAAAATCTGTTTAACTTCATACTCCTCTTGGTGATCCACTAGAATTGCAGTGGGAGGGTTGCATTGTCTCGAATATCGATTAAGCACCAGTGGTTTCAGAAGAGAGGTATGGAATACATTGGGAACCGTAAAAGTACCAGGAAGTTTTAAGGTAACAGCCACCGGATTGATGAGCTGAAGAATCTGGAAGGGGCCAATGAATCTGGGAGCAAACTTCATGGTGGGAACCTTTAATCGCAAGTGCTTAGTGGATAGCCAGACTTTATCACCGGAGTTCAGCACAGGACCCCTCCTTCTTTTCTTGTCCACCACCCGCTTATACCTGGAAGAGGTTTTACACAAATTCTTTTTCACCTCCCGCCAAATCCTGAAGAACCAATTCGCTGTGCCACCCACAGCTGGGAGAGATACTGACTGAAGAGCAGGTACTTCTGGTATCACGGGTTGTAGCCCATACTGAATGAAGAATGGAGAGTACCCCATGACTCGTGGTACAAATTATTGTGAACCAATTCAGCCCATGGCAACAAGGAAATCCAATCGTCTTGATTAGCTGACACATATATCCAAATGAATATCTCTAAATCTTGATTTATGCGGTCCGCTTGACCATTACTCTGAGGATGGTATGCAGATTAAACACTTAAGTTCATATTAAAGCATTTACATAATGCCCCCCAGAACCTGGAAGTAAATTGTATCCCACGGTCTGAAACAATGTCTTTGGGAAACCCATGTAGCTTGAAGATCTCCTTTATAAATGCCTCAGCCAACTTCAGAGCCGACAGTAACCCTTTTAATGGGACAAAGTTAGCAACCTTGGAGAACCTGTCCACCACTACCCAGATTGTATTGAACCCCTGGAAGGAGGGTAGGTCTGTTATAAAGTCCATGGATATATAGGAATAAGGACGATCAGATACTGAAAGTGGACATAAAGACCCCAAAGGGAGTTGAGGGGGCACCTTATGCTGAGCACAGATGGTACAAGCTGCCACAAAGTCCTTGACATCATGATGTACAGTTGGCCACCAATAAATCCTAAGGATCAGTTCCAAAGTTTTCCCCACTCCCACATGACCTGAAAAACATGAAGAATGGGCCCACATGAGTAACTTAGATCGGAGTTCGGGTGCTACAAATGGTTTCCCTGGCGGGATCTTGACCTTAGTAACTGCAACAAAGCACCCAGGATTTAAAATTGGTTTGTCTTCCTTCACTTCATCTTCCTGGGCAGAATTGAATGCTCGAGACAGGGCGTCAGCTTCTATATTCTTGCAACCTAGCTGATAGGTAATAACCAGGTTAAAACGGTCAAAAAACAGTGACCACTGGCGATAATTCAGGCAATGAGCAGTTTTGAGATAAGTGAGGTTCTTGTGATCTGTGTAAACTGTCACCGGAAATGTTGCCCCCTCCAGCAAATATCTCCACTCTTGCAACGCCAACTTAAAAGCTAGTAACTCCTTATTCCCAACTGCATAATTCCTCTCCAGAGCAGAAAACTTATGTGAAAAGAACCCACAGGAGTACCACTTGCCCCACTCATCCTTCTGTGACAGTACAGCCCCAACTCCAACCGTGGAGGCCTCCACCTCTAAGAAGAAAGGCAGATCGCAGTCAGGTTGTCTTAGAATACGAGCTGACATAAAGCATTGTTTTAAAAGAACAAAGGAGTCTTCAGCTGCAGGAGACCATCATCGAGTATCTTGTCCTTTTTTGGTGAGCACGGTGATTGGGGCTGCAATGGTCCAGTAGTTTCTCATAAACTGGCGATAGAAATTGCAGAATCCCAGGAAGCGTTGTATTGCTTTCTACCCAACAGGGCGAAGCCAGGTAGTAATGGCAGCTAGTTTTGCCGGATCCATCTGAAGGCAGGAACCATAAATAATGTATCCCAGAAATGTTAGCTCTTTTTGCTCGAAGGAACATTTTTCAAGTTTGCAAAACAGCTGGTTCGCCTGAAGTCATGTCAGCACTTCACATACATGCAGGCGATGACTTGTTACATCCTCTGAGAATATTAGGATGTCATCTAGATATACCACAACGTATTTATAGAGTAAATCTCTGAATATGTGATTCATATATTTTTGGAAGACAGCTGGAGCGTTGTTTAACCCAAAAGGCATGACTAGGTACTCGAAGTGACCATCACGTGTATTGAAGGCTGTCTTCCACTCATCTCCGGCCCGAATCCTGATTAAATTATAGGCCACGTGAAGATCTAGCTTAGGTAAAAATCTTGGCTCCCTTAATTAGGTCAAACAGTTCAGATATCAGCGGTAATGAGAACCGGTTTTTGATGGTAATAGCATTCAGGCCCCGGTAATCTATGCATGGTCTCAGACCTTCTTCCTTCTTTTTGACAAAGAATAGACCGGCACTCATGGGTGATTTGGACTCCCTGATGAACCCGCGTTCCAGATTCTCCTGAATATACTCAGACACTGATTGGGACTCGGAAAGTGAAAGAGGAAAAATTCTCCCACGAGGTGGCTCTTTCCCAGGTAATAGGTCAATAGCCCAATCCCAGTCCCTATGAGCAGAAAGTATCTCAGCGGCTTTCTTACTAAAGACATCTCGGAAGGACTGGTATTGAGCTGGAAGCTGAACTTCCGGAGAGACGACTGAACTCCGAATGGCTCACTGGGGAGGTTTGATGGATGACAAACCTCAAATTTTGTCGAGGACCCCACGACAAAATTTGAGGTTCCTCCCAATCTAGCACAGGAGAATGCTTGCGGAGCCAAGGAAGACCCAGGATGACAGGACTCTCGGCTGATGGAAGTATATAGAATGCTATTGATTCTCAATGGAGAGCCCCTACTTGCATGATAATCTCTGTCGTCCGAGAGACACTGAGTGGTGTTTGAAGTGGCATAATTGGAATTCCTAGCTCTTGAACTTTTTTAGCCGTAATGAAGTTGCCATCGGCACCTGAGTCCAGGAAAGCCCTAATGACTTCAGAGGATCTTCCTAGGACCAGGGTCACATCAATGGAGAACTGAGGAACTACATGTTTTTTAGGGGTGTGTTGAAATGTACCTAATCTGACCACCCCTCAATCAATTAGGCCTTCCAGTTTCCCGGACGTTTTGGAGAGCTGGAGAGAAGATGACCCGGTTCACCACAGTATAAACAAAGTCTGTTTTTAAACCTCCTTTCTCTCTCTGCAACATGAAGGCGTGGTTTCCCAACCTGCATAGGCTATTGTGGAGGTTCCACTGGTGCCGTGAAACGTGGAGCGAACTTAAAGGTAAACCAACTAGACTGTTCCTTTTCTCTTGCTCTCTCCCCATGGCGAAGATCCACCCGGATACACAGGGAGATCAAGTCATCCAAAGAAGTTGGCAATTCCCTGGATGTGAGTACGTCCAGAGCCGGCCCTAGGCATAGGCATTCTAAGCAAATGCCTAGGGGCAACTCTAATGCCTAGGGGCATTCAGCTCCATAGAGGAAACTATGGGTTGGTCCGGGTATGCACAGGACCACCCTCTTACAAAAAGGAGAGAAGAGTATAACAAGGCTTGGTGCTGTTATACACAGTGACAGGACAAGGTAGGTTAGCGGCAGGCAGGTACCACTGTCCCAGGCCCCGAGGTAGAGAGGGGCCCTGTGAGGCCGCATAAGATAAATTTTACTTTTAAGTAAATAACAGAGTGCGCCGTCTGCCCGGGCAGTGCGGCGCTAGTAGATCCCGCCGTGACTCCTTCTGAAGCTGCCCTTCCCTGGCTGGTTTGCTGCACAGTTCACTGCGCATGCGGCATAGTATGTAAAATGAATGACTCACGTCATTCCGTATTGCGCCCGTGCTGACACGGCCGCGTCATTATGTATAATGTTGCGCCCACGCTGGCTCTTTTATCCCTGTCTCCGTCCTCTCTGCCACAGTGGCCTCGCTCACCTCCCAGGAAGAGCAGGAGGAGGCAAACTCCCGCAGACAGCTCCACTAGCAGAAATTACTTTCTGCTCCAATGACTCACCCTCTCCTCCCCAGGACATAGGCAGCCTCAGCTCTGTCATTCCTGAGAACTTCAAAACTTCAAGAGGTAGGTTCTTCACATTGACTGGCTATGTTGTGTGTGTGTGTGTGTGTGTGTGTGTGTGTGTGTGTGTGTGTGTGTGTGTGTATATTATAATATATATATATATATATATATAAAATGTGTGTAATGTATACATATAAACAGTTTATGTGTATATATATATATATATATATATATATATGTATATATATATATATATATATATATATATATATATAATTAGTGCTCAGAGTGGGAATATAGAGGTGGGGGTATGGAATTTGAATACCCACCTCAACAGTACACTACACACCCCTTCTTCCCCCCCTGACCCGTGGTCTGTCCTCTAGGGTCTCCCCAATGGGGAGCTTATTTAGGCTGAATTATGGCTGAGGCTCCTGGACAGGAGAGAGTCACAGCAGCTGAGCAGTGTCTTACTGTTTATAAATCCAGGAGCACCAAGAGCAGACGTGACCCCACGAAGCTGGTAACTTTGGATGACTAAGTGGTGTGACTCAACCAGTGCATATCAGCTGCCAATCAAAAGGAAGGACAGCTTTTCAAATCCAGTGCCGGTCGCGAGCCAATGAGAAGCTACCACTTGACAGCTTCTCATTGGCTGGCAAGCCGCAATTAGCTCACAGCTGCGCCAGAGTTAAGCTTCCCTTTTCTTGATTGGCAGCTGGTCCGCGAGCCAGGATTGGCTGGCAGCCAGTGCCAACTGCAAACTGCAATGCGGGACCCCAGTAGCAAACACAGGATTTCTAAAGGGGGCTTTCTAAAGGGAATAATATGTGTGTGTGTGTGTGTGTGTATATATATATATATATACACACACATGTATGTATGTACTGTATGTATGTATGTATAAATATATATATATATATATATATATATATGCTAGTGGGATTATCTGCGGGGGCACCAGCCCAAATTTTGCCTAGGGCACTAAATTGGCTAAGGCCAGCTCTGAGTACATCCTTGATCTGATCGGACAGGCACTGCATGAATGCGGCAACTAAGGCTTCGTTGTTCCACCCCAATTCTGAGGCACGGGTTCGGAACTGCACATACTGTCCTGCATATTGATTGCTTTGTCTCAGCTGAAGAATAGCTGATCCCGCAGAGGATACTCAACCGGGCTCATCGAAGACCCTTTGGAAAACCTTCAGGAATTCTGCGCTATTGTTGACCAGAGGATCGTTTCTCTTCCATAAAGCAGAAACCCAACCCAAAGCCTGCAGCAAGATCACTTAAACCACTTTCGTCCTTTCTGATGGGAAATTTGCTGCTTGGACCTCAAATTGAATTGAGCACTGGTCCAGGAATCCTTGACAACCCTTTGAGTCCCCATCATACTTGGTAGGATTCGGGATGCGTAATGGTGCAGAAGCACTTGCAGCTTGTACGGTCACCGTAGGAGGTGGAACTGATTGTACTGGTGCCAGCTGAGCGGTACTGACTTGTTGCATTAAGGTCTTCAGACACTGCATAATCTGAGCCGGATCTTGTTCTTGTTTCTCGACTCTAGCGGGTAGGTTCTCTAGCAAGTCTCGTGGTGATTGGTTACCAGCAGCATCCATGTTTTCACAAACTCTCGGATGGATTGTGGACGCAACCCGTATTCAGGGAATTGGCTAGACCTATTCCTGAGGCACGGAGTCTAGTGTGCCAGCGGTATTCACCAGGGACCCTAGCAAGAAGGTATGGAGTTGGCTGCGTCCGACACACAGATCGTGGCCCTCAGGTTAGGTTTCCCTATACAGGTGCTGGTGAACTTGGTTGGAGTGCAGGAGACTTTAGCATAGTCGACAAGCCAGATCAGAACCAACGGACGAGAAGGTACCAGGGAGCAGACGTAAACGGGTCACAAGGAATAGCCAAGGTCAGAACCAGATATCAACACAGAACCAGGGGTCAGGCAGAATTGGAGTCACGAACAAGCCAAGGTCAGAACCAATAATCATGATATGCACAGCAACACTGGAGTATGGTTATGGAGCCTATACTCTGGCACAGGAGTGGTCCAAAGGGACTTCCTTTTATAGGCAGTCTTGAATGAGGCGCCTCCTGTGATGTCATTGAAGAAGTGTACTAGCCCTTTAAATTTCCTTGCAGTATGGTGCGCGCGCCCCTAGGGGAGCACACATACTAACAGCTGGAGCTGTACAGCAACAGGCGCCGGAATCTCCCTGCTGCCGCTCACCGGGGGACCCCCAGGAGCCGGAGAGGACCTTGTTGGCTCCGGACGCCGGGATCTCCCCGTCAGCTGCCCATCAGGGAGCCAGTTTTGCCAGACATGGTAAGTGATGACCGGTGTCCGGCACACTGGGACAGTGGGGCTGCTGCTGATGTCTGCGTGTATGGGGCGTGCGGCTGGTGTCTGCGTGTGTGGGGCAAGCTGCTGGTGTCTGTGTTTATGGGGCATGTGGGGAGTGCTGCAGACTTAAAGTGCTGCTTTGGGGGAGGGAGTGATTGTGGGTGGGTGTGGTTAGGGAAAACTGAAAGTGCATCTGTGGGGGGAAGGTGATCACAGGGGTGGAGGGGTGATTTCGGGAGGGGGGATGTGGGTAGAGGAGACTGAAGCTGCTGATGTGTGGAGGCGGCTGCAAGGCAGGGGACACTGGATGTGTGGCTGTGGGGGATGATCGCGAACGGGTACGAGCAGGGGCGACTGAAAGCGCAGTTGTGGGGGGGTGATCATGGGAGGGATGATTGTGGGAGGGGGAGTGCGGGCAGAAGAGACTGAAAGTCCAGCTGTTTGAGGGTGATCGCAGGAGGGGTGGGTGCGGGCAGAGGAGACTGAATGTGTGGCTTTGGTGGAGGTGATTGTGAAGGGGTGGATGTGGTGATCGTGGGATGGAGGTATGGGGAAAGGAGACTAAAAGTGCAGCTGTAGGCAGGGGAAACTGAATATGCGGCTGTGGTAGCTGATCGCAGGGAAGTGTGTAGGCAAGAGAGGTTGAATGTGTGGCTGTTGATCGCGAGGGGGATGCGGTGAAGGGAGACTGAATGTGCAGCTGTGGGTGGGTTATTGCTGGGGTGGAGGGGTGATCGCGGGATGGGGGGTATGGGCAGGGGAGACTGAAAGTGCAGCTGTGGAGGGGAGGATTGCGGGAGGGGGTGTGTGGGCAGAGGAGACTCATGAATGTGTGGCTGTGGGGAGGGAGGTGATCGGGGGGTGATGGCTGATGTAATAATACAGACCATGAGGAGTGAGGCAAACACCCCTGGGGGGAAATTAACGTGAAGCGGCAGCACTGATCTTTCTCTTGATCGTCTCCTCCTGCAGCTGTTCTCATATTTATTTATTGCACAATCGATTAAGTACACTGGTGGGCAGGCAGCGGAAACTCTGCAGGGCTCCGCAGCATATCTGCGCCTGTCCTGTGAGTGACAGCAGTCAGCATTGTCAGGGTACAGGTGGTGGCACACGCAGGGGTCCATATGATCAGATCATGCCTGAGTGAGACTATCACTCAGCACATAGCTGCTTAGTGCTTGAAGTGCCGGTATGTCATACAGTTGCATTCAGGCACTGCTACTTAGTATAAATTGCGTAAAATAAAATTAGACTAATCTAAGGGATAGGAACTTCTTACAAGGGACGTGCTGTCAGGGTAGGCAGAGCCTCCCCTGTCATACTCCCTTCCCTATCACACTACCAGTCATGCTCCACAGTTTTGATATAAAAACTGTGTTTTTATACATGTGTGCCTCTCCAGCTTGACCTTACATCACTGTTTATAACTACCTAGTCTAAACTGCCTAATGGAAGCTAACGTAGTCTAACTTATAACAGACTAATAAGTTAGACTATAACTTAGCAGAGTATTGGTAGGTGTATGTGGATCCAGAGCCTATTAACTTGAGACTGCAGGGCCCATAACCTCTTAGCAGAACTGTGTAAGTGCGGTGCGCAGCAGTGATGCTGAATGTAATAGCCCCCAGACAATGTACCCACCAGGAGGCAATACAATTGGCCAAAGTATATATGATGTTGATGGCGGTATGTACTAAGGTTAAATGTGGTCAAAACTCTGGAAACTGAGGGCCTGATTCATAGCCGGACGCTCTGAATGAGCGCTCGCTCTGAATCAGGGCCGGCCTTCTGGTTTTTTAGAGCAGCCTCCTGGCCGCTCGCATAGCTGTGTTGCTCGAATGCGAGCAACAAAAGACAGCTGATCCCTAGAAGCATCTGAGGGAAAACAGTCTCCAAGTGCGTTAGCCCAGCTCTCTATAGCTTTAGCCACACATACAATAGCCATGGTAGGACGGGCAACAACCCCTGAAAGAGAGTATATCGATTTCAGGCAAGCTTCCACTTTCCTATCAGTAGGATCCTTCAAGGAAGTAACTGTAGGAATAGGCAACTTAGTGCTTTTAATTAAACGTGTAACATGTGACTCCACCTCAGTGGGTGTTTCCCATTTTGCACAATGAGCCACAGAAAAGGGTGACATGAGGTCAGACGTTTTTGTGGTTGAAACCTCTTATCAGGCGATGGCCAGGCTGCAGCCCTGTGTTCAGCTAGTTGCCCCAATAGAGTGGAATTGTGCTGAAGTCACTTTCTGTCATCTAAACAGAGGGTGCTTGGATTTAGGGGCTGGCACTTCAACTGCTTTTAATAAGATGGATCTCACAGCCTGTACCAAGGCAGGAGAATTAACTTTTGACCGACTCTCATCCTCCTCCAGAGGGTAGTCAGGGATAGAGAGATCAGCATCTACTGCCTACTGCATAATTCAGAATCTGAGAGTTGCGTGGACTGTGACAATAAAACAGGACGCTTAGAGGGCTTACTGGGTAAGGGCTTCTTGCAACATGGTTTAAAAGGCATTGGATGTAGCCATTAGACTCTGCATAGAGTTACAGAGTATGTCTAACCATGGTGGGGGCACAGGAGGCCTGTATCATCTGAACCTGTTGTGGCCACCCCAAAGGGGGAATTAAGGCCTGCTGTGATAACCCCATAGGGGGAATGACAGCAGGAACCCGCCAGGCAGTTCGCAATAGTGGCCAGAACCTGATAAAATGAAACCCGTGGGGTTTCTTTGTACAGGCGCTTGGTTTTCTGATGGGCCTGAGGAGTATATTACTATATAACCCATCTCAAATCCTCCTCACTTAAGCCTGCAGCACATATTTTGTATGATAGCAGTATGGGTGCAGATGCCTGTTTGTTACTCTTGCCTTTGCTAGACATAGCTGCAGAGTAATATGGCACACAATATGGCACTGGGTATAAAGCAACCACCGTGTATGTAGGATAGTAGTAGGAATGCAATATACTGATCCTGTCTTATGCTTAGGTAAGCTGCAGAAGCACGCAGCCCAAATATGGCACAGTGCAATGACCAATGTATGTGAGAAACCTCACAAATACTTAGTTCTATATATGTGAGTTATAGGAAAACCCCTGAATGCACCTGTATGTTAGGGCAAAGTCAGAAAAAAAGGAAAGATATATATGCTGACAGTAGAATAGCAAACAGACAGGCAGCGCTAGCATTAGTCACATACAATGCAGAAATAACACACAACTGCAAACTGGCACTATAATGATCTACACAGACTCAGGCCCTGATTTAGAGCCGTATGCTCTGACCGAGCGCTCGCTCTGAATCAGGGCCGGCCTTCTTGTTTTTTAGAGCGACCTCCTGGCCGCTCGCATAACTGTGGGTGACCATCCACAGCTATAGCGAGTGGGCAGGGAGATGGTCGCGATGGTCAAGACCATCGTGACCATCGGGCTTGCGACGAGACCCTTGTGGTAGGGTCTCGTTGCCGTAAGCCCCAGAGAGATTTCGGCTCTCACAGAGCCGAAATCTCTCACACTGACATCACTCGTGATGTCAGTGGGGTCGCCCACAAACTGAGGCGTTCACATGGGAACGCCTCCGTTTGGGCAGCCACTCCCCCGGCACGCCCACCAAAGGGGGCGGGCTGTCACTCAACATCGACAGTACGAGACCCAGAGCGACGGTTTGCCCGTCGCTATCCGGATCTCGCGCATGCGCACGATGGAGCTGGCTCCGCCGTGCGCATGCGCACTGGGCCACCATCGACCCGCTTGCGAGCGCATAGCACTCACGAGCGGGTCTGAATCAGGCCCTCAGTGTCTGGAAGGCAATATTGCTACATATGCTGACCCTGGGGAGAGGTATACAGGGGGACCGGACCACGCGTTGTCCTGGGAGAACTGCGACTGCACCATGAAGAAAATGGCCGCCGGAGACCTCAGAGGGGGCATGCAGCTCAGGGAAGCCAGACCGCAGTGGAAAGGCGCGCTGAGCTGAGGGGAGGAGCTGCTTAAACAGGGAAGCTGTCTCCCCTGGCCTATTATTAACCCCTGGGACGCTGGTTTCCCACACCAAATTGTCCCTGGTGGTCCAGTGGAGCGCAGTGACCGAAGCCTGCATCTGTCCCCTGAGACCGGAGGTACTGACTGCCATAATGCACAGGTTACCGTGAGCGACATCCCATGGACAGTCTGCTGCTGCGCGCTCTAGCTGTAAAAATAAAATAAAGAAATAACCTTAGGGGCTGTCTAAACAGCCCCCCCCCCTGCGAAATGGTGACCCTATATCACGGCCAGGGTTTCTCGGCATGGTACCCGCCAGGTATTACCTATGAGGTCGTTGTGGCGGGGGGGTCTCTGGCAGCGGTGCTGGTGCTTGGCAAGAGGCATTGGTTCGCGTGGTCCTGTGCGGGCACATTGTCACTAGGCCTGCTGAGGTCTGGCGGTGTTTCTGTTCCGTTGGCATGGGCGCCGCCATCTTGCCTGCGGCCCTGTTATCCCAGCTGTCCAATCCTGGTAGGTCATGTGCTCATTACAGCCAGTCACAGCGCGGCATTGAGTATTTAGGAAGGTCTACAGCCACGTGTTTCTCAGCTGCGGCTGTGCCTTATCTGCCTGCTTGTATACGCTCCTAGCCTGAACCTTGCCTGCTCCAACCTGCTGGACTTATCCTGCACCCTCCATATACCTTCTTACCTGCCTGAGTACCTGAACCTGCTGTTTTCCTGCACCTTGCCTCATTTCACTCCCAGCTGGACTTCACTACCTCTGCCTGCATCAGTTACAGCTCATCATACCTGCATTCTGTTTTAACTCACCATACTTATTCTGGATTGTTCCTGCCTGTCACTATCTGGACATTTGTTCATTAACCCTCACTACAGTTATCAAGTGCACTTTAGTGCTATACCTGGACTTTTTATTTGCCATTCCCATGTCTTCTCAGTCACTTATTAAAAACCCCACTTTTTCATTTAAGTCTGCTCCTGTGTCTGCTTCTATCAGACCCGGGTCCACAACAAATTCAGAACCTCACAGTTTGCACTGGCCCCATGGATCCGGCCATGGAACAGGAGTCTGGAGTGGATTTATTTCGCTGTATTGCTGGTCGTTTAGAAAACCTGGAAGCTATGCAATATCAAATGGCCCAGTTCCTACAGGAGATGTCTAAATGCCAAGATACTCTGCAAACCTCATTAATCACCCCTGGGGTATCAGCAACTTCACCTCCTCCTGTGCCTGGTAATACAGGGACCAGGGTATCCCCTCATCTACATCTACCCATGGCAAGCAAATTTGACGGCAATCCTAAGCTCTGTCGTGGTTTTTTAAATCAGTGTGATATACACTTTACGTTAGAGCCTGATAACTTCCCCACCGCTAGAACCAAAGTGGCATACATCATGTCCTTGCTGACCGGCTCGGCTCTGGATTGGGCCTCCCCACTCTGGGAGCGTTCAGACTCGCTGCTGGATAATTATACAGACTTTGTATCTTCATTCAGGAGGATTTTTGATGAACCTGGATGCAGAGTGTCAGCATCGTCCAGCATCATGACCCTGAGACAAGGAACCCGTCCTGTCAGCCAATATGCCATACAGTTTCAAATTTTGGCATCAGAGCTTAAGTGGAATGAGGAGGCCCTCACCTCAGCCTTTTGGAATGGTCTGTCCGACCGATTAAAAGATTATCTGATTACCCGTGAGCTTCCTACCAAATTAAATGATATGATCTCACTCTGCAACAAAATTGACCTACGCTTCAGAGAACGTCAGGCTGAAAAGCACAGAACTGACCGGCAAAGGTCATTTACGTCTCCCGTACCTAACCGTCCACCCCATCCTCCTATAGAAGAGGAGCCTATGCAGGTGAACTAAACCCCACCTCTCCAAAGTGGAACATCAGAGAAGAATGCTAAAGAACCTCTGTCTGTACTGCGGAGATTCGGGACACCTGGTGGCCTCCTGCTCCCGCAAGTCGGGAAACGCCCGTTCCTAACTGACCTTGGGGACATCAAGTTAGGAGTTATGTGCCCGTCCCCAAATACTAAAGATTTCAAGATTTCCTTAGTTTTGGATCTCAAGCCCAACCCTGTCTTCGTCTCTGCTCTATTAGACTCTGGAGCAGCCGGAAACTTCATGACTTCCAGCCTAGTTGATAAACTACAGATTCCTTGTTTATCTCTCAAGCACGCTATCTCCCTGACTTCCATAGATGGACGTCCTCTAGCTAAAGGAGTGGTCACCAAGGAGACTCAACCAGTATTAGTTCATGTTGGGGCACTCCACTCCGAGTCTTTAAAGTTCTTAATGATACCAGAGACTTATCATGAAATCATTTTAGGACTACCCTGGTTATGCCAACATAATCCCAGGATAGACTGGTGTTCAATGCAGATTCTTTCATGGGGAACTGACTGTCAGAAATCCTGTCTTCCCAAAATATGACCTGTAAGAAAGACAGCTTCATTACCATCTCCAGCTCTACCCGTGGAGTACCAGATGTTCTCTGATGTTTTTTCCAAGCAACAGGCAAACATCTTAACTCCCCACAGAGAATGGGACTGTCCTATCGAGTTGCTGCCTGACAAGATGCCACCCCGTGGTTGCACCTATCCTCTATCCATGCCTGAGACTCAAGCCATGTCAGAGTACATCCAGGACGACCTAGCAAAGGGGTTTATTCGACCTTCCACCTCTCCCGCTGGAGCTGGCTTCTTTTTTGTTGGCAAGAAAGACGGAGGCCTAAGACCTTGTATAGATTACCGGGCCTCAATGATATAACGATTAAGAATCGGTATCCTCTTCCCCTAATCACAGAATTGTTTGACAGAGTTAAAGGGTCCATCATATTCTCTAAGCTGGATCTGAGAGGGGCTTATAATCTCATCCGCATTCGTGCTGGCAATGAATGGAAGACTGCCTTTAATACTAGAGATGGACACTTTGAATACCTTGTGATGCCCTTTGGGTTGTTCAATGCCCCTGCCGTGTTTCAGGGCTTTGTTAATGAGATTTTCTGGGACCTGTTTTACATCTCGGTTATAGTTTACCAGGACGATATATTGATTTTTTTCGTCATCTGTAACAAAACATCATGAACATGTGAAGGAAGTATTGTCCCGTCTGAGAAAGAACCACCTTTATTGCAAACTAGAGAAATGTGTCTTTGGGGTTCCCAGTGTACCATTCCTTGGTTACATCATCTCTGGCTCCAGCCTAGAAATGGACCCCAAGAAGGTGCAGGTGATTTTGGATTGGTCCCGTCCTCAAATTTTGAAAGCCATCCAGAGATTGCTTGGGTTCGCCAACTACTACAGACGTTTTATTAAAGGATTTTCATCATTGTTGGCTCCCATTACTGCATTGACCGGAAAAGACGTTAACCCTGCCCAATGGTCACCTGAGGCAGAGACTGCTTTCCAACTTTTAAAACAGGCGTTTATTTCAGCTCCAGTCTTACGACAACCAGATCTGGATAGGCCATTTCTAGTGGAGGTGGATGCGTCTTCAGAGGTCGTGGGTGCAGTTCTCTCCCAGTGTTATGACGATAATCGAGTTCATCCCTGCGGGTTCTTCTCTAAGAAGTTTTCTCCTGCTGAGAGAAATTACGCCATTGGTGAACAAGAACTTCTAGCAGTAAAATTAGCATTAAAAGAATGGAGATACCTGTTGGAAGGGGCCAAGTTTCCCTTCACTGTCTTCATGGACCATAGAAATCTTCTCTTCCTCAAGAATCTTCAGTGTGTGAGTCCTCGTTTGGCCTGATGGGCAATATTTTTTGCTCGGTTCCAGTTCACCCTGACCTTCCGGTCTGGAGCCCTTAATCAAAAGGCAGATGCCCTGTCCAGATCTTTCCTCTATGATGACAAGTCAGAGAATCAACAAGATGCCCCTGTTTTGGAGTCAAGAGTCTTTGCCACCGTACAGTTACAGCCTCCTACAGGGAAGTCTTTTGTGGCCCCGGAGTTAAGGAAGCAGCTCCTCACCTGGGCTCATTCCTCTTGCTTTGCAGGTCACTCAGGTACTCGGAAGACCTTGGAGTTTTTAAAGAGAGGCTATTGGTGGCCATCCATGAAAGCAGACGTGTTGGAATTTATTTCTTCTTGTTCTTCGTGTGCCCAGCATAAATCTTCACATCAGGCACCGGCTAGTGAGTTATTGCCACTGCCTATTCCATCGCGTCCATGGACGCATCTCTCCATGGACTTCCTCACAGATCTGCTGAATTCTCAAGGGTTCACTACCATCTGGGTCATAGTAGACCGATTCTCTAAAATGGTTCATTACATACCACTAAAGAAATTGCCTTCTGCTCCTGACTCGGCTCACCTGTTCATTCAACATATTTTTCGTCTCCATGGTCTTCCTGCTGAGATAGTCTCTAACCGTGGTGTTCAGTTCACAGCAAAATTTTGGAGAGCCTTATGTTCTGTATTGCAAGTAAAGCTAATTTTTTCTACGGCTTATCACCCACAAAGCAATGGTTCCACTGAGAGGGTTAATCAAGATCTGGAGACCTTCCTGAGGATTTTTATGACATCTTCCCAAGACAATTGGTCTGTATTGCTGCCATGGGCTGAATTTGCGCATAACGCCTCCTACCACTCTTCCATGAACCAAACACCATTCCAAGTGGTCTACGGCCTACATCCACGGGTCCCTGAATTTCAGAGTCTGCCCATCTTTGACGTCCTAGCAGTAGAAGACACTGTATGGAGATTTGCTTCAATCTGGTCTCAAGTTCGTTCTGACCTGGAGAAGGCGTCCTCCCATTACAAATTTCAAGCTGATAAGAGGCATAGGAAAGTACCACATATGTGAGTTGGAGACCAGGTCTGGTTGTCCACCCAGAACCTACGACTTCAAGTGCCTTCCATGAAATTTGCTCCGCGCTTCATCGGGCCCTTTTCCATCATAGAGGTCATTAATCCCGTGGCTTATCGCCTTCAGCTACCCCCTTATCTGAAAATCCCCAATTCCTTTCATGTCTCCCTGTTGAAACCTCTGGTGCTAAACAAGTTCCACAGAGTCCTGCCTGCTTCTCCCTGTGTCCAGACTGAGAGGGGCATAGAGTTTGAGGCCTCCCAGGTCTTGGATTCCCGTCTTCGCAGAGGACATTTGCAGTACCTACTAGACTGGAGGGGCTACGGCCCAGAGGAACGTTGTTGGACCAATGCCCGAGATGTCTATGCTCCTGCACTCATCAAGAGGTTCCATGCTGCCCATCCGGAGAAGCCTGGTGAGTGTCCTTAGGCCACCCATAAGGAAGGGGGGTACTGTCACGGCCAGGGTTTCTCGGCATGGTACCCACTGGGTATTACCTGTCAGGTCGTTGTGGCAAGGGGTCTCTGGCAGTGGTGCTGGTGTTTGGCGAGGGGCATTGGCTGCACGTGGTCCTGTGCGGGCACATTGTCACTAGGCCTGGTGAGGTCTGGCGGTGTTTCCGTTCCGTTGGCATGGGTGCCCCCATCTTGCCTGCGGCTCTGTGATCCCAGCTATCCAATCCTGGTAGGTCATGTGCTCATTCCAGTCAGTCACAGCGCAGCGCTGAGTATTTAAGAATGTCCAGAGCCTTCCTTCCTTTGCCAGTGCAACGTGTTTCTCAGCTGCGGCTGAGAGAGAGTACCTGTGCCTTATCTGCCTGCTTGTATACACTCCTAGCCTGAACCTTGCCTGCTCCAACCTGCTGGACTTCCCCTGCACCCTCCATATACCTTCTTACCTGCCTGAGTACCTGAACCTACTGTTTCCCTGCACCTTGCTTCATTTCACTCCTAGCTGAACTTCACTACCTCTGCCTGCATCAGTTACAACTCACCAAACCTGCATTCAGTTACAGCTCATCAAGCCTGCATTTTGTTACAGCTCATCATACCTGCATTCTGTTTTAGCTCACCATACTTATGTTGGACTGTTCCTTCCTGTCACTATCTGGACATTTGTTCATTAACCCTCACTACAGTTATCAAGTGCACATTAGTGCTATACCTGGACTTTTTGTTTGCCATTCCCATGTCTTCTCAGTCACTTATTAAAAACCCCACTTTTTCATTTAAGTCTGCTCCTGTGTCTGCTTCTATCACCACCCCGGGTGCACAACAAATTCAGAACCTCACACCCTACTCCGGCCGGGCACCAACGAAACTGAGGTGCCTCTGGCTCGGGGTATAGGGAGAGTGGACCCAGTGCATCCTGGGAGCTGAAAGCTTTAAATGCATGGTGCCCGTATTCAGTTCATCACCTACACCCCAAGGTCTCCCTATGGAGCCTATGGACCCTGAAGAAAGTTTGAAAATCTGCGCATGCATAGGATCTGTACTGCGCATATGCAAATCTCCTTCTGTGAACTCGCTTGCAGTGCCCGGACGCCACAGTCTGATTGACAGGCTGCAGCCTTTTGGGGGCAAAGCAGGGGCAATGTCAGACAGCGTTTCAGCAAATGAGGGGTGTGTCAACCCATTTTCTGGGCTTCAGCTGCGTGAAAACACTGGCCATTATTCAGATGACTGATGGTCACACAGAGTGATCTGATGCTGCATCTGAGGATGCAGCAGCTGATCACAGAAGCCAGCAGTAGAAGTCTATTTACACAAGATACCTCCTGTGGCATTAGCATATTTCAGCAACGCTGCTGCATCCAAAGACAGTGTGTGAAGAGACAGCATATGTGTTACACTGAGTGTACTTTACCGATTGAGACGCATGGTGAGTGGTGACTTGGAGGTTGCTATTCTTGGATGGTGACTGGGAGGTGGCTATTCAGAAGCACAAAGATGTACCGTCTAATGGGCATGTTATGGGAGTGTCTTGGGCATATCATAGGAGTGGTTGCAAACTCAGGACCTGATTTAGTTATTTGCTATGCCGATGTTTTTGCAGTTGAGAAATTATGGCCCACCTGCGCATGCATCTGAGTGGCACTGCGCATGCGTCAAGGTACAGTACCATAGAGATTATTTTGCAGTTTGATGGTCAGTCAGGGAGCATTTGAGGGCGGTAATGGTTAGTATCGTCAAGGAATGAAGACGTTTTGTGTGGGTGTCTCACCCTGTCACTGCGGGCCCGTACGTGAGAAATATTGCTCTGGCATATCAATTCCCACGGCCATTCTGTTGGACCACTCAGAACTGCAACAATAAAAAGATCTGCGACTGATGCTCTGTCTGTGTAGGTAGATTATGCGATATTTATGCAGATGCTTGGATTTGTAGAGCCATAGGTGGGCGTATAAATAATCTCACACGGCGGCTGCCACATTTGCATATTTTTGCATAGCAGTGGCATTAACATTAAACTCTGAATCAGGCCTTAGAATCGTTCAAATTGGAGGCCATACTGATGGAAACTCTGCAGTTAACATGGGGCTAGTGCAAGTTTCCATGGTGCTTGACAAGTACATATGAAATAAAGAAGCAAAAAGAGCAGGCACACTATTTTAATCTCCTATATACTCTCCTAATTCGGGAATTTTTTGTTGCTACTTATCTACAGCTGCTATCGGAGATAGGTGTATGCTTCACCCTATACAAGAAACCAAGGCCCTGATGCAGACCCACTCGCAAGCGGCTGTCCGCTCGCAAGTGGGTCGATGGTGTGCACTGCGCATGCGCACGACGGCGGGAGTTGTGTCTGATCAAAGCGGGCGTGCTGTCGATGTTGATTGACCGCACGCCCCCTTTGGTGGGCGTGCCGGGGGCGTGCCTCCCAGACGGGGGCGTTCCCAAAGGAACGCCTACCGTCAGAAGCCGGCCCACTGACATCACTAGTGATGTCAGTGGGAGTGATTTTGGCTCTGATAGAGCCAAAATCACTCCGGGCCTTGCGGTTGAGTAACTCAACCGCAGGCTCCGGCTCACAGTGGCGATGGTCGCGATGATCAAGACCATCGCGGCCATCAACCTGCACGCTCGTATAGGCTGTGGGTGGTGACCCACAGCTATACGAGCGTCCAGGAGGACGCTCCATAATTATGGAGGACGGCCCTCATTCAGAGCGTGCGCTCTGCTCAGAGCGTCCGGCTCTAAATGAGGGCCCAAGTCTGCAGAAGTAAAGACAGCGCTAGTAGAAAAGACAATTACAATACAAATAAAATAATAATAAAATCAATATAATTCAAATAATATAAATAAAACCATACATTAAATATGTAGAACCGGTCGGTATAACCTCCTAATTTTTACATAAAAAAACGTACGTAGATTGCAGCAAAAAATTCAATCCAAATGCGTACTCCACTAGTACAGACGTTTTTAGACAATGAGGGAGCACCTTGGGTTAGTATTTCCCATATAAATCCTTTAAAAGTCCTCCTCTTTGGAGATAAAATCAATCCACAGCTGTAATCTCAAATAGCAAAAAAGCTGTTTTATAGTTAGTACATTTTTCATCTTAGATTAGTGGTGAGACAAGAAAGCATTTAAGAAGCGAAAACCAGCAGTTAGTTTGTTGAGAGTAGAAAGGCTTTTGCAGAGTTATTGCAGAAAGATTTGTTAGTTTTTTGCAATTAGTAGTAGCAGGATTCCAAAAAAAGCATGCATGCATATAAGTGGTAATTATCCATATTCATTCAAAAGCCCATAGTCATCTCCAAATAAAACACAAGTTCTCAGCTACATCAAAGAATCCTGTACTTACAGTTCTCCCGGGAGGTATGTAAAAATGGTATATACCAACTGTTTTTTTAAAAGCACAGTCCTTTACGCGTTTCTCCACCTTTTTGTAAAATCAACGGCTTCCTCTTCTCCTTTGTCTTTACAATCTGGGCATGTGCAGGATCTGTACTGCGCACGTGCAGATCAGTGTCTGCGATTACGATTGCAGTGCTCCGTAAGCCTCAGCCTGATTGACATGCTGTGGCTGTTTGGGGGAGGGGAAGGGGCAACGACAGATAGCGTCCTTAGACATAGCTTCACTGGCCCCAGCAGAATTAAATAAACGGCCATCCTGAGTAACCTAAAGGTTACTCAGGTGACCAATGTTTATGCAGTTCGTCTGATGGCTGCGTCTCCTGGTGTAGTCCACAGGTAAGCATTGCAGGGGGGGTGCCGGGCTGGAGAGGTGCCCTCCCCTCTGCTTGCATTACAGCACCTTTACTGCTGCACCTGTGACAGGCAGCCAGTGCAGTTTTGTCATGTGCAGACCTGGCAGGGTGAAACTAAGGAGTAGTCGTTGGGTGGACCGGGCAGCAGCGGACAGAAATTACATTTAAATTCAGGACTCCAGACCACCCATTAGCCAGATCGCCAACGGCCGTTCGGGTAAGAACTGAAATTCATTGCCAGGCATTGCCCACCCCTGAGTGGGAGGAGCTAGTCTGTTCTCCTGCCTTATTAAGTTGTTATAAGCAGCTCCACTGCCAGCAATAGCGTGTAGTCCAGCAGTTTACACGTGCGACATACTCGATGATGTCATGCCGTACAGTTTACACGTGTGACATACTCAATGACGTCACGCCGTACTCACACACCCACTCTCTTTATGTGTGGTGTGCTGTGCCATAGAAGAGGAGAAATGGAAGAGCTGCCTAAGCTATGCACCACAACGCCATGAGGAGGACCCACCAAACAGTGAGTGAGAGAGACAGCTAGCAGCAGCCTGTCCTTTACGGAGGTGAGGAGGGTGCAAATTTATCATTTACAGAGGGGCGCCACACACCCTAGCACCGGCCCTGTTAGTGACCCAGCAATATAGATTAACTCAACTTTGCATGAATAAAAAAATCCTCATATCATGATCTGTTGGTGGTATTTGAGGATTAGGGTTGGGAACCCCTGCTCAACACAATAACATACCAACATTTTCGGATGGAATAAAGTGACATATTAGAGTGTGCCCTGAGTCTGTATAAGACATATTCATATACACCAGGATACATTGGCATATTTATAATCCGGTGCCGGGTGTACAGTGAACCCGGGCCCCTGATTATATGCGGGTCCCTCTTCCGCCATGGTGCCATCTTCCCAATGACATCTTCAGGAACATAGCACCATACAGTGAAAGTAAAGAATATGTAAAAAAAATAGCAATTGATATCACCAGCGCTCCTTTAACATATCTCAACGGTTCTTAATGATTCTAACATAAAGCAGTCAGAATTCCTCAGCTGTTATCCCGAAATGCACTCCCTTTGATTGCGTAGGGAGGAGAGGAGAAGAAAAGGGAATATATAGTATAAAACCCTTTTATTCACAACACATAAACAAACAACAATATGCAGACACAAACAGTATGTTTAAAACAGTAATGTCGTAGTGGCATTCATCCTTGGAAATACCAAATTATCTAGTGAAGGGGTAATTACTGGCTGGGTGAAAGAGCTGTCAACGGACAGTTCTTATAAGCGTGTGCAAGGTTGCAAGGTGTCCGGGTAAGACCTGCTGCAGTTCAGATTCTCACCCGCCGATGGAAATACGCCTCCCAGCTCTGCCGACATCTGTCTCTCTGTAATCACCACCGTCACCGTCAATAAGAGAAGTCCCAGCACCCACGCATTCCGACCCTCCTTGGGTCTTTCTCAAGGTAAGCCGATTCTGGTGAATGCCTTCCTAGGTCAGATTTGACCTTTAATACCTCACTTCCTCCCTGGGTTTGGTCCCCATGCACCTGATCCCTAGACGGCAATCACCTACCAGTCCTTTGATGCTGTGCACTGAGACCTCTCCAGTCTTTCCCAGCACATCCTTGTTACCATGATAACCAAATTTATGCCATTCAATTTGACTGCTGCCTTTTTTATATAGGCAGAACTTCTAGAGCCCTAAAAGTAAACCGTTGAGATATGTTAAAGGAGCGCTGGTGATATCAATTGCTATTTTTTTTTACATATTCTAATGAGTGGTGGAGGGATTAGAAAATACCTTCACTTGTGATTGGAACACTTGGCAACCAGGCATCAGCTGCGCACTGTGTGGTTGACTATTTTCTTTTTCAAGTGAAAGTAAAGACTCTGGCACTGTGCCAAAGCCTTTCCTCTTTTGTGTGCATGTGATATTCGGGAAGATGGCGCATGTAATATTTGGGAAGATGGCATTGCGGACGAGGAGGGACCCACTTTCTGGCACACAAGGTAAGATGTGTGGCTGAGGGGGGGGCCGACTGCTCAGAGGTTTGCTGCATATGGGCTCCCTCAGACGTTAATATATCCAATCTTCCATATCCATACCCAAACATTCAATATTCATGCCTTTGCATGAAATCGCCAATGTACCTTTAAAATAGGACTGTTGAGAGGGTCTGTAATAATAATAATAGAGAAAAGTAAATGCAAAAAAAATCCCCTATCATGCAAGTTTAACTCTAACAACTGTGGCATAGGAAGCACAAAATACTGATAAATGCTGCAGTGTCATTTTGTATAAAACGCAATCCCATTTATAGGTTCAGGTCAGAATTTATCATCAATAAAAAAAAACATACACAGCAAAACTTGTTTCCCATAAACACTTCCTTTTTTTTTTTTTTACTGGACATTCTTTTGTAAGAAGTGTAAACTTATATTAATTATATTAAACCAAATAAAAAATAATCGGTCTGATTATAGCACCAAAAAACAAAGAAATATTGAGAAATATCATGAGATTTCATTTCTGGCATGATAACGTTACAATTTAAATTTCATATTTGTTTTTCATGTTTTCCAGTTTAATGTACGTATAGGGGGACTGTCTCCTTTTCGCACGGCTTCAAAGAACATTCATAAAAATATTGTGAAACCGTCCAAGAACTTTGAAAAACTGCAGCAATCAAGAGCAAAGAGAGATGGACAATATAATAAAGAACAAAAACCTGGAAAAAAAGAAAAAAAAGACAAACGCAAACCTAAACATGATCATAAACATGCTGACTCTTCAGAGGGATCAGCAGGCACCGGTAATGTATCCACTCAGAACTTAGGAAATTTACATGAAGTTCCTATGCAGCCAATACAACCAATTACGCCTCCCCCCAGTAATTTGCCTAGTATCCTACTTATACAAGAGGTTTCACTCAATCAGGAAGTTTCCCCTGTGCTAGATCTTCAAAAGCAAGCTTCTGTAATTGACTCAAGATGCCCTGGCAAGGTGTGGCAACCAATCAGTTTAATTCCTGAGATACCTACAGTTGAACCATTTTCCATTGATGATCTTGCATCTGCCATTGACGACTTAACACCCCTGTCAGACGAAGACATAGAAAAGAAGGAGCCTGCTCTCCCAAAAGAAATACTACTTTTTAATGATGAAGACCTGTTAGGTTAAGTGAAGCCATGAAAGTACATGAAAATAAACCAATGAATAAATCAATAAATAAATGAGAACAGAAATGTTTAATCTGCAATGTTGCTCCATTTTATGCCTTTAAACCCATCTCTACAAAATAGTTGTTTGATACAATATATCCAAATACAAGCAAATCTATCTCATCATATAAAACAATAAGGGGGAATTCAATTCTACATGATGGACACAATGGGGTATAATTACTAAAGTGCAGGATTTTAGAAGTGGAGATGTTGTCCATAGTAAAAAAAATCAGATTCTACTTAACATTTATGTAGCAGCTTCTAGAAGATAATAGTTAGAATCTGATTGGTTGTGTTACGTTCGTTCAGTCGCTGTTCGATGATTGCTTTCCAATCTCAATAGTGTGGTTCCAAAGCACAAAGTGATTTAATAATAAAAGATAGCAGATTAACAATTAATGCAATAAGTACAAAGTACAGCCAATACATACGCATGCGCCCTGGATCCAGCAAACAGCCATTCAATCCTGAAGTCTGTGGTTACACAAAGGAGACTGTTTGCTGGTCCCAGGGCTCAGAGATATACACAGTTTGTTACACAGATAACAAAGGAGGCGATTTGGCAAGTTTCCATTTGTTCAGACTTCAAGTCAATCTGGTCATAGGTCAGTTCAAACGGTGCCAACAAAGAGTGGGGGTCAGATCTCCAACTGCTGCACACATATCTTTCCCTCCAAATTGCTAGCTCAAACTGGTCTATTTACGTTACACAAACAATAGCATTCTGATCATTAATTCCCTATCATCCATAACTTTGCATACGCAAGGTGCGATCTCTTTGCCGATAGAAACGGATGTCTGCGAATAAATAGGGAATTAGAATGATACAAACATGATATGTCCTCTGTATCTTGAACCTTAGATCTCTATATGGTATATCTTACATTATTATTATTAACTAGAAAAAATAACTCTATCAACCCTGGTTATAAAGACAGTGTGTAGGAACCATTTTATAAGTGAATGTGTATGTGTGCAAATGTATAAATATGCATATGTATAAAAATGCGTTTGCATGTGATGTGCAAATACACGCTAGCACGCAGTAGCGTGGTAGTCGCATGTTTTCAAACAAAGACGATAGTATCGCTAGATAATAATTGCAAACTACTTCATCCAATTATTTGACTTCGACAGTTGCTATGGATAACATCTCCACTTCTAAAATCCCACATTTTAGTAAATATACTCCAATGTGTCATTATGGAACAGTAAATTGCACCCCAGAGGTAACTCAAGTTTTCAATGGGGAATTTCCCTCACACCCATCTATGGGGTGCTAGGGAAAACTTGTCATGTTAGCACTACAGTGAATAGCTGATATTCACATGTTGTATTATAATTTTTATCATTTGATTTGCACCACAGTGTTTTGCAGCTCCCGAGACAGTACAGTATACATAATACATATATGGTTTACAAAATGCAGCCAGAAAACAAAGAGTAAGGAGGGCACCATGAGAGAGTTTAGGCTCTAATGGGAAAAGGGCCCAATTAAGACAGGAAGAGCGAGTATGGCTCATAGTGAGGTTCTGGGTTGTGAAGATTGCATCAGAGTTGCCTACCCTCCCGATTTTCGCGGGAGTCTCCCGAATACAGGTGGGAGCTCCCGCTACCCCGTAAAGTAGGTTGAACCCCCCGCATTCCCTCTGCCGTCTAAAAATCCGGACAGCGCATGCGCGAATCCGGAGGTAAAGGGGGCGGGGCCTGAAGCTTAAGACGCAGGGGCGCACTCACCGGGTGCAGGGAGGCAGGAGTGTGGCTGCTGTGAGGTCTCCTGGGCACGCCTTTCCCTGCTCACAGACTGCTGCTGGGAGAGACTGATGCTCCCAGCATTCCCTGGCCAGCCTGTGATGACAGAGGGGGGAGGAGCCGATGCCGGAGGACACTGAAAACAGAGGAGCTGCCTGAGCCTGAGACGGTGAGTGTAGAGCTCACTGCAGCTCCTGCCAAATGTATAACTCATGTCAGTGCTGTGGGGGAGGGAGGGAGATCTATTACTGTGTAATTGTATGTGTGTGTGTGTGTGTGTGTATGTGTAGTAATGTGATGTATGTGTAGTACAGTATGTGTGGGTGTAGTAATGTGATGTGTGTGTGTGTAGTAATGTGATGTATGTGTGTGTAGTAATGTGATGTATGTGTGTGTAGTAATGTAATGTACGTGTGGGTGTAGTAATGTGATGTATGTATGTATGTGTGTGTAGTAATGTGATGTATGTGTGTGTGTAGTAATGTGATGTATGTGTGTGTAGTAATGTAATGTACGTGTGGGTGTAGTAATGTGATGTATGTATGTATGTGTGTGTAGTAATGTGATGTATGTGTGTGTGTAGTAATGTGATGTATGTGTGGGTGTAGTAATGTGATGTGTGTGTAGTAATGTGATGTATGTGTGTGTAGTACAGTATGTGTGGGTGTAGTAATGTGATGTGTGTGTGTGTAGTAATGTGATGTATGTGTGTAGTAATGTGATGTATGTGTGTGTGTGTAGTAATGTGATGTATGTGTGTGTGTACTAATGTGATGTAATTGTGTGTGTGTGTGTGTGTGTGGAGGTGAAATCTTCATATGATGTGTGTGACTGACTGGGTGTCTGTGTGTGAATCTATTCATGGGATGTGCTGAGACTGTCTGTGTGTGACTGTGTATGAGACTGTGTGTGTGTGACTGTGTGTATGAATCTATTCATGTGATGTGTGTGAAACTGTCTGTGTGTGTGTGAATCTATTCATATAAATGAATGTGTGCGTCTGGGGGGGAATCTATTAATGTCAATATGGCAGGGTAGATATGTATTAATGTCAGTGGGGGAGCTAGGGCGTCAGCTTATAGGAATAGATACGCCCATAGGTGGAGTTAGACACGCCCTTTGGGTGGAGCAGACCACGCCCCCACAAAGGCACGTCGCATTCTGCAGCCATCTACAATCTCCCTCAAAGTCATTTTCAAAAGTAGGCAAGAATGGATTGCATTAGTGTGGAAAGTATAGTTTAGGGTAGGATAAGAACTAATAATAAAGAGATAGTATTTAAAGACTTCCAAGGAGAGATGTATCAAGCCTTCTAAACAGTAGAGAAGTAGACTAGTGGGGAAGTTGTCCATAGCAACCAATCAGATCTGAGAATTTCAGACAGGTGCAATTACATGAGAGAGTATGCTCAGTCTTGCCACAACATTTGGGAACCTCTTTGAACTCTATATGATAACCGCTGGAAACTATCTGTAAAACCCAATTGCCTTGAGTGATATTTTTCCAGTTCTCTGCAAATTTTAAAAGTCTGCCCCCTATTGGTAACATTGGGAGAGACTGAATATAGTCACTGTGTCCGTCCATAAGCTCTACCATGGGTCTGTCGAAATGACTGTCTTGTCATACTAGCAAAGTATTTCCTATTGTACTGTCTCCCTGGCCTGTAACTTTGTGCCTCCTTAAACTGTTGTGTAGAGCAGTGGTTCTCAAACTCGGTCCTCAGGACCCCACACAGGTCACATTTTCCAGGTCACCCAGCAGGGCACAGGTGTACTGATTACTCACTGACACATTTTAAAAGATTAACAGGTGGAGTAATTATTTCACTTGTGATTCTGTGAGGATACCTGAAAAATATGCACTGTTTGGGATCCTGAGGACTGACTTTGAGAACCTGTGGTTAGAGGTTTGTATGTGATATATTGTCCACTTATCTTGAGGCAATTTAGTAGACTTTCCACCTGTTATCCTCTGTATCAGTATCTAATTTATTTCCAAACAGTAAGGACCCCTCAAATGGTAGTGTTGTCAATCTGTTTTTAGAGTGAACATCAGCTGACCAAGGGCCTAATTCAACAAGGATCGTTGATACGATCATGGCAGCAAGCGTGTATGCAGCTCTGCTGAGAAATTATGCAAATGACTGCGATTGCAATGCCGCCGCAGCACAACATAAAGACGCCCACTTCCCTTTACTCATAGCCGTAATACCTTGCAAGTCTGTTAAAACATCGGTACCATCGGAACTTCACGCACAATTAAGGCAGGTCAGACCTTACAAAGAAAAAACACACAGAAAGGGAGCACTATACTATTAAGGAGCAATACTGTTATACAGTGAGAAGATAAAATAATATTAAAATATATTCTAGGGTGCCTCAAAGTTTGCTGCTACCAAAGGAGGAGCTGACCCTCTTGAAATGAGACAAACAAAAGCACAATTATGGAGCGCTATCTTTAAAGGACATCCCAAACACGGGTGAATACAAATAGTTAGGGAAAGTCCTAATTGACCACTGAAATAATGAGTATAATATTAAACATATAAAAAACAATTTATTATACAAATAATGTAGCAAAAAAGAAAAGAACACTAAAGTGAATAAATAAAATCAATAATGAAGGATGGATAATCAGTAAACAGACACAGAAATTATAAAATGGGTATTGGCATAAATTATGACTAATGGATGGACTCCCTCTGGCATAAGCCGGCAAATTGTTTTTTATATACGAGGGTTGTTCAAAAAGTAATGCCTAAATGCTCAATACTCAAATTTTATTATAGATACAGATTTGAAAATTTGCAGTAAAATACTTTAAAGTCTTAGAGCCATATTCAATTTGAGCCAAGCCGCATTAAGTTAACGCGGCCCGGACTTTATGCCGACTTCACCTGTTTTGGAGGCAGAAACGTATTGCTCGCGTGCACGCTTTACCCCGTATTCAATTTGAAAGTACGCATAAACGGGACCCGGCTATACTTTAACAAGCGAAAAGTGCTGTCAGTTTTGGGGAAATCAGCCTGACACCCCCCAAATAATGCTCTGACACGGGGGTTCACTATGGTACCCCCCCCCCCCGATTTGGCTTGCTGAAGGTATTTGGTGTTTTTAAATGGGCTCAATAGCTGCTAAATAGCGTTTTTGTATACCTGAGGCAGAATAGTATTTAGGAGTATTTTTTCCAGAAAACAAGTTATCCCAGCAAATTTGGGGTACTTGAAAATGGGAGTCAGCATATTTAAAGTTGAAAAAGTGGAGTTGAAAAAATCGTGAAAAATCCACCTGCCGCAAACACCTGCAATCAAAAAAACACTTGAGGCATACTTGGGGACCCCCCAGAGTCAAGTTTGCTAGTTTTTAAGTTTGTACCCCAACATTTTTTTTTTTGCCCCCTTTTTCAAAGTCAATTTTTGGGGTGTCCTTAAGGTTTTTTTTAATTTATTTTTTGACGCATATTATCTTTGGGGGACTGTCTGAAGGCTGCATGGGGGTTCCCGCAATGTTGCACCCCAATTCTGCACTTTTTTCCGCCTGCCATTCATAGGCGATACTTTACCGCCTATTACATTGCATTGACTTTCCGCCTAGGCGGAAAGTCTTTCAAATTGAATACGGGGTAAAACCAAAACAGGCGATAATTACATCATCGGCGGTAACAACGCGGATCCGGACTTAATGCTTCAAATTGAATACGGGCCTTAGTAACAGAATGACTCTACTCAAAAAATTCACCATCTGCCCTCAAGCATTTTCTCCATCTCTCAAGCCAAGCTGTGAATGCACTTTGGAAAAATTCCAGTGGTTGGTGTTTGACCCAGGAAAGTATGGCGTTTTTAACAACCTCTATGTCTTCAATATGTTGACCCCATAGACAGTATTTGAGAGGGCCAAACAGATGAAAGTCAGAAGGGGCCAAATCAGGAGTATATGGTGGATGTGGCATTATTGCCCACCCCATTTTGGCAATGGCCGCAGATGTTGCCATCGAAGTGTGAGGTCTGTCATTGTCGTGGTGTAAGATGACATTTGACAGTGGAATTGTTGACCTTTTTTGCGGATGGCTTCTTTCAGCTTCTTAAGTGTAATAATGTATCGATCACTGTTGATTGATTGGTTTGGTTCCAAGTAATCGATGAGAATAACACCTCAGCAATCCCAGAAGAATGTGGCCATGACTTTGTTTACGGATCACTGTGATTTAAAAACTTTTTTGGCCTAGGTGATAAGGATTCTGGATTTCAACCTCTCTACGCTCCCACCTATACCTTCTAAACCCTGCCTATAAACCTCTAAAATTGACGCTATTTGCATACACAGTCATACAGATAATACACGCTGTGATCTAAGTACAATTTAGCACAAAGAAATTATACAGACCCAAGATACAGTTATTACATATGCAAAAAAACAGTTATTAAACTTCAAACAATGAGAGAGAGAGAGAGAGAGAGAGAGAGAGAGAGAGATGTCTGCTGAGAGCACATTTCCAAGATGGCTGATGAGGGGGTGTGTGTGTGGGGGGGCGTTGTTAGGGCCCGTCCTATTGTTCAAACCGCATGGTCTCCGAACACAAACTCCATTTTGAATGTAAGAAAACTCACATAATGTTGTAACTCTGTAAATCATATATCCATTAATGATCATACTTATAATAACTACAACAACCTATTTGTACTATACAACAACAAAACTGAGTAGAATTATAACTATAATAACAAGACTATTAATTCACAACTTCCATGAATTAAGCACATGTTTCAATGGGGGGGAGGGGAGTATCACATGTAATGCCATTGTCTAACCTACGTGCTGGTAGCTATCTTTAACAAAAACTGCAGTGTCTATCTTACACACGATTATTACTTGTACCATTCAAAGCTGTTATTAATTAAACTTCCATGATATAACACTGATACCAGCCTATGATTACATTCATGATACTATACAAACTTATTCAGATAGTAATTATATAGTAGCCAAAATACCAGTACTCACAATACACAATTCTATCATAACACTGAAATAACACCAAAGCCATGCCAGTCTTACTGCCATAATCACACTATTAATAATTCACTATTCCAATGAATCAAGTACATGGTACCAGGCCCATATCACAAAAGGAACAACACATGGAACCAAGTATGTATGTATATCTCAGTCAGACCCATATTGAATACTACTTTTACAAATTCACTTCATTATTACATGTTAACACAGCCTTTACCAGACTACAATACAAACGTGTTACACATATAGTCTACTACAGATTGAGACAAACTTGCTACAAATACACTAACTACCCAAGGGATATTCAAAGCATTACAGCTTGATAACCTTGCTGTTAATCACCATATTAATCACTACACAGAATCTATATAAGCTATAAACAGATTAATACAAACTTGTTACAAATACCCAAATAGGCTAACTTTACTTAGCCATCATGAGTAGATATCTCCAGGCCTCCTGGGGAATGAAGCTGCATTTTGGCCTCCTTCTGGGGGGTGGGGGAGTCTGCTCTGCCTGTGTCTCTGGTGTCTCCTTGCAAGAATGTGTGTTCCCAGTGTGTGCCTGTAAGGGTGTCCACAGTGTAAAAGCCATACTCCTCCCCTCACCTGTGAAAAGGGCCTCCCAAACCCCCACCTTGAAACTCCTATCCCACCAGTGTGATACAAATGCTAAACAGGTCACTTCAAATGGACACAGATCAGCCTCCAAAAGCTTGTTGTCCCCTTATTCCCCCCCCGCATGAATAACTAAGCTGCTAACATTTTACAAGGTACATTTTGGTGTTTTAACTCTCTACAGTCCATAAGTTGAGAATGCATGTTGCGATCTTCACCCCAACGATACCGGAAAGCTGTTAAGAAAGTGCACATCAGTATAACACCAAACATGGCTTACTTATCATGTATTAAACCTTATATACCAAATAGTCTTTATTTCACATTTGTAATAAATGAATAAAACTTGGATCTTTTACTTTATAGCTATGGAACCTTTTGTGTAAGTGTGCATTATGTAAGTATTAGGGATATGAGAAAAGACGCTAGATTGCTATGTGATTGCGCACGCATGCAGCTACTAAACAGCGTTCACATGTAGGCTATTATGTATTCACTAATGTGCGACATATTAACAGCGCAACTGTGTGTATTAATGTGCGTATGAGGTATGGTAAAATATGCGATCACATGATGCTAATAGTAGCATCGCCATATGTACTTAAGTGTGAGTTTAGCTAAAATGGCGCTGGGCGGTCATTCGCAAAATGGCGTCTTGTAGATTCTTGTTTCTAAAATGGAGTCTAGCTGCCATTCGCAAGATGGCGTCGCGCAAGCTAATTTTTACGCTGATTCCATCTCAGCCACTAATCCAGCTTCGACAGTGAACTTGGGTGTTTCCATTGCTTTGATTGGGCCTTTGTTTCTGGGTCATAAAGGAATACTCAGGTCTCAACTCCTGTAATGACATTTTCCAAAAATGTCTCAGGGTTGGCTTCAAAGTTGGTGAAAAGGTTATTGCACACTTCCACCCTCTGGGCCTTATGATCCCTGGTTAATTGCTTTGGAACCCATTTAGCACACACTTATATCCCAAATCATTGATTAGTGTTTCTACAGTTCCATGGCTACATTCAAGTTCATCACTGATATCTCTGATGGTCACACGACGGTCTTTCTGAATCATGGCATCGACTTTGTGTCGGTTCTCTGCTGTCACTGCATTTGATGGTCTGCCACCACGAGGTTTCTCGCACATGGACGATTCTCCCGATTGAAAACGCTTCATCCACCTTCTGACATTACTATAGTCAGTAGTACGCTCACCATACACTTTTTTTCAGTCTTCTGTGGATTTCTGTAACACTGCAGCCTTCTTTTTCCAGAAATACAATGACGGTTCTTTGTTTCATCTTGGATTCCATGGTATTTCTTGAACTACCTAAACAAAACTACATATATAGTTAGCAGACATATTTAACTACAAACTGACAAAGTTTCAAATAAATGTTGCTTATTATTTCAGAGTTATGAGCATTTAGGTATTACTGTTTGGACAACCCTCGTATTTAATATTATACTCGTTATTTCAGTGGTCAATTAGGATTTTCCCTAACTATTTGTATTCACCCGTGTTTGGGATGTCCTTTAGAGATAGCGCTCCATAATTGTGCTTTTGGTCAGACCTTACCCAGAAATTGCTAAACTTCATTTACGTAGCTAAAGCTCATGCTGCATATGCCGACGCTGTGGATAATTTATGCTCGCCCATGCAAAGGCATTCAAAGGCACTGGCATGCTGGCATTTCTCTGACCACCCCCCCTTCACCACCCCCAAACGGTACTTCCTGTCAATCACTCTGCGATGGGTTTGCGTAGTCACTGCTATCGCAATCCCGAACGCAGTGGCTGGTTCGCGCACTGTGATGCATATGCATGCGCAGAAGGCAACAATCGACTAGGCGCGTGCGTTTTTGCACTTGCGATCCTTCCTGAATCAGGTCCCAAGAATGAAGCCAGAATGCCCTTCTTGAAACCACCGCAGCAGCCATAGATCTTGCAGTAAAAGAGGCTTCACATAAATATTTTACAGCTCTGCATTATTTCCAAATTCCTTAATAAATACTGCTTTGAAATCTTTCTTCCAGATCTGTGTCCATAGTTGCACTCCGAAACTTACGTAATGTCACACCCGATCTTATTGAGACAGCTGAAGAAACATGCAGCTTTTTAAATGAGATCTTCATTTTTTTTTATCCATTTTATCTCTAAAAGAAACTCCATCCTAAAGGAATAGTTGTTTTAGACATAACTTAAGCAATAGCAGCATCCACCTTTGGAATCATGCACCATTTAAGAAACTCCTCACCCCTTATGGCAGGGATGGGGAACCTCAGGCCCTGGGGCCATATAAGGCCCCCGGAATCATTTGGTCTGGCCCTCTGAGCTTTTTTCTGCTAGACTCATCAGCCAAAATCTATGCAGCAGTGCCGCCTGGAGCGACCTTAGGATGCTTCAGATGGTCACACAGCTGCCCTTACAGCTCCTGGGAGCATCCTAAGGATGCTCCGGGCATTGCTGTAATCACCGGCCATTGTGGTCCCGTCCAAGTGTGACGTCAGACGGATGGGGCTTGGTCTGCATCGGCCCCGCAATAATGTTATATATATCTAAATGGCCCTCGGCAGAAAAAAGGTTCCACACCCTTGCCATACACACTTGCCGATGTCGGGAGCAACTTTGCGACGGCGGGGGCCATGCTGCATTGGACAGCATAGCCCTCACTGACTATGTCGGCCATCGGACCTGCTAACAGGTCCGACAGGAGATGTCGCTGATGATGCGCGCATCGTCAACGACATTGAATGTACACTAAACGATGTTGCCGACATGTCTAGTGTGCACCGGCCATAACAAACAAATTACCTTTTCATCCACTCCATTAGTTCCTGAATCTGAGTAGATTGCGGACTCTGCACAGAGGAGGTTTTTGTATACAATTATCACAGAAAGCCACATCCTGATTTCCAGAAAAATTTGTATCACAGGCTGCACATTTGGTATTTATATGTTTCATTTTAGAAAGCTTCTTCTTGTGCTCCACTGTATTAGGAACACTGCAGAAAAAAAAAAACATTCTCAATTACCTACACTAAGCTAATAACAAAAAATCATGCACCCATCTAGCAAGGACTTACCCCATCTGGGAGCTAGTTAGCTGTCAGGGGGATGCTCCTGCTCCATGTCTGCGATTCGCATCAGCTTGGTAGAGAAACAACGGAGGGCACCAGCAGCTCCTCTTCTCCGGTACGCGGCTCTATCTTTAAAGCCCTATAATCCCAATAAGGGCGGATGCATGCGCAGTCAGACGCCGCAATGCATGACGGATGTCCGCGTAATCAGTCTCCCTCCGGCCCCCGGCAGCATCCTCTTCCTTTCGCCACAAGCAGTATACTGGGGTGGCCTGATGCTACAGCAACCGTTGACCGGGACCTCCAGCCCACTGTCTATTTTTCCCTTTAGCCACGCACTTCCTCTGGGGCACCACCCCGTCACAGACTGTGGCTTGACGGTGCATAGCTGGGCATGTTATAAGGGGTAAGTCCTGTGGATAAAAACAACAAAACTTCCCTACTCTATCTAGAAACAGGAAAAAAGACACAGGGGAGCAGGAGCTAGCTTATATACAAGTGGGAGGTCCTGCGGAAAAAACTTCCTGTCTGTCTCTAGGGAACTGCATACCTCCCAACATGACCCTCTCCAGGAGGGACACAATGCTCTGGTCCTGGACTTCCCTGGTAAGAGGTGGGGCTGCAGCAAAGTTCAAAATTCAAATAGGGGAGCCACACCAACTGTCATTTCACACACTGCCAAACATCACTGGCTGGGACTCACTGGCAGTTGGTGTGACTCCCCTATTTGAATTTTGGACTGTACTGCAGCCCCACCTCTGGAGCCGCCACCAATCATAAATTACCAGGGAAGTCCAGGAGCAGAGCATTGTGTCCCTGCTTGAGAGGGTCATGTTGGGAGGTATGGAATTAGAGGACTAACCCACTGTAATGGCTGCCATGGAGACTGAAGAAGAAAAACATGTTGAGATTACGAGGTAGCATTGGTAAATCGATATAGAGATATTTACATAAGATATTACAGAAGGGGAGAAGTCATGGGAAGAAAGGTAGATTTGGGTGTCATCAGCACAGAGGTGGTACTGTAGGCTGTATAGGTAAATAATTAATGAATAATACAAATGTACAATGAGAAAAAGCAGAGGGACAAAATCAGAGCCTTATAGAACTCCAACCGATAGTAGGAGTGGAGGGAAGGGTGTACCAGAGACAGAGACACTGAAGGAGAGGTTTTATATACCTTCTATTGGATCCCTCTCTGGGAAGATTTCTGATAAGAAGCCCATAGGCTTTGCTTTCCGGAGCTTGGTGCGTATGGAAAAAGCACTCAAACCCCTGAAAACTGCATTTTTGGGGGTTTGGCCGCATTTTTAGCTTTGAAGCAACCCGCCCTGGGTCTGAGAGTGTGGATGAGCGAGAATTCCCTGAGAGCTGTAGTGACAGAGAAGACAAACCAGCTTTCTGTAATGTCAAAGAGGTGGAGTGATTAAACGACTAGATCATGGAAGAATGCGAGTTTGTTACAAACAGACCATATTCTAGAGTGCACAGGAAAGGTGACGTAGTGTGTGAATATGGCTGGGGGAATTGAATCATATCATTGTGGCTCCACCTGCTGCTCACGTCACGCCCCATCACCACCCATTTCTGCCGCACCACCCAAACCGGCTTTATATACACAAACTTTTATATTTATATATTCACTTATATACTGATCTTCTCTGCTCTCTCTAAAGCCGTGTATCCACTAGACGATCGAATGAATGTTTTAATGATAACGCTATAGTTCATTATATCTTCCAGTGGCTATGCCGTCTACGACCAGCGATGCGAGTTCCCGCTGGTTGTTGACGACGTCGATCATCGCTCGAACCTGCTGTCCAACATGACGATGTTGTCAGGTTGTGCAGGTTTGGGGATGAGGGAGGGTGCTGGCACTGAACGATATCTTGAATAATATCGTTCAGTGTGTGTGCTCAATGTCGTTAAGGACATTGGCCCTGATTCAGACCCACTCGCGAGCGGCTGTCCGCTCGCAAGTGGGTCGATGTTCTGCACTGAGCATGCGCACGACGGAGGGAGCTCCGTCGTGCGCATGCGCCAGACGCGACGAGCGAAGGAAAGTCCTTCGCTCATTGTGTCTGATCAAAGGGGGCGTGCTGTCGATGTTGATTGACAGCACGCCCCCTTTGGTGGGCGTGCCGGGGGCGTGCCTCCCTGACGGGGGGCGTTCCCACGGGAACGCCTCCCGTCAGAAGCCGGCCCACTGACATCACTAGTGATGTCAGTCGGAGTGATTTTGGCTCTGATAGAGCCAAAATCACTCTGGGCCTTGCGGTTGAAAACCTCAACCGCAGGCTCCGGCTCGCAGTATCGATGGTCGCGATGGTCACGACCATCAAACTGCACGCTCGTATAGGCTGTGGGTGGTGACCCACAGCTATACGAGCGTCCAGGAGGACGCTCCATTTTTATGGAGGGCGGCCCTCATTCAGAGCGTGCGCTCTGCTCAGAGCGTACGGCTCTGAATGAGGGCCATTGAGCACACCACTGCCGGGAACACACTATGGCCCTCATTCAGAGCCACTCGCTATTTGCGGTCGTTCGTTCTAAAACTAGGGGTGGCTATTCAAATGAACCGTTCGCTGTTTGCGGTCTGTTCACGCCTCTATGTCTGAACGAGCGAACAAAACTTGCGTTCGTTTTTGGGAAAAATACGCCCCCTGGCCGCTCGCATCCTACGTCATGTCCGCTATTTATTAGATTAATCGAGTACATCGACAAGGGTATGAACTGCTCGCTATTCTTGGGGTTGGTGTTTGCTACCACAATTTTGCGAGCAGTTCTGACTATAAAATAACCCAGTGACGTGGTCCATGACGCTGCTGTTTTAATTATGCACACCCTTAAAACGCCCGTTTTGACCTTTAAGCACGCCTGCGTTCTGATTTCCACTCCCCATTTTCAAGCACCTTCCCCTGTTACCACCCACATACGCCTCTTTCTGTCACTCAAAATAGCAGGCATTCGCTATTTTGCGAGCACATGAATTTCGGCCGCACTGACTGGTTAGCGCATGCGTATAACGATCCGTACGCATGCGCAGTTGGGCTAACATCGCTCGGAACGAACGAGCGGCCGCTTACGAGCGGCTCTGAATCAGGCCCTATATGATATCGCTCATGGAGTGAATCTTGTAGTAGATATGCGCCTTTACCATAACACCATATTAAAATGGTCTTATCTTTTGGAGAAAAGTTTGAAGAGAAGATTTTCTCCTCTCCATAAATAGCATAACTGATCATACCCCATTGAGACCTATGGGGGCTGCATCAGTAAGATAAGAGATAACAAAATCTGTGAAATCAGCAATTTCACTGTAGGTTTCTTTCCCATAAATAGGGAGAAGAGAAAAAATGTCTTTTCGCCAGGTAAAATGCTGGAGAGAAAAAACTTTTCTCTGTTTACTAGATTCTAGGACATGTTCTTATTAGTGAAACTTGAAAGAAAATATGGGCAGCACGGTGGCATAGTGGTTAACATTACTACCACACAACACTGAGGTCATGAGTTAAATTCCCGACCAAGGGCCTGATTCAGCAAAGGAATGCAGTTGCTTATACAAATGCAATCTGCCGATTAATTCGCACTGCGCATGCGTATGCATCGCAATGCGCAAACAAGAAGCTGAGATTGGAACTGCGATCGCTGTGACCATGCAGACCCATGGCAGAGTGATTGACAGGAAGTGCCGTTTGTGGTTGGTGACCGGGGGCTGGTCAGGTGATCGCAAGTGTGCCAGTGCATTTCAACGCGGTTGCAGGGGCGTGCATAAATTATCCACTGTGATACCAGACGCATCCTGAGGCCTCATAGCGTGCGCTGAAGTAAGCAATTCCTGAGTGAGGTCTGACCTGCCTTAACTGAGCATATGGGTCCGATGTTACCGATTGTTTTGCTATATTGCCCAAGTATACGGATGTAAGGGGAAGTGGGCGTCCTTATGTTAGGCTGCGATCACAATGTGAATGCAGACATTTGAATATCACAGCTGACATTAGCACCTGAACAGAATAGCGATCCATGCTGAATCAGGCCCCAAGACCTTATGTGTGTAGATTTTGTATGTTCTCCCGTGTTTGCATAGGTTTCCTCTGGGTGCTACATTTTCCTCCTACCCCCCAAAAAACACACCGGTATGTTAATTGGATTCTGACAAAATTAACCCTACTTTGTCTGTATACACTTCTATGGCAGGAATTTACACTGTAAGCTCTTATTGGGCAGGGACTAATATGAATGATAAATAGTCTCTGTACAGCACTGAATAAATGATCATAATAGATTTTGTAATTCATTGAAATATTGTCATGATGAGGGTAGCTAATGTGCTTAAAATATCTAGAGAAAGTAATGGGATTTAACTACCAAGGTATTTTGATGGATTTGGACAGTCAAATATATCATGACAGAAATAGTACAGAGTAGGATATTGTTGACTGACCATGGAATAAACCGCTCATCGACGGTAAACGGTAGCCAAATAATACAGTGAGGTAACTAGTAAAAGTAAAACATGGTAGACAATACAAGTCAATAAATTCTCAAGACACTGGAGTTTTGTAGATTCAGATCATGACCATTGGAGTTAGCTTTGTTTGTGAGAGAGTAGTGAAAGCTTGAGGCCTTGATAAAGCTCCTACTCATCAACCACAAGAAGGATATGTATGGGTGCTTGTGAATGAATAGATATAATATAGTCTTTAGGAAAATACTGGAGAGGGTGCCAGAAGAACGACAGGTAGAGTCTCTTGATAATACTGTACTCAGAACTGTAGTGAGCAGAGGGCCTATTTCAGCAAGGAACGCAGTTCCTTTTACACATGCAATCGGCTGCGTATGCATTGCAGTGCGTGTGCACGAACCAGTCATTGCGATAGGGACTGCGATCGCAGTGACTACACAGACCCATCGCAGAGTGATTGACAGGAAGTGCCGTTTGTGGGTGGTGATGGGGGGTAGTCGGGGAAAAGCAGGCGTGCCAGTGCATTTGAACACCGTTGCATGGGCGTGCATAAATTATCCACTGTGATATCATACGCAGCCTGAAGCCTCATAGCGTGTGCTGAAGTTAGGTCTGACCTGCCTTAACTGTGAGTATGGGTTTGATGTTACTCGATGTTACTGAATGCCTCTATCCCTTCGGACACAGGCTCAGGCTGCTCCTGGAGCTCTTCAGGCGAATGTGGAGCATATTTGCCCTCTTCTAAAACTGGCATATCCTCCTCCTCCGACTGGAGGACTGAGAGTAAAAGTCTCTTTTTTGAGACCTGTGGCATTGTCGTGTCATGGGAAGGAGCCATGGCTTTTGTGATCCCATCCATAGATTTAGGTAAGGACCGCGCCCATGCTGGCTCTTCTAGAGCAGCTGATCTGGCAGCCTCTTGTTACGTTCTGGGTTATTTGTGGACCCGGGGTGGTAGCAGGAGCGATCACAGAAGCAGATTTGTAAATAAAACTAGGATTTTTAATAAGTGCTCGAGTGGACATATAATGTGGCAGTAAATAAAAGTCCAGGAAAATATAAATGTGCACAAGAGTTCTGTGGTGGAAGCAAAAGGGTAGAAACAATTAGAGCAGTCCAGGTGTGCAGGTAGTGAAACTGAAAATAAACAAGCCAGGTTTGCAGATAGTGAACTGAAGTGCAGGATGTCAGCAGGCTCAGGCACTCAGGTATGGGCAAGGGTGATGGAGGTAGCGGGGTGGTCCAGTGGGAACTAGGAGCTGACAGGCAGACTGGCAGACAGCGGATTCACAGGAACAGGAAAGCACAGAGATCTCCCTCTCAGCTAGGCTGAGATACACGTTGCACTGGCAAAGAAGGAAGTTACTGACCCTTCCTAAATACCCCATGCCGTGCTGTTACTGGCCGGAGGGAACATGTGACTCACCAGGATTGGCCAGCCGCATCACATGGCCAGAAGGCAAGATGGCAGCGCCCATGCCAAACGGAATGGAGACGCCGCCAGGCCTTACCAGCGCAGAGTGACAACAGGCCCGCACAACAACGCATGCAGCCAAAGCCCCCCGCCAGACACCAACTCCGCCACCAGACAGCCCGCGCCACAATGACCTCACAGGTAACACTCGCCTAGCGCCATGCTGAAATACCCTGGCCGTGACAGTACCCCCCCCTTTTGGGGTGGCCTCAGGACACTCACCAGGCTTCTCCGGATGGGCAGAATGGAATCTCCTGATGAGCGTGGGAGCGTGGACATCACGAGCATCGGTCCAGCAACGTTCCTCTGGACCGTAACCTTTCCAGTCCAGCAAATACTGTAGATGACCTCTGCGTAGACGAGAGTCCAAGATCTGGGCGACCTCAAACTCAACTCCTCTCTCCGTCTGGACTCGAGGAGAAGCAGGTAGAGCACTATGGAATTTATTCAGGACCAGGGGCTTCAATAAGGAAATATGGAAGGAATTAGGGATTTTTAGGTATGGGGGTAACTGTAGACGATAGGCCACTGGATTAATGACTTCTGTTATGGATTAATGACTTCTGTTATGGAGAAGGGACCGATGAAGCGTGGTGCAAATTTCATAGAAGGAACCCTCAGACGAAGATTCCGGGTGGATAACCAGACCTGGCTTCCAACTTGCATGCGTGGAACTATTCTACGCTTCTTATCGGCCTGGGTCTTACAGCGAGAGGATGCCTTCAACAAATCAGACCGTACTTGAGTCCAGATGGCAGCAAAATTCCGCACCGTGTCCTCCACGGCCGGAACATCGAAAACAGGCAGGCTTCGGAATTCGGGAACACGAGGATGAAGGCCATATACAACCTGAAATGGCGTTTGGTTAGTTGACGAGTGGTAGGAAGCATTATGTGCAAACTCAGCCCACGGCAGCAAGGCAGCCCAATTGTCCTGGGAAGATGACATAAAAATTCTTAAGAAAGTCTCTAGATCTTGATTAACTCTCTCGGTGGAGCCGTTGCTTTGCGGATGGTAGGCCGTGGAAAAGTTTAACTTCACTTGAAGAACAGAACACAAAGCCCTCCAGAATTTTGCAGTAAACTGCACACCACGGTCAGAGACAATTTCAGCAGGAAGGCCGTGTAGACGAAATATGTGTTGGACAAACAACTGTGCCAGGTCAGGGGCAGAAGGTAACTTCTTCAACGGTATATAGTGGACCATCTTAGAAAATCGGTCTATTACAACCCAGATAGTGTTGAAACCTTGAGAGACTGGCAGGTCTGTGACGAAATCCATGGAGAGATGCGTCCATGGACGTGATGGAGTAGGTAATGGAAGCAATTCCCCAGCTGGAGCTTGTCGTGATGATTTATGCTGGGCACAGGAGGAGCAGGAAGAGATAAACTCCATTATGTCTGCCTTCATAGAAGGCCACCAATAGTGTCTTTTCAGGAACTCCAAGGTCTTCTGAGTGCCCTGCGAAGCGAGAGGAATGTGCCCAAGTGAGAAGCTGCTTCCTTAATTCCGGGGCCACAAATGATTTTCCCGTAGGAGGCTGAAGTTGTAATGCGGCGAAAACTCTTGATTCCAAGACAGGGGTATTGCTTTGATTTTCAGATTGATCATCACAGAGGAGAGATCTCGATAGGGCATCAGCCTTCTGATTAAGTGCTCCAGACCGAAAGGTCAGGGTGAACTGAAACCTGGCAAAGAATATTGCCCAGCGGGCCAAACGAGGACTCACACATTGGAGGTTTTTGAGAAATAGGAGATTTCTATGGTCCGTAAATACAGTAAATGGAAACTTGGCGCCTTCTAGCAAATATCTCCATTCTTTCAACGCCAACTTTACAGCTAGTAGTTCTTGCTCACCTATGGCGTAGTTCCTTTCGGCAGGAGATAATTTTTTAGAAAAGAACCCACACGGATGGACTCGGTTGTCCTCATAACGTTGAGACAAGACTGCTCCCACAGCTTCAGATGATGCATCTACTTCCAACAAAAAAGGCCTGTCCAGATCTGGTTGTCGAAGGACTGGTGCTGAGATGAAGGCCTGTTTTAGAAGATGAAAGGCAGACTCTGCCTCAGGTGACCATTGGGCAGGATTAGCACCTTTGCGGGTCAAGGCTGTAATGGGAGCCAGCAGTGTAGAAAATCCCTTAATGAAGCGTCTATAATAATTGGCGAAGCCCAACAATCTCTGGATGGCCTTCAGTGTCTGAGGTCGGGTCCAATCCAGAATTGCTTGTACCTTCTTGGGGTCCATTTCTAAACTGGAGCCAGATATTACATAGCCGAGAAAAGGTACACTGGGCACTCCAAAGACGCACTTCTCCAGTTTGCAGTAAAGGTGGTTTTCTCTCAAATGGGTCAGGACCTCCTTAACATGTTCTTGATGTTTAGCCACAGAGGGTGAAAAAATCAGTATGTCATCCAGATAGACAACAACCGAAACATATAACAGATCCCGGAAAATCTCATTAACAAAACTTTGAAAGACAGCAGGGGCGTTACATAATCCAAAAGGCATTACCAAATACTCGAAATGTCCATCTCTGGTATTAAAAGCGGTCTTCCATTCATCGCCAGCTCGGATACGAATGAGGTTGTAAGCCCCTCTTAGATCTAATTTAGAAAAAATGACAGAGCCCTTGACCCTATCAAACAACTCAGTAATCAGGGGAAGAGGGTATCGATTTTTTACAGTAATGTCATTAAGGCCTCGATAACCGATACATGGTCTTAGACCACCGTCCTTCTTGCCAACGAAGAAAAACCCAGCTCCGGCAGGTGAAGTAGAGGGGCGGATGAACCCCTTTGCCAGGTTGTCCCGGATGTACTCGGTCATGGCTTGAGTCTCAGGCAAGGACAGCGGATAGGTACGACCACGAGGTGGCATCTTATCAGGTATCAATTCAATTGGACAGTCCCATTCCCTATGAGGGGGTAAGATATTTGCTTGTTGTTCAGAAAAAACGTCGGCAAACATCTGATATTCCTTGGGAATGGCAGAAGAAACTAATGAAACTGTCTTTCTCACAGGTCGAATTTTTGGAAGACAGGATTTCTGACAGTCCATACCCCATGACAGAATCTGCATAGAACTCCAATCAATCCTGGGATTATGTTTACGTAACCAGGGTAGACCAAGAACAATTTCTTGAGAGGCCTCTGATATCACCAGGAATTTTAAGGACTCAGAATGAAGTGCCCCAATTCGGACCAATACAGGTTGAGTCTCTTTGGTGACTATCCCGTTAGTCAGAGGGCGTCCGTCTATCGAGGTCAGAGAGATAGCATGGTTGAGAGTCAAACAAGGTATCTGAAATTTATCAATGAAACTAGACGTTATGAAACTAGACTAATCGACTCCGGCTGCTCCTGAGTCGATTAGAGCAGTAGCAAAGACAGGTTTGGGTTTAAGATCCAAGGCTAGGGTAATCGTGAAATCTTAAATTTTTGGAGACGGGTTCATAACTCCTAACTTGATGTCTCCAGGGTCAGTTAGGATTTGGCATTTCCCGGTTTACGGGGACAGGAGATCAGCAGGTGACCAGACTCTCCGCAGTACAGACAGAGGTTCTTTTGCATTCTTCTCTGACGTTCTTCTTTGGAGAGGTGTGTATGATTCACCTGCATAGGCTCCTCTTCAGTGGGAGAAGGAATGGGATGGGTAGAAAAGGAGGGGGTAAATGACCTTTGCCGGTCAGTTCTGTTTTTTTCAGCCTGACGTTCCCTGAAGCGTAGGTCAACTTTGATACACAATGAAATCATGTCGTTCAGATTAGTAGGAAGCTCTCGAGTGACTAGATCATCCTTTAGTCGGTCTGACAACCCATGCCAGAAGGCCGAGGTGAGGGCTTCCTCATTCCATTTGAGCTCTGATGCTAAAATTTGAAATTGCACGGCATATTGACTGACAGGACGGACCCCTTGCCTCAGTGTCATGATGTTTGATGATGCTGATACAGTACGCCCAGGTTCATCGAAAATCCTCCTGAAGGATGACACAAAGCCTGCGTAATTATCCAGCAGTGGATCTGAGCGCTCCCAGAGTGGGGAAGCCCATTCCAAGGCCTGGCCGGATAACAGAGAGACTATATAAGCCATTTTAGTTCTTGCAGTTGGAAAGTTGTCAGGCTGCAGGGTTAAATGTATGTCACACTGATTTAGGAATCCTCGGCAGAGTTTAGGATTGCCGTCAAATTTATTTGGTAAAGAAAGACGTAAGCGGGGAGATGATCTGCCTCCTCTATTCCCAGACGCTGATGCGGATGTAGTTGCTGGTACTTCAGGGGTAGAAAAGGAAGTTTGCAAACTATCCTGTCGCTTGGACATCTCTTGCAGAAATTTAGCCATCTGATGCTGCATGTTTTCCAGATTTTCTAATCGACCAGAAATGCACCTGAACAAATCCACTCCTGACTCCTGATCCGTGGCCGGCTCCATGGGGCCAGTGCAAACTGTTACGTTCTGGGTTATTTGTGGACCCGGGGTGGTAGCAGGAGCGATCACAGAAGCAGATTTGTAAATAAAACTAGGATTTTTAATAAGTGCTCGAGTGGACATATAATGTGGCAGTAAATAAAAGTCCAGGAAAATATAAATGTGCACAAGAGTTCTGTGGTGGAAGCAAAAGGGTTAATGTCCAGGTAGAAACAATTAGAGCAGTCCAGGTGTGCAGGTAGTTTAACTGAAAATAAACAAGCCAGGTTTGCAGATAGTGAACTGAAGTGCAGGATGTCAGCAGGCTCAGGCACTCAGGTATGGGCAAGGGTGATGGAGGTAGCGGGGTGGTCCAGTGGGAACTAGGAGCTGACAGGCAGACTGGCAGACAGCGGATTCACAGGAACAGGAAAGCACAGAGAACTCCCTCTCAGCTAGGCTGAGATACACGTTGCACTGGCAAAGAAGGAAGGCACTGACCCTTCCTAAATACCCCATGCCGTGCTGTTACTGGCCGGAGGGAACATGTGACTCACCAGGATTGGCCAGCCGCATCACATGGCCAGAAGGCAAGATGGCAGCGCCCATGCCAAACGGAATGGAGACGCCGCCAGGCCTTACCAGCGCAGAGTGACAACAGGCCCGCACAACAACACGTGCAGCCAAAGCCCCCCGCCAGACACCAGCTCCGCCACCAGACAGCCCGCGCCACAATGACCTCACAGGTAACACTCGCCTAGCGCCATGCTGAAATACCCTGGCCGTGACACCTCTCTCTCTCCGAGAAGCCTCCAGCTCAGCAGAGAGATGGGACATAACCGATGCAAACTGCACCATCCAAGACATCATTGAAACTTGTTGTTCAGGATCACAATTGTCACACAATAGGGAGTTAGATGACTGCCCCTGTGTAAACTTTTCAGCACACTTTGTGCAGATAAATTACTTTTGAGATGCCTTAGAGCCCCTTCCAGCCATGATACATACAGACCCCACACAAACAACAGTAAAGTGTAGTGAAAAAGGTCAAAGGTAGAAACTGAGATACAGAGAGGCAGGAAAGAGCCACACTTGCTCTAATAGCACTCCTAGCAGTGCTAAAAAAAAAGCTAGGCATAGAAGGTAGTAACCACTGATAAGTAAAAGTAGTTACTATCTGCATTAACTGCTCTCCTGACCAGCCTAAACCCCAGTTTACTTACAGTCTAGGTCAGGCTAACAATTTCATGCAGCAGTTTTTTTCCCTCCGTGTAACGGCCGCCAGCACACTCCCAGAGAAGCGCTAAGAGGAAGGAGCAGGACTCCGTAGCTAGGCTCCGCCCACCCGCTATGGCACTAAACTTGTAATGTCTAAGCGCGCTGTGTGAGGAAGACCTCACACAGAGTATCTGCCGCTTGGCCGTCCCGCTACTCAGAGCAGCCTACTGCTGAAAATACCACCTAATATGTTAGTCTGGCTACCCCACTAGACGGGGATTCAGGGAATACTCGCACCGCTGCTGGTATGACTAATGAGGGAACTCTGTGCGTGCTGCAAGCAGCGGCATGCGGAACCCTCTTCAAGAGACAGTGGTGTCTGTAGTCTAGGACCCCAGGTGAACTGCGAACAGTTGCGAGCGGGTCCCCCTGGCAGCTCCAATGATGCAGACAGGCAGTGAAGCTGCTGCCTGTCTGTTCTTTTCTTTACTTCAACACAGCAACGCTTTTTCTCTTATAATTAAATGAACGCCCCTGAGAAGTATAAAAACACTACCATCTCCCCTCGGGCACAAAGTAAGACTGTGCTTGTAGGGGGGTATAGAGGAGGAGCTAGTCACACTTCTAAAATTTAAAGTGCTAGCTCCCACTTAGCACACGTCTATACCCCACTATCTTGAAGCCTCCAGTGTCCCCTTGTGGATGAAGGAGAAACAACGGGATTAATTTGGATTATGTTTTCAATATTGTATAGCTTAGTCACCTAGAGAAAAACTGAGGTATATGTATAATCTCAATGTGACATCAGGGAGAACTATGTTTATGAACTATGGAGACAAAAAACATTATTTATCGGAATTTGCACAGGCTCCTAAAGTCTAAAATGACTATATTTTTATAAATATATAAATGTATATATATATTGCACACCCCAAACGCAAACAGTTTATATATGTATGCATATATAAATACATACATATATATCAAGATTTATTTAGCAGGAAAATCTAACTATATATTAAGCACTAATCAGGCAGCTTATCTTGACTCAATTTGCAGTATACACGTCAATCCAGTAGATAACGCACCAAGACAAATACTACATATCATAGAGTCGCTGCTTATGTTACTTGCAGCATTTTAGTGTTACTGTGAGTTAAGTAGCAAAGGAGTTGGGATCTACAAGACAGTGCAGCTGGACTTCCAGCGCGCAGGTTTGCACTGAACTTGGTGATCATGTATACCTCTTATCCCAAAGTTTTCCTTTTCAATTCAAGCGCCTGCAGTTTCCTGTTAGCATCTGCTTCACTATGATGATCAACAAGTCACAGAGACAAACGCTCAGGGCTGCAGATGTAGATCTCAGGACCAGCTGCTTCTCCCATGGGTGACTTTACGTGGCTTGCTAACGAGTTAGTAGCCCTAAGCATCTTTTTGTGTTAATCCCTGCAAATATTGTTTACAAAGACATTTTGTGATCAATCACAGGATAGAAATACCACACAGTGCGCACAGCAGCTAGTAGTGCAGACAATTCTTATAGAGGCTCTTCCCACCTACACCACAAATAATGCACATACAATATATAGAATATACACTGGGAGCTGACCTTGAGAAAGACCCGGGGAGGGTTGGAATGTGTGGGTGCTCACGGGACTGTGTTATTGTGGACGATGATTGATGTGGACAAATCCGGGACTCGTGGAGAAGATCTGAGGCCAGGAGAACCTGTTGCTGCAGCCAGGGATATGCTCTTATACACGCTTATAAGAACTGACCGTCGTTACCAGTTCTCTCCTATAGCTGGTATTATACATACCCTACTGGTGCGGTGGAGAATACTATATAGAGAACGAAAGAATTACAGCGATTTAACAAACGCTGGAGGAGTGTTATTCTATATATTGTATATTAATAATAATAATTTTATTTATATAGCGCTTTTCTCCCATAGGACTCAAAGTCGCTTTACAGACATCAGAAAACATGGTACATTGTAAAAGGATTTGGTGTTGCAAAAGAATAGAAAACCACACCGAGATAATTAAAATCAACCAAAACCTAGAGAGCACAATAAGCATATTGCGGGGTTGGTGCAAACATTTTGGGAAATAACTTCCATGGGTTATATATTCCACCCACAAAGGTACCAAAGGAGGCAGCCATCTTGGGCGCACTACGTAGGATTACCCTGGGTGGAATAGGTTATGCCTAGAAGAGATGACACAAAATGGGTGGTTGCAGCATCCTGATGCTAGGAGTAGGGTCCCAACATAATAGTCAGGTCCATGTATTTTTCATCCCATCCACGAGTGTACCAGGTGAGGCAGCCATGGTGGGCGCACTACGAAGGTTGCACTGTGGGTGATAAACCATACAAGGACCCAAGGAATATATGGGAAAACTGACACATGTGTGGCAGTATGATATACCCTTTGTGATAGATCCACATGAAGCACATCCTGCCCATGGAGGATGCACTTCAGTGGATGTATAGCACACCAGTATAGCATACAGTGGGGTGGAAGTACATTTTACAAAACAGGGAATAGTAAATACAGCAAACAGTGCTGCAGTTTGGGCATGAGATTTACGGGTGACTGAAACATTTGAAATATGAAATGCACTGAATGAATAGATCCACGTGTTTGTTCATCCTGCCCAAGAATGAACCATCCGAGGCAGCCATCTGGAGCGCACTGCATAGGTTACATCTGGCAGGGTGTGCAAGTAGCGGAAATATAACATCCAGGTGGAGAAAAAAATAAAAAGAATAAATGGTGACCACATTTTAAGTTAAAACCATATTAAACTTAATCAGAAATTAAAAAATGATAGTGATCTGCAAAAAGCCATAGCGTCTCCTTCGCTCGAGTGTGTGGGTTTGTCGCATCCAGCAGTTTGTGGAGTTCGATTTGGCTGCAGCATGAGACAGCTACCGAACCCAGTCTCAGGGAAGTGTAAATTAAGGTGGAGTGGCAGCATTCCTGTGTGTTCGTGAAATTGTTTACATTTTGGTTAGAAAGTAGTCAATAGTCCAAATCCAGTTCAAACTCCGGTTCTAACTCCATGCTTCAGATGACATGCTTACTATGCAGGCTACAGTGGCAGGCAAGCCTGTGTGTGCAAGCTTTAAAATGACTCCCTTTTGCAGGAGAGGTTAGGTCAGCTGGTATAGTGGGAGGGAATGTTTGAGCAGTTTGTTCAACAAGCTAATTAGTGGTGGGGGAAGATGCAGCCTCACAGTTGGAAAACAAACTTTCAAAACAGACTATTCAGTGAAAGGTATCAGATATGGAAGATGGCATTAGTTTACCTGGGAAGAGATGAAAGATGGTATTAAAACTCAGCTCCGGTTCTAACTCCATGCTTCAGATGACATGCTTACTATGTAGGCTACAGTGGCAGGCAAGCCTGTGTCTTTGTAAAATTTGTTCCTCTGAGCAATAGCAGACATCCACGAGAGCAAATGCTAGTATTTAATACTTATCGCATAACATTGTCCAACTAATTTGTTTATTATGCTTATTTTTTTTACTTTGAGCACTGTGACTCAATAAATCTATTTATCTTTAACCCACGAACAGAGAACACTCAACATCTTACCTTAAGTAGGGATATCCTCTACAGTGCGGATCTACCTTATCTATATATGATGGTTGTCCAAAAAGTAATGCCTAAATGCTCATAACTCTGAAATAATATGCAATATTTATTTGAAAGTTTGTAGTTTAATATGTCTGCTAGCTATGAATATATTTTTATATAGGTAGTCCAAGAAATACCATGGAATCCAAGATGAATCAAAGAGCCATCATTGAATTTCTGGAAAAAGAAGGCTGCAGTGCTACAAAAATCCACAGAAGACTGAAAAAAGTGTATGGTGAGCGTACAATTAACTATAGTAATGTCAGAAGCGTTTTCAATCGGGAGAATCGTCTGTGCGACAAACCTCGTGGTGGCAGACCATCAACTGCAGTGACAGCAGAGAACCGACACAAAGTCGATGCCATGATTCAAAAAGACCGTCGTGTGACCATCAGAGATATCAGTGAACTTGAATGTAGCCATGGCACTGTAAAAACACTAAACAATGACTTGGGATATTGTAAAGTGTGTGCTAAATGGGTTCCAAAGCAATTAACCAGGGATCATAAGGCCCAGTGGGTGGAAGTGTGCAATTACCTTTTGACCAAGTTTAAAACCAACCCTGAGACGTTTTTGGAAAATGTCATTACAGGAGATGAGACCTGGGTATTCCTTTATGACCCAGAAACAAAGGCCCAATCAAAGCAATGGAAATACCCAAGTTCACTTAAACCAAAAAAGTTTACATCACAGCGAAACATAAACAAAGTCATGGCCACATTCTTCTGGGATTGCCGAGGTGTTATTCTCATCGATTACTTGGAACAAAACCAATCAATCAACAGTGATCGATACTTTATTACACGTAAGAAGCTGAAAGAAGCCATCCACAAAAAAAAGGTCAACAATTCCAGTCAAATGTCATCTTGCACCACGACAATGCCAGACCTCACACTTCGATGGCAACATCTGCGGCCATTGCCAAAATGGGGTGGGCAATAATGCCACAACCACCATACAGTCCTGATTTGGCCCCTTCTGACTTTCAACTGTTTGGCCCTCTCAAATACTGTCTCCGGGGTCAACATTTTGAAGACATAGAGGCTGTTAAAAACGCCATCCTTTCCTGGGTCAAACCAAACCTCTGGAATTTTTCCAAAGTGGATTCACAGCTTGGGTTGAGAGGTGGAGAAATGTTTGAGGGCAGATGGTGAATTTTTTGAGTAGAGTCATTCTGTTACTAAGACTTCAAAGTATTTTATTGCAAGTTTTCAAATCTGTATCTATAATAAAATTTGAGTTGTGAGAATTTAGGCATTACTTTTTGAACAACCCTTGTACGATTTCATAGGCTACAGTTAGCTGCAGGAGCACAATTCTGGAATGTTTCGCATTCGGAGCTTGGTAAATCTGACAGCTTCACAGCCTCCATAGAAACATTTGGGGGCTATGACTGCTGACAGAAATGGACGGACTGTGGCAAATATCAGAGATAACCACTGAGGTCCCTCCTTGTTACATTCGGCTGTACTTACTAATTGCTGGTATCCCACGAATAAAGGGTGTGTTTGGGGGGATATGCTGCAAACAGTGAATGCTAAGGGCCTAATTCAGCAAGGATTGAAACTGCTAAAGCGTAAGCAGATGGCCGATTGTAACTCACTGTGCATGCATCGCAGTACGCGAAGGCACCAGACCCATCGCAGTGATTGCTGGAAGTGCCATCTGCGGGTGGTGACGGGGGGGGTCCTTCAAAACACAGGCGTGACAGTACGTTTGTGCGCCGTTGCAGTGGCGTGCATAAATTAGCCACTGCGATGCAGGTTGAGCTCTCACTGCGTGCAGGAAAGTTAGCAATTTAGTGGTAGGGTCAAACCTGCCTTAAATGTGCAAGTGGCTCTGATGTACTTCGATGTTTTGGCTGGATTGCAAGGTATTGCGGATGTGCGAGAGTAAGTGGCGTTCACATGTTGTCACGGGTGAGTGCTTTGCAATTATAAGCATACTTTCACAGCAGAACTGCGTGCGTGATTGCTACTGCGATCGCAATAGTTATCCTTGCTGAATCAGGTCCTAAGCCCCTAAGTGGGAGATACACTAAGCCATGGAGAGATAAAGTGGAGAGTGATAAAGTACCAACCAATCAGCTAGTCAGTTTACAGGTTGTGTTTGAAAAATTAGTTAGGAGCCGATTGGTTGGTACTTTATCACTCTCCAAGACTAAGGGCCATATTCAATTTGAGGCGAAAAGTCAGTTGCCGGACTTTTCGCCGTCATCGGAGGTTTTCATTTAGGTGAAAATGGGACCCAGCGAAAAGTCCTGTCATTTTAAGGGAAATCAGCCTGACACCCCCCAAAAGATGCTCTGACATGGGAAATCACTATGAGTACCCCCGAATAGCCCTGCTAAAGGTATGTGGGCTCTTTCAACTGTCTCAATAGGTGCTGTGTTATAGCGTCTTTGGGAAAGTGGTAAATAACATTTAGCAACTTTTTTGGAAAAACTAAGGTGTCCCATTAAATTTGGGGTACACAAAAATGGGTACTAGCATATTTTAAAGTGGCTAATGTGAAGTTTTAAAAATCGTGAAAAATCCACCTGCTGCAATAAAAAAAAACACCTGCCGCATACTTGGGGACGCGCCGAGTCTATTTCGCTAATTTAGAAGTTTGTCCTCCAATTTTTGTTTTTTCACCCCCCAAAATGAAAGTACCTCTTTTGGGGTATCCTGTGGTCCTTTTTTAAAAAATGTTTCCACAGAATAACTTTAGGGGACTGTCCAAGGGGTGCAGGGTGGTTTTCGGAAGTCTGCACCCCAAAACCATAATTCTGCACTTGTTCTCGCCACCTATTCAATGGTGATACTTTTTTGCAGGTCCCAATGCATAGACTTTTCGCTCCGGCGAAAAGTCATGAAAATTGAATACGGGGATAACTCAAACCTGCGAGAATGATGCCATCGGCGATAAAGTATCGCCGATAATATGAGATATGGTAAGAACTTACCCTTGTTATCTCTATTTCTACGAAGTCCATAGGGTTCCACAGGATACCTTGGGGTATAGGTGTGACGTCAGTCGCAGGGCACCAAAGTGTTAAGCTTTCAGCCTCCCAGGATGCACTAGGTCCCCCTCCTATACCCCGCCCCCGGGCCAAGGCACCTCAGTTAGTTACCAAGCCATAGGCCGGAGGAGGAGAAGGAAGAGAGAGAACAAAGATCTGGACACATACAAGAATCACATTCTCACCAGAGGGAGACGGAAAACCGGTGACTAGAGCAAAGCCCATCTGCAGCACAGGTGCGACAGGGCGGGAGTCCTGTGGAACCCTATGGACTTCGTAGAAATAGAGATAACAAGGGTAAGTTCTTACCATATCTCATATTTTCTACTTCAGGGTCCATAGGGTATCCACAGGATACCTTGGGGATGTCCCAAAGCAGTATCCTTTAAGGGTGGGGACGCTCCTGTGCAGAAAGGAGAATCCGCCGCCCGAAGGAAGCATCCTGAGAGGCGAAGGTGTCAAACCTGTAATACCTCACGAAGGTATGGACAGAAGACCACGTAGCAGCCTTGCAGATCTGAACTGCCGAGGCACCACGTCGAGCTGCCCACGAAGGACCCACAGACCTAGTGGAATGAGCCTTCAGAGAAGGAGGGACCGGTAGGCCTTCATGAAGATAAGCTTCAGAAATAGCCATACGGATCCAGGCTGCCAAAGTTTGCTTTGAAGCAGGCCAACCCTTTTTACGGAAGCCAAAGAGGACAAACAAAGCGTCCGACTTCCTAAACGAAGAAGTGCGGTCAACATAAGTCCTTAAGGCCCGCACAACATCCAAAGAGGCCTCACCCACGGAAAGACCCGGTGAGTTAAAGGCCGGAACAACTATTTCCTCGTTAATATGAAACTGGGAAACAACCTTGGGAAGAAACTCGGGCCGAGTGCGGAGCACTGCCCTGTTCCCATAAAAAACCAAGAAAGGGGGTCTACAAGAAAGAGCCCCTAACTCAGAAACACGTCTGGCCGAAGCAATGGCCAGAAGGAAAACAGTCTTAGCTGTTAGCCATTTAAGATCCACTGAGCCCAGTGGTTCAAACGGCGGTCCTTGGAGAGCCCTCAGGACCACAGCCAAATCCCAAGGCGCCACAGGTGGAACAAAGGGCGGCTGAATGCGGAGAACACCCTGCATAAAGGTGCGCACATCCAGGATTGTAGCAATCCTACGGTGAAACCAGACAGATAGGGCCGAAACCTGTACCTTCAAAGAAGCAAGGCGAAGCCCATGATCTAGTCCCGCTTGCAGGAAGGCGAGAATCCGAGACAGACGAAACTCCCGCGGTGCATAACCTCTCGGTCGACACCACTGGAAGAACGTATGCCACACGCGATGGTATATCCTCGCGGAAGACGGTTTCCGAGCTCGCAACATGGTACGCACCACAGAGCTGGAAAACCCCCGGGACCTCAGCATGGCCGTCTCAACAGCCACGCCGTCAAAGACAGCCGAGTCAGGTCCGGGTGAAGGCAAGGACCCTGAGACAGAAGGTCCGGTCGTAGCGGCAACCGCAGAGGAATGTCCACGGACAGACCCTGAAGGTCTGAGAACCAGTGCCGTCTGGGCCACGCGGGAGCTATCAACAGGAGCGTCCCTCCTTCCTGTTTGAATTTCCGGATTACCCGTGGAAGAAGGGAGACCGGAGGGAACAGGTATGCGAACCGGAACGTCCACCGGACGGACAGAGCATCCACCAGAGACGCCCCTTCGTCTCTTGTGCGAGACCCGTACACCGGCAACTTGTTGTTGTGCCGGGACGCCATGAGGTCGATTTCTGGAAGACCCCACCTGTCCACCAGTAGTTGAAAAACGTCCGGGTGCAGGGACCATTCCCCCGGATGAACGTCCTGGCGACTTAGAAAGTCCGCCTCCCAATTGAGCACTCCCGGGATGAAGACCGCTGATATGGCCGGAAGATTGCGCTCCGCCCAAACCAGGATCCGAGAGACCTCTACGAGAGCCGCCCGACTGCGAGTTCCTCCTTGCCTGTTTATGTAGGCCACGGTGGTAGCGTTGTCCGACTGGACCTGCACCGGGCGACCCTGGAGAAACCGCTGTGCCTGCTGGAGAGCATTGAAGACCGCACGGAGTTCCAAGATATTTATTGGAAGCTCCGCTTCTGTCGGCGTCCACCTGCCCTGGAACAAGTGTGGACCCGAAACTGCTCCCCAGCCCCGAAGACTGGCGTCCGTTGTCAACAGGACCCAATTTGGAACCCAGAACGGACGTCCCTTGTTGAGGTGGGTCGTCTGTAACCACCACGTAAGGGACAGGCGAACCTCCTGGGTGAGCACAATCGTCTGGGACTTCAGAGACTGAGTCAGCCCGTTCCACTTGGACAGGATCAGGTGCTGCAGAGGTCTGGAGTGAAACTGGGCGTATTCCACCATGTCGAACACCGACACCATGGAGCCCAGTAACCTCATCGCCGAGTGTAAGGACACCCGGCGGCTGTGCAGACAACTGCGCACCCTTGACTGTAAAGCAGAGATCTTGTCCTCAGTCACGAAGATCCTTTGCTGTCCCGAGTCCAATAAGGCTCCAAGATGCAGAATCCTCCGAGACGGGATTAGAGTGGACTTCTGCCAGTTGATTAGCCAGCCGAGCCGTTGCAGCAGTGCAATGGTCAGGTCCAAGTGGCGTAACAGGAGCTCTGGAGATCCTGCCACCAATAACAGGTCGTCCAAATACGGCAACATGCGGACTCCCTGCAGCCGCAGAGAAGCCGCCATGACCGCCATCACCTTGGTGAAAACACGTGGTGCTGTTGCCAGGCCAAAAGGTAACGCCCGAAACTGGAAGTGGTCGCTGCTGATTGCAAACCTGAGGAACTGTTGATGGCGCCAAAGAATAGGGACATGCAGGTAAGCGTCCTGTATGTCCAATGACACCAAGTAGTCCCCAGGTTCCAGCGCCAGAATGATGGACCGTAGGGTCTCCATCCGAAACTTCGGGACCCGCAAAGACTTGTTGAGTGCTTTGAGGTTGAGAATCGGACGATATGACCCATTGGGTTTCTGTACCAAAAATAGATTTGAATAGAAACCCTGGCCCCTCTGGGAGAATGGAACCGCCACTATAACTCCAGCCTGGAGCATAGTGTGCAATACCTTCCGCAGCTCCGTAGCCTTGTTCCGGTCTGATGGGAGACCCGTGGTGAAGAAGCGAGCCGGGGGTCTGTGCCGGAAGGAGAGGGCGTATCCGTGAGAAACCACCTCCAGAACCCAAGTGTCTGTCGTAGTGGTCGACCAACACTGGGCGAACTGTAGCAGGCGGCCTCCCACCCTGGGATCCCCCAAAGGGAGGCCCGGACCGTCAGGCCGCAGGCTTGTCATCTGGCTTGGGGGCCGGACGTCTGGTACTCCATGCCTGCTTCCGGGGCTTGACCGATTTCTTAGGGCCAGCCTGTCGAGGAAACGACTGTGGTTTGGGCCTGCCCTGGGCTCTAGATGACCGAAAGGACGATGGTCCCGAACCAGAAGGAGCAGCGGCCGACGGGAGACAGGCAGATTTGGCTGCCGCCAGCGTGGCCACAATCTTATCCAGATCCGGACCGAAGAGAACTTCTCCGGTAAACGGCAACGCTTCCAGACCTTTCTTGGAATCTGCGTCCGCCTTCCAGGATCGCAGCCACAAGGTGCGACGAGCAGCTACCGCTGCTGAAGAAATTCTAGACACCAGAGTACTAATGTCTAGAGCCGCCTCGTTGATGTAGGTGGCCGAATCACGGAGATTGCCAATCAACTCCGCCTGATCGGCCGGACAGTCGGATTCAAAAGAAGCCTCTAATGAATCCGCCCAGCGCTCCATCGCTCTGGCAACCCAGCAAATGGCCATAGCCGGCCGTGCTGCCCCCCCTGCAAGGGAATAAGCGGACTTCAGGCAGATTTCTACCTTGCGGTCCGTAGCATCCTTAAGGGAGGACATGGATGGCATCGGCAATGTGGCACTACGGACAAGACGGGTCACGTGAGAATCCACCTGTGGAGGGGATTCCCACTTCGCAAAATAATTATCCGCGAACGGATAAGCCACCGCCAGGCGTCTCTGCGGCTGGTATCTTTTGCCAGGTTGTTTCCACGCCTCCTCTAAATGGTCCACCAACTGACCCGAAAGAGGAAAGACTGTGGCATCGCCCTTCACATCTTTGAAAAAGGCATACTTAGATTTAGCCGCTGGGGGAACTTCGTCCTCAATCACCAAGGCTGTGCGGACCGCCCGAATAAGTCCAGGAATATATACTTTGGACTTAGCATCAGCGTCCTTAGTATGGAGAGGTTCCTGATCGTAAGGATCTAGAATCTCCCCATCAGACGTCCCTTCGTCATCCTCATAAGGAGCGGACAGAGACGCCACCGGCCTTTTATGAGACCGCATCACAGACTCCCCTTGCAACACATCCGACAAGTGCTGTACAGAACTCGTCAGGGAGTTAACCCACGCTGGCTCCTGAGAACCCGGGAGCGGGGAAATAGGGAGACTGTGGGGTACCACCAATTGTCGTGGGAACCCCTGCATGGGTGACGACACCACAGACTGCTGGGACAAACCCATCGGAGTAAATGCGGGCTGCGGAGCTAACTGGCCCACTAAAGCTGTTAACGCCTGAGCGAAACAAGCCCAGGGCGGCTCCTGTACCGGTGCTGTAACCGTAATAGGCCGCGCCATGGACAAACACTGCCGGCAAAGGCCCTCCGCGCTACCCTCCCCCTCCGCTAACGGTACTTTGCACGTGGTACACTGTAGCCGGAGGGGAAAATCACTTTCAGACATGATGGCACCACGTATGTGACCTCTCTCACCAATTAAGTATTAAATAGGCGAGAGACCACCCTGCAGCACCGCACCGCAAGGGCTTTAGCAGAAAGAACAGGGACAGTAATAAAGCTGACAGTTTAGAGAAGAAAGATTACAGGCAGCAGCGCTAGCACAGTCACATACAATGCAGAAAAATAACAATTCCTGCACTAACAGCGCTGATCACTCAACTACACAGACACAGGGCCTGGTAGGACACAGCGCTGCATACACAGACCTGACCACAGCAGAGGAGAGGTATGCGGGGGGACCCAGACCACGATGCTTCCTTCCAGCGCTTCCAGCAGCGTTCACCATGCGTTCTGGAGAAGATGGCCGCCGAGGAGCAGAGAGGAGGCTGGCCTGGGGGAGGAGCGCTGCCACAGGACCAGTCGGCAGCATGCAGAGAGGGCTGTGTGCAGCGGGGGAGGCGCCGGCTGTGAGACAGGGAAGGCGCGCTCCCCTGGCCTGCATTTAACCCCTGGGACGCCGCAGCGCTACCGCTCTGCTGCGGTCCGCTGTCCCAGGGGGTAGTGGAAGCGCAGGTTGGTCGCCTGGCTCCACGCTGCAGCCAGTCCCCAGGGAGCCCCCTGCCTGGGGACTTAGGACCATGTGATCAGCGGGGACCCACCGCGGGACCCCGCTGCTTACCTCTGTCCCCCTTGAATCCGGCCATGGTCCGGAGCATCTGGGGTCACCGCTAGCTGTGACCCCAGACGCCCACCAGCATCCCCGGATCAGTACCGGCGTTCTGGTACCGGCGGGGTGTAGGGAAGACAGCATGGATGTCAGGACTGACTGTCCATGCTGTTCATCCAGTTGTGCAGCCACAGCTGCATGAAGAATAAGCTTCAGGGGCTCTTCTAGCCCCCACTCCAACAGGTGCACCCGACTCCGGCCGGGCACCAAACTAAACTGAGGTGCCTTGGCCCGGGGGCGGGGTATAGGAGGGGGACATAGTGCATCCTGGGAGGCTGAAAGCTTAACTCTTTGGTGCCCTGCGACTGACGTCACACCTATACCCCAAGGTATCCTGTGGATACCCTATGGACCCTGAAGTAGAAAATGGGTTTTCACAGCTTAATTGAATACGGCCCTTAGTCCATCTCCCCCAAGAGAACATAAACGCTGTGAGGAAGCAGCAGAAATTATAACTTCTGCAGTTCCTGCAACGCACTCGCAGCCCTGGCACCGGCACTCGCATGCAACGCACTCGCAGCCCTGGCACCACCAGCAGAAATTTATTGCATGACGTCACTGGAAGTCACTCGGAGTCAGACATCCGCCGGCCGCAGGGAAGGCGGAGAGATCTCCCTCTCTGTGCAGCACGGGCCGGGGAAAGAAACCCCGTGCAGAACAGAGACCTATAACCTACTCACCGTTTGCTGCAATATCTTTCCGCGAGTTCGGCAGGGACGGGGGAAGTAGTGCCAATACCCCTAATAGCTAGCTACTAACAAAACAAACCATGGTGGTAAAAGTATATAATTCTAACGATTATTAAGCATATTAGTATCTTCGACACGGGGAGTGAAAGGAAAATGTATGAGGGGATTTTATTCACCTCCCCCTGTATTCTTCCGCCGTTCATAAATATAGTCCCGACATTATAAAAGACAGGCGCTGCCGCCGCAAGTTCTTTTCAGTTGAGCTTGGAATTGGTGAGCGGATCATGTCAGGTGGCTCTGCAGATTATACCAGGTACCTGCTACGCCCACTCCTACCCTGTGCCCGGGGATAGCGCACGATATTACGCTGGGCGGCTAGTCTGTACGGTGGTAGTAGTAGCAGAAATAGGTAGGCCAGAAATGTGTATAGTGAGTGTGCCGGATAGTGCGGCAGGCACGGTCTTGCTTCCCGGTGAGCGTAACATTTGTGTTGGACATTTTAGCAGGGTGTCGGTACATCTGACGGCAGTATGTTGCCGCCCTAGAGGCCCAGGCGATGGAGCGAAGATGTCTGCAGGGCGGGAGGGAGCAAGATGGCGGCACGGAGGGGACGCGTGTGATGGGGGGGGGGGGGGGGTGTCTCTTCCCCCTTGTTGGCAGCCTGTACTGGACGTAATACCAGGGGTCCTACAGTGGAGGAATGTTATATTGAGAACACTTGATTGCTCTCCCACATGCGGTCAGTGCAGGCAGGAGGGCCGCATCGTGGGCTTTACATCATGCTGCAATGTCCTTATGAGCGGATGTATTATCTCATGGTGGGAAATAATGCAGGTTTTGACATTATCTTGTATTTTGATAAGCCTTCAATGAGGCTGCTTCTATAGGCCAGAAGTCTAGCGCAAAACAAGTGAAATGATGGTTACCATCTTTCGGGACTGACCTGAAATGGAGAGAACTTTTTTACTGATCACTTGTTCACATGCTTTATCACATACCACTTGGGCTCTATTCAATTCTACATGATGCCGAATATACCTGGGAGGGAGCCCTCAATTCAGCGCATCATTTGGTCTGATTAAAGGATTTCTTCTCATCCTCCTGTGGGTGCTAGGAGAAATCCGTCAAGTGCCGGCTGCTTGGCAGTTTTCCTATTTGTTGCCAACGGCAGTGCAGCCGCCGCTTTAGTCAGAGAGTGGAGGTTCTTGTGACTAAACACCATGTTAAGTTGCGAGAACCTTCATTCTGTGGGCTCGATTCTATTCTGCATGAAGTGAATAGCATTGGGAATCAGCTTCCAGAGCTATTCAATACACCGCACTGCTAAGCCCGACTAAGGGTTTCTTCTTGCACTCCTCTGGGGCTGTGAACAGAAATCTAACAAAAGTCCATGTGTGAGGCGGTTTTCTGCCCTTCGCGCCTGGAAAACAGCATCGCGCCGAGCAGTTAGGTTGGGGAATGCTCCTCGTGCCTTCAACAGGGTGTTTAGTCGCGAGAACGGGCATTCTCCGACTAAACACAATTGAATTGAATACCTCTGGATGCTATCTCCCGGCGCTATTTACATCACGGGCAATTGAATCGAGCCCTGTGACTTAACTGGTATCTGTTGGCCCAAACCGCAATTAATTGAATTGCTCTGGGACCTCCCTCACGGGGCTATTCAGCATTGTGCTAAATTAAATTGAGCCCAATAAGCTTTTGTAAATATGTAACTGCAAATAATGCTTATACTGGTAATGTTAATCTCATTCTTAACATGGACACTGACATATCATGCAATATTGGTAATTTTGGCCAGTCTGCTCGATCATCATAGTGTGTACACCTAATCTGTTTAAACACGATTGCCTTTTTGTCCAATCATATGTTTTGGATGTCATGACACTGATCCATGAAGCTTGTAATACAGTGATTCCCAACCGCCGTCCTCAAGGCACACTAACAGTCCTGGTTTTAGTGATATCCATGCTTAAGCACAGATTGTTAAATCAAAATAACTAAGGTACTAATTAAGTCACCTGTGCTCAAGTATGGCTATCCTTAAAACCTGGACTGTTAGTGTGCCTTGAGGACCGTGGTTGGGAACCCCTGTTGTAATATGTTGTACGGTGGTACAATATAATATTATTAAATTGCATTGCTGAGTACACAGTTGTTCAGGTGTCAAACTTTAATATCAATTTTCCCTTGTTTGTTCACTATGTAACCAACCTGTATGTGTAACTGATCTAATTTTGTAATAGAGACCATGGCGGCCCAGAAGGAATGGACCCTGATGGTGTTATTGAGGTTAGTATATTGTAGAGCAGTTTTACTTCCCACACTGTTAAATTTTGAGAATACAAAAGTGTCTTCTTCCTGCAGAGCAACTGGAATGAAATCGTTGACAATTTTGATGACATGAATCTAAAAGAATCTCTTCTGAGAGGCATATATGCGTATGGCTTTGAAAAACCTTCTGCTATTCAACAACGAGCAATCATCCCCTGTATTAAAGGTTGGTGTGATTCCTGTTACTTCTGCGTAGCCTGCACAATTATAGACCTCCTAGAAACTCACAATATAATAAAGCTTAACAAGTGAAATGATGGTTACCATCTTTCGGGACTGACCTGAAATGGAGAGAACTTATTTTTTTCTGATCACTTGTGTAAATTGTCTTTAGATAACATACCCAAGTAAAATGTGGGAACATTAAATGTGTACCCTACTTTTTTTAGGGTATGATGTGATTGCTCAAGCTCAGTCAGGTACTGGCAAGACAGCCACATTTGCTATTTCCATCCTGCAGCAACTGGAGATTGATCTCAAGGAGACCCAAGCTTTAGTATTGGCTCCCACAAGAGAACTGGCTCAACAGGTATTGACAGGGTAGTTTAAATCTGTGTGCTGCACATGTTTCAGTTTCCACAACTGTAAACACATATTAGCCAGATGGCCAACTTGGCCTAGCATACTGCCCAACACCTGTTTCTATTGAGAATTTCAGTAGACTAGTACATTCAATACATCTTAACTTATTCAGTTAAAGGTCTGTAGAGTGGTTACTTGTATGCAGTTGTGTATTATGAAAACTGCAGTGCACAAAGTGATAAAGCTGATCTCTGCAACTAATAGTGCCTTGCATGCCCCTTTTTGTAGTAATTGTTCTTGCGTTACACTTAACGTTCAGGAGTTTAAATGAAGCTGACACTTCAGCTTGCACTTGAAGCATGTGCCTGAATCTGTTACCTGACAATGTTCACTGTCCCTAGATGGTAACTGTTGAAGTTATTTGTTCCCAATATTTTTTTCTCAAACATCTGCCCTAACATAATTTGGAAAGCATCCCCTAAGTTTATGGGTGAGAAATGCGTCTGTTAGATTACTGTATTCATGGGACCACCAACCTGCACCCACTTGTCCAATGAGCTTCTCTGAAGTTTGGGGGTCCACAAATGAATAGCCAAGACAGTGATTTGGGTGGGGGGTACATGGCTCTCTAGCTGAACATTCTGCTTGCATTCATGAGAAGCAAACTAAAATTGGAGCAGATAAAGGTACTTTTTACTGGCCAGAACTAAATGGTATTTTGTAAAGTAGATTATTTATAATCCATTTAATATGAAATGGAATCATTGTGGCAAGTTTTTTTTTTTTTAAAGTGATTTTAGTGTGCCTAGGCCATTTGAGGATAAACTAGTAATGTTGTATCTGTGTAGCTTTCACTGACATTAAGGATTTTTTCTGTGATAAACTCAAATGCTAAGGATGTAGTAGCATTGGTTACCTCCACTTCAGTTGCTGATGTGAACACTGTTCAAACTGCACTTGAGTAATAGGGCCATAAAGAGCAGGCCCAGTCCACTGCTATTGCTTTTACATTAAATTAAAGTATGCTGAAACTTGACAATGTTTCTAAGTTTGGCACATGCTTAGTGTGTATAGCATCTGCTATAGGGTACAATGCAGTTTTTAATAATATTTGGTATGGCCTATCTTCTCATATTTGATTAGTAAAATCGTCTCCTAATGTAATGATGATCCGTTTAGTCGACATTGACTTTCAGACACTTTATGGATCGGTGAACGCCACGCTGTGTAATAGGGTGGTTTAAATAGGCTTGTCTAGCAGTGTACACCTTAAGTTCAAAACTTTATGTACATCTCTAGCACATGAAAAGCCTGGCACTTGTGCAGAAGATAAATTGCATGCAAAGGCAGTTAGACATGCAGTTAACCCTACACTGCTTATCTACAGGCTAATAGTGCTTATAGAACCTGAGTTCTATGTAGGTTAAGGGAATGCTTCTTTAGAGTACTGGCATATGTAATTTAAAAAATTTGTAGCTTAAAATACAGCAGCTAGTTCCTGAATATAAATGTGCATACTTGAGGAGTTTTTTTTTGTTTTGTTTTTTTTAGTATGTATGAGGTGAGTTTAACTACGAAGTGTATTTCTAAACTGATTTGACCAGTTTTAATTGCCTCTTAGATTCAAAAGGTCATCTTGGCCCTGGGTGACTACATGGGTGCAACTTGCCATGCTTGCATTGGTGGAACAAATGTCCGTAATGAAATGCAGAAGCTGCAGGCAGAAGCACCACACATTGTGGTTGGTACTCCTGGCCGTGTGTTTGATATGTTGAATCGACGTTACCTGTGTAAGTTAAGCTTTCATGCAAATGTACTTTAAACGTGTTCTTCAAATGGTTGTCTATGGATTTCTCAAAATAGTTGCTATGTTGTAAGCACCTGATTCTTTGCTGATAGATTTTCTTTTTAGCTCCCAAATGGATCAAAATGTTTGTTTTGGATGAAGCTGATGAAATGTTGAGCCGTGGGTTTAAGGATCAAATTTATGAAATCTTTCAAAAGCTGAGCACAAACATTCAGGTAACCTTAATAACTAAACCACTTCATCAGTAGCTTTGGCTGGAACTGATAATGCATTTCTTTCAGTGTCAAATTATGTTTTTATCTTTAATGTCTATTTTTGGTGAGGATATCTATTTATTTTTAAAAGCAGGATAAGTTACAATATGGCAGTGTGGTGCTGTGTTGTCGTTCCCCCTGCTAAAACTAACTTGTCTCCTACTATCCCTGACTGACCACTGTGACAGGCAGGGACGCTTGGTCTCATACAGCTTTAGTATTAAACCAATGCAATAAGTGTTTTTAGGCCTGGATCTAGTGATATAAAAATCTAACCAACAATCTTATGTGGCTTTTTTATATGCTCCGTCAAGGTTTTCAATAACCAGTTATGGCTGAAGTTAGACGCTGCACTGATGCACTGTCCCAATCTAAAGTGTTATCTAATCACTTTCCTTGTAACCTGGAGCTCCAAACTCTCAAATGGTCATAATGCATGCTAATGGGGAAGGAACCCTACTTTTAATAGGGCTGTAGTTTACCATTCCATTTACTTTATGAAAGTAATAACAATTGTAACATTTTATTAGGTTGTCTTGCTATCTGCCACTATGCCAACTGATGTGTTGGAAGTGACCAAAAAATTCATGAGGGATCCAATCCGTATTCTTGTCAAAAAGGAGGAATTGACCTTGGAGGGGATTAAGCAATTCTACATTAATGTGGAACGTGAGGTAAGATGTCTACATAAATCTATTTTTGTACTTCTCATGGTGTACTGATTTTGGCAAACTCTTAAGTCAAATATGTACCCCCAATTATGTTTAGCATGCTGAACTACAAGAACTCTTTAAACTGGATAAATTATAATTGAATCAATTTTGTTTCTACCTCAAGGAATGGAAGCTGGACACTCTATGTGACCTGTATGAGACTCTGACTATTACCCAGGCTGTCATTTTTCTTAATACTAGAAGAAAAGTTGACTGGCTGACAGAAAAAATGCATGCAAGAGACTTTACAGTGTCTGCTTTGGTAAGGAACTTGTCTTTGACCAGAAAAAGCAGGAAAAGTTACAATATGGCAGTGTGGTGCCGTGTTGTCGTTCCCCCTGCTAAAATTAACCTGTTTCCTACTATACCTGACTGCTTGCTGTGGCAGGCAGGGACGCTTGGTCTCATACAGCTGTAGCATAATGCAGAGGTTCCCAAACTGTCCTCAAGGCACACCAACAGTTCAGGTTTTAGAGAGATCCATGGCTGAGCACAGGTGGTTAAATCAAATTGACTTTAGGTACTAATTAAGTCACCTGTGATCAAGCATGGATATTTTTAAAACCTGGACTGTTAGGGTTTCTTGAGGACAAAGTTTGGGAACCACATGGTATAATGCATTGGCTGGAATGTTTGCTCTAACATGAACTCTCCTCCTTTTTCCTACAGCATGGTGATATGGACCAGAAGGAACGGGATGTCATTATGAGGGAGTTTAGGTCTGGGTCCAGTCGTGTATTGATAACTACTGACTTGCTGGTAGGTTATGCACAAGCCCCACACCCAACCCAAAGACTTTTGTGTTCTGTGAAGGCTTCTTCAACCTAGCAGTAAAGTTCTTTGGAAAAATAAGAGCCACATTCCACAGTGAACTACACAGTTGTAGTCCGCCACTATACTGTGGCTGACAGTCTGTTTATCTTGGCTGTTTGTAGGATGGCATGACTTGCATCACAAGTTGTGCACTTTGTTAACTTTGTCTGTTCTTCCTAGGCACGTGGCATAGATGTGCAGCAAGTGTCCCTGGTTATTAATTATGATCTTCCGACCAATCGTGAGAACTACATTCACAGGTCTGTATAAAACTGGATTTTGTCATGGCTGTATTTTGAAATGGACTATAGCCTGATCTGCTTCTGTCTGTTTGGTGGCAAGTGAGCATGGGGCACAAGTGCACTAGTTGATCTCTAAAACTATCTTTTATTGTATTGACATAATGGCTGTGAAATAAATACAGCAAGGTTCTCATGCCAAAGCATTAAGTACCTCTCAGTTAGGGATAACTGCAAAACTATCTGAATAAGCAGTTTTTTTGCAGGATAAGTTACAGTATAGCTGTTAAGTGCTGTTCTGTCGTTCCCCCTGCAAATAACAAAATGTTTCCTACTATCCCTGTCTGTTTTGACACCTTCAGCAGATGGGGACGCTTGGTCTCAAACATCCTTCAGGCCATCAAAATGGCATGTAATTGAATCCTCGGCAATCTTTTTTTTATGAAGCTTTTATGTTTAAATAGTTAAGGAGCAGAGTACAGTTGCTCCCGGACACTGCTGAGAATGGCTTGTGGAAGTGGTGTGTCTTTCTCTTGAGCAGAGAATACACACTTCTGGTCGTGATCTGATGGCGGCCAGTGGAACATGGACTAATTCTTGTAAAGGTAAACCTCTCAATATTGACTATGGGTTTTCTGTTGTGTATTAACAACAGTATGGGTTTGTCAGGTATTTGGTATTAATGCATTGGCCTTTGCTGTTATGCTAAACTGTAACCTGTTTGTAAATGGCTTATTAAAAATGTTATACCAGGAGTTGACCAAGAAACTTGGAGGCTAGGGAAAAAAAACCTAGAGCTCCTAGAAGAATGCATTATTCCTTAGTCATAAAGGGAGTGAGGTAGTCTGTTTGAAATGTCTGGCGTAGTATACTGAAAGCCCCATATGATGATTCCTGGGAAATTAAGATGGTCTGACTTGCCTGTACCATAATATATGCAGGCTAGTCTTTACATTGTCAAAATTTGCCAACTTCTCATCTTAAGCATGAACAAACTTTCTTATGCTTGACCATGATTTACAGACTAGCTCAGCAACAAGTGATTTTAAACTTTCTAACAATTTTATTGCCTGATTTCTTTAAATGTGCTGCAATACTTAAAGCAGCTTATTCTAAACCACACAATAGAATTACATGAATGTTAAATGCATCCTTATCTCTGCCCCTGCAGTTATGTAGGTGGCTTGATTGAGAAGACCTGTTTGAATTCCACCTAATAGAATATGCTTTCAGCTAGATAGCCTGGGTGCTCCCCTAGACCTTTCACACTTGCTGCCATAACCCAGGTTATTGCACGTTGAACGCGCAGCAACCTGGGTTACTGTGCAGTGTGAAAGTGCCAGGTTGAAATAACCTGGGACCTGGCATTTCAACCCTGGTAACTTAAACCTGGCTCGCGGTGCTGTGTGAATGGTTAACCCTGGTCGATGCAACCTAGGTCCCATTCACTGCATAAGAGCCAGCGCTTGCCAATCTCATCTCCAAGCGCCAGCTCTGCACAAGATGGCTGACTTCATTGACCAGGTAATGAGCCAAGTTGGGCAGTCAGTCTGAAAGGGGTCTCAGCTGGGTCAAACCTGGCATTCAATTGTAAACAGAATCCTGGGTGTGACCTGGCATTGTGATTTTGAAAGGGGTATCTTACTGTAGACAATGGTTGGTCTTGTAGTGCATATGGTCCCAACTCTTACTACAGACAAGTGCCCTACTAAAGATGGAGGTGATACCGTAGACTAGGGGCAGGGTGGGTGTTATATTATGGAGAGGCCTTTATTTTAGTTTTATTTTCCTGAGTCTTGTATTTAATGACATAACTTTTGAAAAATGTGAATGCCACACTTGGCCATATTCAGTTAGGTGCAAAATCTATATTTTTGACTAGAAATGTGGGGACTTGGTCATTAGGGGGTCCAAAGGGTTCTTAAGCCAATTTAAACATTTTCCCCGAAATGGTTAATTCCCCCTAATGAAGTGTCAATTTTGGGGTGAATGTAAAGTGTTGGATCAGGTATTTTGGGGTGCTATATGGATGGGACAGGTTTTTAGGATTGTAGGTGGCTGTAGCAGGTGTAGTAACATTTTTGCACTTTATAGACACAAATATACTAGCACCCATTTTAATGTACCCCAATTTAACTAAATCAATTATTTTTTCCAAAACACTTTTTTTTTTTTTTTTTTACCACACATGCATATTTGCATAACAGCCATTTGACTTAATGTAAGAGCTCAATACTTTTAGGGCTATTAATACACCTCTATATTGACTTCCAGTGTCAGTTAGGCTTTTTATGGGCTACAGACTGATTTTCCAAAAATGTGCTGTACTTTTCACTAGTTTCAGCACGTGCAATTATTGCATATATACATTTTCATGTTTTGCAATTGGATAGGGTGAAAAGTGGAAGCGTGCATTGCAACAATACATAAAGATCAGATCTAAACTGGCGAATGGGGCAAACCACCCTGTGAACGCTTCTTGCACCTGATTTGAATCCAGCCTTTAGTCTACCACTAGACTAAACAGTCATTGGGTTATGCTCCCAAGTCTGTTTTTCCTATGTACTGTGTAAAGTTCTTCAAATATGCTTGCAGTATGGCTTCTGCCAAGTTTTGTAATTTGACTCTTACCTGGCACATGATATAGGTGATCACCAGGGGCTCCTTAATATTTAATGCCCCATTTTATAAAAATTCAGGCCAATCTACAATCAGTGGCCATGATTAGTTTCTAGTAATATCTGGACTAGAAATGGCTACCATTAAGTATATGTAGTGTCCATGCCGTGTATTGCACAACCATTCATTGCCTGCATGTTACTGAAACATTCAACTTTGTAATGTGACATTACATTTAGGGTTAAACATGGACATCTCTGCCATCGGTGTTCATCAATCAATATTTTAGCTGCATCATGATAGAATGTACTTAAATGATGTATACAGCAGCTGATCTGAATATAGATCACTGATCTCTTTTGAGGAAATGTGTAGCTGTATTGTGGCTGAACACCTCATTCTGACAGCATGGAAGCAGAGTTCAGCAAAGAATCTAATGAACACAACATAGTGAAATGTAGAATAGAGAACACTGACTTCTAATAATATTGTCATTAACCATTTTATCAATGAGGCTGAAGTTTGAAATTGTGTGTTCTCACTTAACAGGATTGGACGTGGAGGTCGCTTTGGTAGGAAAGGTGTGGCCATTAACTTTGTTACAGAGGAGGATAAAAGAATTCTTCGAGATATTGAGACTTTCTACAATACTACAGTGGAGGAGATGCCTATGAATGTGGCTGATCTTATTTGATCCCTGGGATGAGATTTTGTTTGACTGCCATTCTCGCTGTTGCTGAATAGGCGAATCACGACGCGCATTGTGCTTTTCTTTGGAATTATATTGAATCTTGTCTCAATGCTCATAACGGATCAGAAATACAGATTTTGTTAAGCAAAGCAACAGTAGTTGCCTTCTCTGGAAGGAAAGCTGTGGGCTTTATCCTCTTTCCAGAGTTTAGACTGTTGGGGTGGGTTGTAAAGCAATGGGGTCTTTACATTTTTGTGTTAAACCTTTATTTCCTAGTTATAGAGAAGTGTTTGTGTTGGATGTGCTTTATAATTTAATAATTTACTTATGGACTAAAAGATATAAGTGTTGTATCAAATCAGCCAATTATGTTAAATTAGCATATATACATTTATTGTACAGTACAAATGTAGAGTGCTAAATTAAATAGGCATATACATTTTTGTTTTAATGTATATTTATTTAATAAAAGTATTAAGTGCATTTGTGATGGACCCTGAAACCCCAACAATCTGTCTTCAGCTTAATTGTAGAGTTGCCACATTGCACATGAATTTAAATGTTTTAATAAATAGTATATTTAATCTGGGTAACTTTTGAGTGACTTCTCTTATGAAAGGTGACACTTGGTATGTGTTTATTGACAGGTATTGCACACCAACATTAAGTTTCTGATCTTTAAGCTGCTCTTGTAAAGTGGAAGATTTTCTACAGTAAAAATTACTAGGCTCAGACAGTCTTTTATTTAAAATGACAGATGCTATTTAAAGATGGTTGGTAATAGTATGTATAGCTTTCCCAACTGTTGTATTCAATTACTCAATGTCATCTATATAATCAAGAGCCTGTCTGTACTTTATGTACGGCCAGAGATTTGGACCTAGCTCCATCAAATTTGGCATAGTGGTGTAGTTTGACCAGGATTAGGTTTTTGCCTAGATTTGAACTTTATCAGGACCACATACTGCCCCACAATCCCTAAGAATGAGGACTCTTAAATTCCAGTTTCTGGGGCTGGCTCAAGTGGAAATTGGCAGTATGCCAAAAACCTACAGATTTATCCTCTACCTTTTGTCAGGGTCCATAGGCTCCTTTACAGGGAGACCTTGGGGTGTTGGTCATGGATCTGGAATCAAGGCATCACACAGTTGGTCCACTCTCCCCTGAGCCAGAGAGAGGCACCGCAGTTTTGTTGGTGCCCAGCCAGTGGGGGGCTGCTTAGGCAGCCCTTAAGCTTGTTTTTATAATTTCATTAGTTTTTCTTCAACCGAGCACTCGGCAGCCTGTCTGGGACATGTGCGGTGGCTTCCACGGGGACTGCTAAGTGGTCCACAATATTTGCCAGCACCTGAGAGAAGGCAGCCCATGGTGGGTTGTGGGGAGGAGACAACAGGGCTGAGGGGCCTGAGGCTGTGTAACAATTAGTACAAAAACCATCCTGAATAAGCATACTGAGCAGGACTTACTGGCCACACATCTAAAGACTCTGTCCAACCTGATTGGTTGGAATGAAAATCTGGTAAGGTATGAAAGCAAATGACAATCAGCAATTTGCTCCCAAATGCCAGAAAATGGACATACTGTCTGAACAAATTGTTTAGATCAAACATTTAACAAATTTGTCTGATGACCATTTTCATCCGTTCTCTGGCATTTAGGAGCGAATTGATGATCATCAGTTACTCCCATACATTACCAGATTTTCATTCCAATCAACTAGTTAGCTGGTTGGACAGAATCTTAGATGTGTGGCCAGCTTAACCAGGATACCAGAGTTTGTCTTCCTCTGCTAGACAGCCACAACAATAATAAAAACACAGTGAACACCTTACAGTATGTGTAATATGGCACAGTGTAGTGTGCAACTGTTAGAGCAGATGTGAGGTACATCACATACTATATATTTGTGAGGGCTAATGAACCCCCCCTATACTTTAGTATGTCGGTATATTACCATTCCCTTTATTGTATCAGCTGGACAGAATAGATAGTAGAGATCAGCACTAGCACAAGTCACATACAAATACAGAAAATAGTGCAGTTGGCGAAATATACAGACCGCAGTGGCTGGTAGGATATAGTGCTGTATAACCTGGCCTGTGGGAGAAGTATACAGAGACTGGATCCAGTGGTCCCAGAGACCTGTGAAGCAGAAAATGGCTGCCATGAGTCTCTTGAGGGGGCAGAGGGTGAGGGAGGAGCAGCTCAGGGACCAGCTAGATCACAGTGGAATGGTGTCCTGAGCTGGGGGAGGAGCTTCTCACAGTGCTGATGTTAACCACCGGGTCCCCTGGCCTCTAAAAAATATGCCGTGCGCCAGTATATTAGTGCCTCGGAGGTGTGATGGAGCAGCAGCGCAGATGTCAAAGATACTGTCTTTTGCTGCTGCTCAATAGTCAAATCACTAGAAATAAAAATAAGCTTGGGCTGCTTGAAGCAACCCCACCGTTAAAAATGGTGATCCAGCTCCCGCCGGACACAAACGAAACTGAATTGCCCTTGTGGGTGGGGTATAGGGGGAAGGACCGGAGCATCCTGGGATTGAAAAGCTTTGCGGTTAGTGTCTGGTCCTCCAGGTCCCACCTACACCCCATTGTCTTCCTGTGGAGCCCTATGGACTCTGAAGAAGAAATGGGGTTTAACACCCTAAAGGTGCATAATATGCTCCCTGAGCGATATCATCTAGTGTGTCCCCGGCAGGCTGTGCTCAATGTCGTTTATGACATTGAGCACAGCCGCTGAACGATATCATTAACGATATTGTTCAGCGCCGGGCTCTCTCCCCCATTCACTGACATGCAGCAACCTGATGAGATCGTCAGGTTGGCCTGCATGTCAGCCCGATGAACAATGAAGACGAACGACCCGCGGGAACGCGTGTTGTCATCGTTCATCTTTTTGGGCTTAAAAATGGACTATAAAGTGGACGACAGAACGATATCGTTATCGTTCAGTCGTCCACTTTATCGCCCAGTGTGTACGCACCATAACTTGGGTGTTTTTCATAAGCTATATCTGGAAAGATTAAATTAGTAACATTTGAAAATCCCAGAATATGGAAAGCTATCTGTTCATATCAGTCTTTAAATTGTTCTTGAGGCAAAGTTCGAGGGGTTTTTTTTTGTAAGCAGTTTTATGTAGCAGGCAATAATGAGAGTAGCTGATAATCAAAAACCTGAGTGCATAATGCCTGGTTTTGCACATAATAGAATTGCTAATGTAAATGCTGCAGGTATAAACAAAGCAGCTGGTTTTCAAAAAACACTGATTAATAAACCCATATGGAGAATTTAATTGGGCCCTGCAGCTAATTTAGCTTGCCGTCCAATTCAATTAGCTACTGGAACACAGTATGCCAAGCCCCAGAGGGTGGATTTTTATTTTTTTTCCCCCCTCTTGCGGCCTCAAAACCCCTTTCAGACATATGACCCGGCCTACAAAAAAATGTGTACATAAAAGTTCCAGAGTTATTAAAAGCCCACTCTGAGCTGTGGCAACTTTATGAACGAAACAAATTGGCATCTTTCAATAACACTTCTAATTATTTGTATACAATATATAGAAACATTCACCTCAGCATCTGGAGGGAAATTAAATTTAGAGATGAGCGGGTTCGGAGATCCAAACCCACCTGAACTTAGCGATTCGAGCCGAGATCTGAGTCGGCTCGTATTTTCCTGCCTGGCTCTAATCTGAAAATGAGGCAAAACGTCATCCCACTGTCTGATTCTCATGGGTTTTGGATTGTATAAAAGGTCCTGTGATTGCTGCCATTTTCATTCTGGCTGTGGAGATTGAAGAGGAGGGAGGGGGCTGTGTGTTTAAGGGGCTGGCTGCTTAATGTCCATACTCCATAGGGGCTGTCTGTTGTCCACTCTGTCCATACTAGGGCTGGCTGCTGGGCTATGCTGAGCCTGTTGTCCATAAGGGCTGTATTACTCTATATACTAGGAGCTGTGCTGCAGACAGAAGAGGGGGGGGGGTGGCTGGCTTCAGTGGCTCCTGTGTCACTGCAGTCCATCAGAGGTGCTCTTCACCCCCAGTGTAAAAAAAAAATAAAGAAATTGTGTGGTGTTTTTTTTCTGCGTGCGTCCCACACTTGTCAGTAATGTAGCTGTTCAGGGGTGCTCTCCCTCCCAAGTGCCAAAAATTTTTTTTTTTGTTTCCCATGTGCACATTAGCCACACTTTTCACCAGCAACGTAGCTGCGCAGGGGTGCTGCCTTGTTCATTGCTCCCCCTTCCTGCATGGTGGTGAGGTGATTGAGCTTGAAAAAGCCAGCATTTGGGCTTATTGATCCTTGTATTGTATACCTGGATAAATGCACACGTTAATTCACAAAGTGGATCCCTGCATTCTAAACAGATTTCTAAAGGCATAGTGGACTTTATTTGTTCTTGAGGTTATTTTGCTCTAATTTATACTAGTATTTAATGTAAATGATCTTTGGCCATATTAAGTGGTTTTATTATATGTAAGGTGTATAATATAGTCTGGCAATCATGCTATATTAAAGGAATCAGTAACTTTTTATTATAGTGCTCCCTTGTGTGTATTTTTTTCTGTTGTGTATTTAGCGTTTCCAGAACCTTTTTGGGAGCTGCAATACGGGTAACAAGTGGCTATCATTTATATATATATATATATATATATATATAATTTTTTTTTTTGGTGCCTGATCTAGATATTTAGCGATACCAGTATTCTAATTAGTTATGAACTCTCCTAATCCATCCAGCTCCTCCGATAAGATGAAATTCTGATTTTGAACTTGTGTGTAAAAAAAAAAAAAAAACAAGTTTCCATAGTATTATGTAGTTATATTTAGCACAGTACAGAGTACATGCATGCAAGACATTGATAATGAATTACAACAGATCTGATGTAAAGGTATATAAACAGGCAACTATAAAACATTGAAAAGTCAGAGGCAATTTTAACAAATTAGCCATTCTATCATTTACAATGTTTTAATTCCTTTAGACACACTGTAGAGAATGCATTCCTGTACACACTCCATTAGAAAAACTGCACTTCTAGTAGACAAAAGACCTTTACACTCTTTTGCAGGTAATTCTAAAAAGAGGATTTTTGGTACCCGCCATTAAATCCATTTATTTTACACCTAGCTGTGGGATACTGGCAATCATGGGGTGTAGAGTGCGCTTTAAGGAGCTTACACATCAAACTAAATCTGTCCGAAGCCAAGCCCTAACCTCTATATCCCATTATCTCCTCCAAAGCCAATCAAAATCCAGTTTAAAATTTACAAAGCACATAGAAGAACCTAAATACTCAAACCAGAACTACACTCAACCTATGAGCAAACAGAGTGCATAACAAAGGTGTTGGAGCAGTGTCCCCAAGATTGAGTAAGAAAAATTGAGTACATAAATACTCCTCTTCTGTCCTCCTATCTTGGGGACATTCCAAAGCTGCCTTTAGGGAAAGGTTTCACACAGGTTTTGGGCGGAAATTTTTATGCACAGCTTTGGCTGAGTCTAGCACAAACACAATGAACTTGTACAATTTGGTAATGGTATGAAAAAGAACCAGTTGGCAGCCTTGCACATCTGCTCCACGCATAGTGCTACGTCATGCTAAGAGGCACTCACTGTTTTGGTAAATTAAGCCAAAATGTTCGGGATTGTTTTGTTGCTGGTCAACCACATTTGTGCGCATCATACAATATGAGAACATGCAAGGCTGCAGTCAACTGCATGCCACTGAATATATTTAATAGATTCAGAGTATTTAGATTAATGGGGGAGGAATCGAGTAGCTGTCTTGCACTGCTTTACATGGGGATACGTTTAATATTCCAACAGTGGGGATTCCGGAATCGTTACACTTATGGGAATACCGGCGCCGGAATCCCGAAGGTAAATAGTGGGGTTGAGGGGCGGGTTAGGGGTTATGCTCTAAGAGGAGGGTTAGGTTAGCAATACTTACCTTGAGATGTTGGCGTCGGTATTCTGACCTCTGGGATCCTGAATGCCAGCATCCCGTACCCAACCCACTTTACACAGCATTCGAACATATGCTTCTTGGGTTTTATTACAACTGGTATTTTGGTCCTAATTATTTAAACAGAAGCTGAACAGACTTTTATTCCCATATTTTGGGAATTACAAAATTCCATTTTATCGAAATAAAAACCTAATAAAATATCACGATAAACCCAAGTTTCAGTGTTCTATTACTGCCCATCTCCAGTTTAGAGATATGAGAATGCATAAAAGAGGATTCATTGTACCAGAAATGGTTAATGACGGTGGGTATGTAACTCCTGCCAGTGTATGTCTTTGTATTGCACAGAAAAAACAACAGGCCTTGAATAAAATATACTGTAGGCAGAACATTTATTTGTATTCACTAACGTGTGAAACATGAGTCATTGTTGAACATTTACTGAGAAAGTTGCTGTATGTGCAGAAATACTCCCCCCTGCCATTAAATAAAGTAAAAAACTAATGTATATATTCTTTGTTTGAAACTAGGGAGCCACCGCCTCCTAATACCTGCCCAAGGGCATAAAAAGTAGCTACAGCCATACACGGTAGCCTCTCATGCCCTTTTCCACCTGTGTGTCTAACTGAATTAGACAACAGGGCTCCCCAGGAATTGCATTGAGCTAAGTAAACCTGCTGTTTCTACTTCAGGGTCCACAGGGTTGACCTTGGGGTTATAGCTGGATCAGGATCCATGGGCACCACCCAGTTAAGCTTTTAGCTCCCAGGATGCACTTGGGTCCTCCCCTATACCCCGTCCCCCATGCCACAGGCACCTCAGTGTAAGTTGGTGCCCGGCCGGAGTCGGTCACCGCGCAGGGGGGCTGCAGGAGCAGCCCCCAGAAGCTTTTTGTTTTAAATTAATTTTAATCTCTTTTTACCACAGACGGCAGCGAAGGGCTGTCTATACAGACACCCACGCTGCCGCTCTGATCCCCGACTGGCGCCGCCAGTACTGATCTGGGGATCGCGCCGGACTCTGTCTACCTCCCAGGACTGCTGCCGGAGTCGCCGGGGATTCAGGTAAGCCGCGCGTCGCTGGCTAGCGGCGGCGCGCGGAATGCCTTAAAATGCAGTCCTTTAGCCTCCGGTCCTGGGAACAGACCGGAGGCTGCTGGTAGTGGCGGCGGGCCCCCTCCATAACCCGTGGGACCACCAGGGATTACAGGCAAGCGGGAAGCCAGCATCCCTGGGGTCATGGCCAGCCAGGCGAGGAAGCCTTCCCTGTTCAGCGGCTCCTCCCCTCAGCGCGCCTTTCAGCACGCAGTCTGGCGTCGCTGAGCTGCAGTTTCACGGCCACTCCTCCTCTGAGGTCTCTGGGAGCCATTTTCTCACAGTGGCAACGCAGATTTCAAGGATCAAGCGGACCGGTCCCCCTGTGTACCTCTCCCCTGATTTAAGGACAGCGTACACAGCACTATAGCCCTCCCAGACACTTAATCTGGGAGGTTGATTGTAGTGGAAAGGTGCAGTGAGTATAACTTCTCTGCATGGTATGTGACTTTTGCTAGTGCTGCCTGTCTGTGCTTATTTTCCGCTTACTGTCAGCTTATACCTGTCCCTTTACTTCTCCTACGAGCCCTACAGGTGTGTGGGGGAAGGGTGTTTCTACTGACCTCACTTATATAGATCACGTATTTGTGAGGTTCGTCACATACAGTTGTGTGCGACACAGTGCCATATTGTGGGCTGTTGTTCAACACACCGGTGAGTGCGTTTACTTCTGCCCTGTTGCCAGATATATAATATATTCTGTCATGTCAGACGAGGAGGTTGAGCGCTCAGTGGCTCCGGCGTTGGCCTCCTGCGGGCGCTGTTCTGCAGGAGTGAATAGGGAGGATTTGTCACAGGATGGCCTGTGTAGTCGGTGCCAGGTGGCTCCTGGCCCATCCAGACCTTCTGTAACGCAGGAACCACCGCGGGCGATGTTTTCTCAAGTGCTGGTGTCTATTGCGGACCGTCTGTCGGTCCCGACTGCTCTCCCTACTAGGGCGTTACCCCAGCCGACCATCCCCCATTCCCCGGGTGTCCCGCAGTTATTGCGGAGTCCTCCTGGGTCTCAGTCTGTGGGTCCCTATGCGGGGTTGCCTATGTATATACAGGCTTCCCCTGTGCCGCAGCATCCTGCGGTACCTTTTCAGGCCCCTATGGCGACTCCTCCACCCTGGGTGGATGTGTTCTCCAACTCCGTGCAAAATTTGGCGGCCGCATCCTCGGCTTTTCAGTCAATGTTGCAGACTGACATGCCTTCTAGGGTTTCAAAACACCCACTCATGGCGCGGGCGGCTCAGGTATCGGACTCAGAGGGTTCCTCAGATGATGGGGAGGTCCCTGATGACACTGACTCGGACGCCTCGGTCCAGGAAATGGATACCAAGTCATCCATTAATGTGCGAGCACTGGTTAGGGCGATGCGAGCCATTCTTCTTATAGAGGATGAGGCACCGGCTCCTAAGTCGAAGTATCCTAGTTTAAAAAAAACTAAGGTGGCTTCTGCGGTGTTTCCCCTGTCGGATCAGTTGACGGATCATATGGCGGTAGCTTGGCAGGCGCCCAGTAAGAGATTCCTTCCTCAGAAGTGGTTGGCTTCTAATTATCCCTTCCCTGAGGCACATTGTAAAAAATGGGAAACTCCACCGGCGGTGGATTCCCATGTCACCCGTTTAATAAGGAGCTCTGCTTTGCCTTTACCGTCTATATCCTCGCTGAAGGATCCCACGGACAGGAAAGTTGAGACTTGCTTAAAGTCTATTTACTCCCTCCGGGGCGGTGGCCCGACCGTCCATGGCCATCTCCTGGGTGGCCAAGGCCATTGAGGGGTGGGCCAATGCATTGGAAGATACCTTCCCGGACGACGCTCCGGATGTCCAGAGGGCGTTGTTGGGTCAGATGAGGGACGCTGCTTCTTACATTGGGGAAGCCTCTTTAGATGCTAGTTTGCTGACTTCGCGGTTATCGGCTGCAGCGGTGTCTGCCCGCCGATCCTTATGGTTGCGGTCCTGGAGAGCGGACCCTGATTCAAAGAAAGGCCTGGAGGCCTTACCTATAAATGGGGAATTACTATTTGGTCCGGACTTGGACAAAATAGTGGATACCCTGGCTAAATCCAAGTCGGCTTTCCTCCCTTCGGCGGCACTGCCTGCTAAGGTTCGGAGTTCGGCTTTTTGTTCCTTTCGGTTTCAGGGTAAGGCAAACCTTCCCGAGACAGTCGGCGAGTAAGTCTGCCTCTAAACCCAAGAAGCAAGCCTGGAGTGCTCGGCGCCCTTCTTCCAAGCAGGAAGATAAACCTGCGGCCTGATGGGACGGGCCTCCTTCTGGGGGACCCCAGAGTGGGAGGCTGACTTCTTTGATTTGCCCAGTGCTGGCACAATATCACCACGGATGCCTGGGTTCGAGAAGTGGTCTCCCAGGGGTATGCCCTGTCTTTTCGGCACAGACCACCCCACCAGTTTTTCTGCACGAGTCCTTCTCAGGACAAGACCAAGGCGTTACAGATTCAGGAGGCTATAGAGTCCTTGCTGAAAGCAGGGGTCATTGTTCCCATTCCTCAATTACAACGAGGGACGGGGTACTATTCTTCTCTGTTTCTGGTGCGGAAACCCAATGGTTCTCATCGCCCTATCCTCAACTTGAAGTCTCTGAACAAATTCCTCAGAGTTCCCAAGTTCAGGATGGAAACGTTACGTTCCATCATTCTGGCGATGGAACCGGGGGATTACATGGTGTCCCTGGATATCCAGGACGCCTACCTCCATGTTCCGATAGCACCTTCGCACCAGCGGTATCTGAGGTTCGCTATCCTTCAACACCACTATCAGTTCCGGGCGCTACCCTTTGGTCTCTCCACGGCACCGAGGGTGTTCAAAGACTATGGCGGTCATGGCCGCACATCTTCGGAACCAGAATGTACGGCGGCTGCCGTATCTGAATGACCTCCTGTTGCTGGCGAGCTCCCCGGAGGTACTGCTTCAACATCTCCACCTGACGATCGCTTGCCTGCAAGCACACGGGTGGTTGATAAATTGGAAAAAGTCCTCCCTGATTCCATCACAGCGGATGGGTCATTTGGGAGCCCTGCTGGATTCGCGTCAGCAAAGGATCTTCCCGACTCCGGAGGTCGCCTCCCTACAGCTGCGGATACGCAGTTGCCACCTGTCGGTCCATTCGGCTATGAGAGTTCTGGGGTCCATGGTGTCGACATTTGACATGGTGGAATTTGCCCAGTTCCATTCCCGGCCCCTGCAGGGGCTGATTCTATCGGAATGGAACGGGTTACCTCACCGGATCCGCTCTCAGGTGCTGGTGTTGTCTCCGGACGTTCGGCAATCTTTGGCTTGGTGGCTTCAGACAGCTCATCTGGTCGAGGGGCGCCCCTTTTGGATCCCGGACTGGGTCCTGCTCACGACGGATGCCAGTCTCCGGGGTTGGGGGGCAGTGACCGGCTCATTGTCTCTCCAGGGTCGTTGGTCTGCGGAAGAAGCTCTTCTTCCCATCAACATCCTGGAACTGCGGGCAGTATACAGGGCCCTGCAGTCGTCCGGCCCCGCTCTTCACGGAAGGGTGGTACAGGTGCAGTCCGACAACGCCACCACGGTGGCGTATATCAACCACCAAGGAGGAACTCGCAGTCGGGCAGCGATGTCGGAGGTGTCTCGCATCCTGACTTGGGCGGAGGGTCACATTCCAGCGATCTCGGCGGTCTTCATCCCCGGAGTCCTCAATTGGGAAGCGGACTTCCTCAGCCGTCATGACGTGCATCCCGGGGAATGGTCGCTTCACCCAGAGGTGTTTCAGCTACTCGTGGACAGGTGGGGACTGCCGGAGCTGGACTTGATGGCCTCCCGTCACAATCACAAGTTGCCCGTTTACGGGTCAAGGACAAGAGACGCAGGCGCAAGTGTGGTGGACGCACTGTCGGTGAAATGGACGTTTCACCTGGCGTACCTGTTTCCTCCGATATCCCTACTTCTTCGGGTTCTGCGGAAATTCAAGCAGGACGGCGGCACGCTCGTGCTGGTAGCTCTGGCGTGGCCCGGACGTCCTTGGTACTCCGATCTCAGGAGCCTCTCCATCGACGCTCCGTACCTTCTTCCTCAGCGTCGGGACCTGTTGTCTCAGGGGCCCTGCCTTTACCCGGATCTACGTCGGCTGTCTTTGACGGCGTGGCTCTTGAGACAGCCGTCTTGAGGTCTCGGGGCTTCTCCAGTTCGGTTATTGGTACCATGCTCAGGGCACGCAAGCCTGCTTCAGCACGGATTTATCACAGGGTGTGGCACACTTACTTTCAGTGGTGTGAGTCCAGACATTATGATCCTCAGGTGTTCCGAGTTTCTAGGATCTTGGAATTTCTTCAATCAGGATTGGACCTCGGCTTACGCCTTGCATCTCTGAAGGTTCATGTGTCCGCCTTCTCCGTGTGGTTTCAACGGCGGATTGCAATACTGCCGGATGTTCACACCTTTTTCCAAGGTGTTCTCAGCATCCAGCCTCCCTTTGTGCCTCCTGTGGCTCCTTGGGACTTGGCGGTGGTTCTACGGGTCCTGCAGGGTCCTCCGTTTGAGCCTCTTGAGTCGGTGGAGCTCAAGTGGCTGACATTTAAGACTGTTTTTCTCCTGGCAATTGCTTCGGCCAGGAGGGTGTCTGAATTGGGGGCGCTTTCCTGTCGCCCTCCTTTCCTGATTTTTCACCAGGACAGAGCGGTGCTCCGCACTCGTCCTGAGTTTTTGCCCAAAGTGGTCTCGAAGTTCCACATTGTTGTGCCAGCTTTTCAGTCCCCTGATCTTTCAGCTGGTGAGACTTCCTTAGATGTGGTCCGGGCACTTAGAATTTATGTGGACCGGACGGCTTCGGTTAGGAAGTCTGATTCCTTGTTTATCCTCTTTGGTTTTCACAAGAGGGGTTGGCCTGCCAACAAACAAACGTTAGCCCGTTGGCTTCGTTCCGTTATTTGTGAGGCTTATGCACAGGAGGGTTTACCTGTGCCAGCCTCTGTTAAGGCACATTCCACTCGTTCTGTGGGTCCCTCTTGGGCTGCTAGACGTGGCGCCTCTGCTGTTCAGCTGTGTAAGGCGGCCACTTGGTCTTCAATTCAAACGTTTTTGAGGTTCTATGCGTTTGACACATTCGCCTCTCAGGATGCATCCTTTGGGCGCCGGGTGCTCCTTTCAGCACAGGAGCGTCCCCACCCTTAGTTGAACTGCTTTGGGACATCCCCAAGGTCAACCCTGTGGACCCCCTATGGACCCTGAAGTAGAAAACAAGAGATATGGTAAGAACTTACCTTTGTTATCTCTGTTTCTACGAAGTCCATAGGGTCCACAGGGCGCCCGCCCTGACGCACCTGGCTTCATATGGGCTGTGTGGCTGGTCACCGGTTTTCCGTCTCCCATTTCTGTGAGTATGGTTTCTTGTGTGTTCCAGTCTTCCTTCTCTCTGTTCCATATTCTCCTCCGGCCTAGGCTGCTTACCAACTTAGGTGCCTGTGGCTCGGGGGCGGGGTATAGGGGAGGACCCAAGTGCATCCTGGGAGCTAAAAGCTTAACTGTGTGGTGCCCATGGATTCTGATCCAGCTATAACCCCAAGGTCAACCCTGTGGACCCTATGGACTTCGTAGAAACAGAGATAACAAAGGTAAGTTCTTACCATATCTCTTGTTTTTGCTTATTAATCCTATAACATTGTACAGAGTGTTGTCTTTAATCACGTGCAATTTTCACTGATATTCCAGTGTCTCAAACGTCCCATTGGGAACAATTCATAAAATGTCTCAAATGCTGTATCTCATAGGTATATATGGGGGCTGCTAAAATGCTGAATTTAATTCCAGAGCTTGACCCGGGTAGGCAATCTTCAATATGGGAGCGAAAACATCGATTTTGCGTTAATATCGCACTTTTGACATTATCGCAGGTTTTACTTTTACACCGTATTCAATTTCAAAGACTTACCGCAGGTTCGAAAAGTCTTTGATAAAAAACGGGAATAACTTTTCACCATTGAATAGGTGTCGAAAAAAAGTGCAGAATTGGAGTTTAGGGGTGCAGGCTTAAAAGAATTAGCCTGCACCCCTGGGAATGACATTTAAAAAAGAACTGTGTCAAAAAGTTTTTTTTAAAAAAAATAGGGACACCCCAAAAAATTAATTTAAAAATTGGGATGAAAAAAAAAATGGGAAAAAAATTGTTTAACAATAGGGAAATAGGTTCAGGGCTATTCTGCAATATGCGGCAGGTGTTTTCTAGAATAGAATTATAGTGGCAGGTGCACAATTGCAGAATGTTTAAAAACTTACTTTAGGGACTTAAAAATATGCTAGTACCCATTTTCATGTACCCCAAATTTGATGGGAACACTTAAAAAAACGAACAAAATAACCTAAGTGCTCTTCTGCATCACTTCTTCATTGTCGGAAAAAAACCACCTGCTGCGGCTATTTAAATCCTCGACTTTCATTTAAAGGCTAAAACGGGGGTACCCATAGTGATCCCCCATGTTTTTACAACTTTAGGGGGGGTCCTACAATTTTTTTAAGGAAAAATTCGTAACTTGACGCAAATCCAACTTCGCAGGCTCCCGTTTTCGTTAATTTCATATTGAATACGGGGATAAGCGGGCGCGCGCCCGATACTTTAACGCAGGTAAAAACTCCGATATGAAACATAAACTTCAACAGCGAAGTTTACGTTTCATATTGAATTCCCCTCTTAATGGGAGAGGGATACGTAGAATTACTCCCTGGCACTGGCTGCTCGCACATGTGCGGTCTGATGATCGTGCAAGCGCAGTAGCATGGTCAGGTCCTGAACCTGGAAGTCTACTTTTACACAGGAAGGGTTCCTATTAGAACCCCTGCCTTGGATGTGAATAATGACACATTCCGGCGATACTTAATATCTTATTGCCGTGATAAGTGGTGCTAAGAAATTAAAATTGAGACCTAGTACCAATAATTCATAAATATGCCCCATAGCAATTAAAAAGCCAGTGTATAATGTGGTCACACAGACTATATATTTTTGCTGCAATGTGACTCTTAACTCAAAAGCAAACAGCAGAAGACAAGGCTCCCAGATCAGTACTCACTAGAGGCATCAAATGTGGCAGATTTGCACAGTTAATATTATAATATGTCCCAGGTTGAATAAGTTTGTCTAACAAAATGTCAGGTTAGTCTTAATCATTAGCCCCTAGATAAGACAAGAGCTCGTTAACAGACTAGTGCTGAGAAATGGACGTTGCCTCCAGGCGATTCCTTTCAGTGCACTGGGGGTCACGTGGTGAAAAGTGACACCGGCAGTTAAGAATTAAACATAGCTTACCATAGCAGCTTGCGTCCCATGTGAGAAAGGGGTTGGGCTACGGAGCTAGCCCCAATACTAATGATGGAAGCATGGCTCCTGAGGGATGAAGCACAGTAGCAGCATCACTGACTCCAGGCAGAGGAGGAAAGGCCAGGCCAGCAGCAACGAGCAGTAACTGGAACAGATCATCCACAGACGCGTCTGACCATCACACCGAGGTGTGCGCTGCCGTTGCATCCCCATATAGCGCTGTACAGCCCCACCATGGCTACTGCCCTCCCTGAGAGCCGGGTCTCCGCCTCCAAACAGCAGAAGGGGGCGGCAGCGTATGATATTTCCGCAGGCTATTGGAGGGGGAGACAGGGCTGCAGCACACAGCAGCTGGATACTATTGGCTGCAGTGCGTCCCAGCCCTCTGATTGCAGAATGCATTCAAGTCCTCCACTTGTGAGAGTCCTCCACTGTCATTTCGGGGTAATAGACGCGCTATAGTGCGCAATTGTGATCCCTGAAGTTAGGAAGATCTAATACATTCCTATTTTTTTTTTTATTAAAAATGTAAAAAAAACAGATGTCCAGACCAGCTAAATGTCCTCATTGAGAATATCCACCTACTGTAGACCCATTGCATGTCTCCATCCAGACATGAGAACACTAGAAACTGATGGGGAAAGAAGCTTTTCATAGATAAATATTGGTGTGTGTGCAGTTTGAAGATCACACCTAAGCAGAGCTCTCCTCTAAAAGGGAGAAGTGAAACAAATCGATCATTTGTCAGTAGTACTACAAAACCACTGACTGAAAGAACAAAGATTGCTTCATTTACTTTGACAGAGGCAGAGTAAGTACACTTTATAGCTGGCGTATCAAAACAGGGGAAGAAGGAGCAATTGCAAACAGGAGGCCTAATTCAGCTTCAGACGGAATTGCAAAGCTGCTCGCAAGCAGCTTTGCAATTCCGTCTGTGCCGATATGGTAATGCAGCAGGAGGCATCATGCCTCCTGCTGCATTAAGTATCCGAGCTGCGTTGACCAACGCAGCATCGGATACTTTGCGGGGTATCGGCCGGCTAAATGACCCGTGGGGTCACGCAGCCGGCCATCACAGCTGCGATGAAGAGGCAAGAAAATCTCCGTCAGCCGACAGAGATCTTGGCTTCTTCCCTCCGATTAAAAGGTAAGGAAATCTCCGTCAGCCGACGGAGATCCTGGCTTCTTCCCTCCCCAACGGTGGCGACACGCCTCCGTTTCGGGGAGCGGAGGGCATCACCACCCACAAATGGCAGCAGTCTGTCAATCACTGACAGTCTGCGAACGGGATCGCAGAACGGGTCATGCGCCTGCACAGTTTCCCAAACATTAAAATCTGCGTTGAATTAAGCCCAGAGCACCCTTCAGCAAAAGCAAACAACTCAGAGCTTCCATAAGAAAATTCAGGATCCACCCATATCTAAAATAGATCCTTGAGGATGTCCTGGATGTAAGGGATATATGTGTGTCCAAAAGTATAACACCAACATGTTTTACCAGTAAATCAGGACCACCACACAGGTAAACGGCTTTCATACAACTAAGAAAAGAGCAATTTGTCATACTGTCAATGTTGAAGGATCATTCACATCAGCACTGTTTTTATAATAAATCTTGTGGAATGGTTTACATTTTATATGTTGTTGTGCAGATGCTTTTTTTTTTTTTCTCCAAACAATACTGTTGACTACATTACAGTATTCTATATTCATTATGGAGTGTTTGAGGCTAACATAGCATAAAGAAGCATGTGTTTTTGGTGTGATCACTAAAAGGTGTGTAAATATTGTTTAGTCATAGCAGTTTTTTCACTTATGCTGGGTACACACTGGACAATATATTGTATGATATATTGTCCAGTCCGTCTGCATGTGTGACGCATCTTTTACACTTAATAGTGTGTACACACAACCCAACGACCACACGTTATGTTGGCCGCAAGAACCATTCTAGCCAACAAAACTGGGCAGGCTTATGGAAAATGGGTGCTTCTGGCCAGACAGATCGTGCAGGCAGATTGGAGTGTATGCACATTATACAGCTCAGACGGTCGATGGGTCCATTGTCAAAGTGTGTACTCCACATTATACAGCTTTGATGACAACATAATCACCTAATTGTAAATACCACTGTTCCTTTAGGTAAAAGGTGTTGGGCCCCTAAAAGGGATATCAACCTGTTTTTTTGGGGTCCCCTTTTTAGTAGGTATGCAAAACAGAAATTTGGGAATATCAATTTTTGGGGGGAGATTCAATTATTATAGACACCCACTGTTGGGCGTCTATACGAATAGGCGCCTGACGGAGCAATTCAATTGTTGGTCCATTCGGACGACTGAAGCTATAGGGGGACATTCTTCTCGCAGCCTCCTGAGGTCTGAGAAGAAATGTGTCCAAAGCCAGTTTTTTTGGGCTGCCCAGACGGTGGTTTGAGCACTGAAATTTGATGTTGCAAAACGTCTGACAGCTTCAAAACGCAAAGCAATTAACCCCTTCTCTGCCAAGGATGAGTGCTACTCGCCATAAGAATAACAGGGATCCGGATAAGGGTGGAAACATCCCGAAAAGTGCTCCCTGTGGTCACTTTTACTTAGGAGGGTTCGGTGCTTGATGATGTCATTATGCCAGGGCTGCGATGTCAATAAGCACTGCCCCTTATAGGCAAAATACTGCAGAAATTTTTCAAAGCATGGAAACATGGAAGAGAACTGCTCTTTTTGCTCCATTCTGACACCCACAGACTCAGGGTTACACTTGTTTGAAAGAGGAAAAACTGCTTTTTCAAACAATGTAACCCTTGAGAAATTATTCTCTGGTGATCACACATGATGACCAGATAATAACTTTGCAATGGTAACAAGAACATGCTAATGGTGCATACACACGGTCAGATTTTTCCTTCAGATATAAACGATAACGATTTAAAAATCGTTCAGTCGTTCATATCTGAAGGAAAATCTGACATATCTGACATACCTGAACGATGGACGATCAACGATGCGCGTTCCCGATGGTCAGATAATGATTTCTGACATCTGATGTGTTTGCAGTCAGACTTGGACGATTCCATTCATTTTAATGCAGTCAAAAATCGTTCAATCGTTCAAAACTTTGGTAAAATCGTTCAAATCGTTCAATCGTTCATCTGACAAATCTGACAAGTCTGACAAATCTGACCGTGTGTATGCTCCATAACACTTGAAATAATAATTATGAAGTTCAGGAATGGGGACATATTTCTCCCACCATGGCTTGTATAAACTCAGGGGCACTATTATTTGAAAAATGAGAGTTCCATCTTTCAAACTATGTGGATCGTGGTTATTGTCTGGTGATCATCTGTGAACAAACAAGTTTTAACTGTCATTTAACTCCAACAAGCAATGATTATATCCTGTGCACAATAGCTGCAGCAAAAACATATCCTGGTTGATTTAATATTAAATATGCTGGCAAACTTTATTTAAATTTGTATATTTTTTTTACTACTTTAAATTGGGTTGGAAATGATTGTAAGAACTAATCACAAGCCCCAATCTCGTTTGTGCATTGTAATTGGTCCTACGTTTAACTTTCTGCTCACCACGGTTCTAGCTTTGAGTGTAGTAAGAACTATGGAGCTCTGGTAAAACAGCTGTATGGAGAAGCACTGGGGGCAAAAGCTAGGGGAAGTGCAACTATTTACAGATGGTAGTGCAATTTTAAAATACTCAGCATTTGGCCAAACCCAGAACAAAATTCTTGATTTGTTCCATCCCTCATGTATGATCTACCCTTGTTTTGAACTCCTTGGTGTGCATAAATAACAATCCTGTAGAGTCTAAATAATGTTGTACTCCACAGTTTAATGGGCCAACATTGACATAAGATTACTAGAAGAAAAGCACCATATATTTTTCTTTAATGGTGCATACACACGGTCAGATATGATGAACGATTTCATCAACGATGAACAATTGAACGATTTCTGACAGTATTAAAATGAATGAAATCGGCAAAATCTGACTGCAAACACAGACGATGTCAGAGATCGTTATCTGACATGCAGGATTTCACATCGTTCGTCGATGCATGCCCTACATGTCAAAAATATGAACGATTTTTACAATCGTTATCGTTCATATCTGATACGAAATCTGACCGTGTGTATGGACCATTAGACTTACCACAGGACCCTCAACCGTGACTGTGTAAAATGACCTGGAAAGACTCATTCGTTTGCAAAGTTTCAGGCACATTGATCGTAAATGCAGAGCAATAATTTGTAAACTCTTCGACCCTAAAGTCCAATGGAAAGCAGCAGGGGTGAGTGGGCACAGATTCACTGGCACTATGGATCCCACATGGCTGGTTGACAGTGCAAGACAGTTCCTACACCAAAAAAAAAAAAAGTCCATAGATGAAAAGTGAGGAGGGGTAACTGCTGTAGCAAAACTTATCAGTTGTAAGGGATACTAGAGTCTGGTGAGAAGGTGTAGTATAAGGATGGAACATGAGCACGAAGACAAACCAGAGGGGGGATGAGGGGCTGTTAAGGTAGCTATAGATCAGGGGTGGGGAACCTTTTTTCTGCCGAGGGCCTTTTTGAGAATATATACAATATTAACGGGCCTGGTACAGGCCACGCCCCCTCCTTGTGATGTCACACAGGGGTGGGGCCACAATCGCCATTGATTACAGCAATGCCCAGAGTATCCTGAGAATGCTCCGGGGAGCTGTAAGGGTAGCAGTGTGATCGTCAGAAGCGTCCTAATGGTGCATACACACGGTCAGATTTTTCTTCAGATCTGAACGATAACGATTTAAAAAATCGTTCATACCTGAAGGAAAATCTGACATGTTTGAACGATGCGCATTCCCGATGGTCAGATAACGATATCTGACATCTGATGTGTTTGCAGTCAGACTTGGACGATTCCATTCATTTTAATGCAGTCAGAAATTGTTCAAATCTTTTGCAAAATCGTTCATCTGACAAATCTGACCGTGTATGCACCATAAGGACTCTCCAGGCGGCACTGCTGCATAGATTCTGGCTGCAGGATGCCATTCTAAGCACCCTGCAAGCCAAATGAGGCTAGCAGAAAAACCTATGAGGGCCAGACAAAATGATTCCGGAGGCCTTATATGGCCCCCGGTTCCCCATCCCTGCTATAGATGAAAGACATGAAGGATCAGATGCTACCGGTCTCATTGGTCACATACCATGTGGTCAGTTGTTTGAATGCTGAGAGGCGAGTCAGGATGTTCCAACTCAGCTTTATACACTGGATCACCATGCACTACCTGGCATATACCTGTAGAGCCATCAGAAGTCCAGGTGTGGTCACGGTGGGGGGTGAGCAGGGCTGGCTAGAAGAGGAGAAAGCTGTCTCTAGGACTCCTGCTTTACTGACCTCCCCTCCTGCATCGCACATAACTACTCTGACAACCGGGTGAGTGTTCATGACCAAAGTCGCTCCTCTAGGCAACAGAGAACTACATTCAAGCAGCCAGACAGCTCCCTGGTCTCCGGCCGCAGCAGCTCCATCCCTAGGTGGAAGTGGTGCAGCCGGTACAGCTAGAGGCGGGGCTGGTGGTCCCGGTAAAGCGCTGTTGAGAGCCCAGGACAGGCCCCAGCCGGTGGAGAGGGCCGGACATGGCGCGGCAGGGAGGAAGTAACGAGGCCGTAGCTACCGAACCCACGACAGGCGGAAATACGTACAATAGCAGGTGAAACTATATAAAATACAGTGGAGGCCCGGTCTAGTCCGGGAGGAGCAGCAGCTGAGACCGGCTGGCCCGGGACAGGAAGTGACAGAGCTGAGAAGAGGCGCGGCCTGGCCTGGGACAGCCCACCCGGCGTTCAGCAGCTGAGTGAGGAGATTCGGGTAATAACGTTATTACTAGCCGGGAGCAGGAGGCAGTGCTGGGTGCGCTGTCATTATTCTCCCAGTCTGCGCGCACACCGAGAGCACCGCACTGACACAGCGCCGGTGACGTAGCGGCGCCATTATGTAACCAATGTCACGGCCTCCTCCGTATGTTACTGTCCCGGCGCTGGCCGCTCACACGCCCGCAGACAGCGAAGCCGCTGCACAGCACCACGCATCCATAAGAGACACTCCTGTAAGTGAGACAGGAGGACGTCTCATCTCCGCTTCTACCGCTTAGCAAAAGGTTTACAGCACAGACAGCAGGTGATGACCCATTCTATGCCGCTTACCGCCATCCCCCCTAGACCAGTAGCCTGGATACTGCTGCGGTAACGTGACTCCGCCTTCCGGCTCCCGCACAGGGTGTAGGGAGAGACGTCATAACGTCTCTCCCACAGTTACAGGGCCAATCGAGGAGCCTTTGGACAGCTGGTGGCGGAAGCAAGTTCAGCGCCGCGGTGACTGATTTACAGTGCGGCTGGCTCAGCTCCCAGATTGGCGGCCGGGTGAGTGCTGTCACTGTGACTCATACTATGGAAGGGGGCACTACTATGTGGCCTACTGCGTGTAAGGGGCACTACTGAGTGGCATAATGTGTGTAAGGGGCTCTAATGTGTGGCATACTGTGTTTAAGGGGCACTACTGAGTGGCATAATGTGTGTAAGGGGCACTATTGTGTGGTGTAGCATAAATATGGGGCACTTATGTGGTGTAATATGAATAAGGTTACAGGGCAGTAACTAGGGTGGTGCGACCAGTGCCATGGCGCAGGGCAGGGGGTGCTGTTTGGGCCTGTCAATTTTCTTTTTATTATCAAGTTCGCTTGTAGCTTCCTCTTTTATCACCAGCATCTCTTGGCCTACCCTATCTCTTTTCTAGCTGTTACCCATAAGGCCATGGCCCTTTTTCGGGTGCGCCGTCTTATTTCCCTATTTAAAATATTATGTGGGGAGGAGGGGGGGGAGTGCCAATGCTCTTTCTGGCACAGGGCATCAAAAAGTCTAGTTACGGCTCTGTAAGTTGCACTACTGTGTGCCATAATTTGTAAAAGGCTCTACTGTGTGATGTAGCATTAATAAGGGGCACTACTGTGGCGTAATGTGAGTAAGGTTGCACTACTGTGTGGGGTAATGTGAATAAAGTTGCACGACTGTACGGCGTAATTTTAATTGGGGGTATTATTGTGTGGCCCTGCCCCTTCCCCACAAGACCACACTCCTATTTGTTCCTGTTTAAAATATGGGTGGGGGCGCTAATGCTCTTTCTTGCATAGCACCAAAATGTTCAGCATCACCTGGCTGGACTCCACATCATGCTGTATTAGCGTGTCTGCCTCTTCTCCTAACCCTGGTCTTCCAGAGCTCAGAGGGGGTCATTCAGACCCGCTCGCGAGCAAAGGACGCTCGCAAGCGGGTCGATGTTGCCCCACTGCGCATGCGCACGACGGAGGGAGCTCCGTCGTGCGCATGCGCGAGACCCGGATAGCGACCGGCTCTCCGTCGCTCCGGGTCTCGCACCAAAGGGGGCGTGCTGTCGATGTTGATTGACAGCACGTCCCCTTTGGTGGGCATGCCGGGGGCGTGGCTGCCAGACGGAGGCGTTCCCATGGGAACGCCTACCGTCTGAAGCCGGCCCCACTGACATCACTAGTGATGTCAGTGGGAGTGATTTTGGCTCTGATAGAGGCAAAATCACTCCTGGGCTTGCGGCAGCGAGACCCTACCGCAGGGTCTCGTCGCAAGCCCGATGGTCAAAGACCATTGCGACGATCTTTTTGGCCGCTCGCATATGCTGTGGGTGGTCACCCACAGCAATGCGAGCGGCCAGGAGGCCGCTCCATTTTCAGGTAGGAGGGCACTGATTCAGAGCGAGCGCTCTGGTCAGAGCGTTCAGCTCTGAATCAGGCCCAGAGTCTCCCGCATCGCCTCCTCAGTGGTTGTTAGGCATGGCATCCCTGTTGTGGGCAGAGACTGCAGTCCCTGGAGTGCATGCAGGCAGCAGCATAGCTGTGGGCAGGAAACTATGGAGCGGTGCACACAGTGACAGATCCTCGCTGTGCCCAGTGTCTATCTGCACTCTATTTCCATCTCCCCTTTACACTTCCCGTGGCATCTTAAGTTTCGGGCAGAATAAAGGAGGCGGAGCCACATTGAATGTGGTGGGAACTTACTCCTGTGACAGGCACACAGCGAAGCGCCCACTCCTGTAACCACCTCTGGGGGAACATTTTTATTTAGTTTTTTTTAACAATTAACTTTATTAGAAATAGACCTGGCTCTTGTAAAATGTAGTTGCCAATACTTTAATTTATGTGCAAACTGAGGATTTCCTGGAAAATCTGCTTTATATACATGCCCATTTCAGATGTGATGTTCTTGTGAGCAGGTGGGTAGTGGTTTTTATGCTGTTTCTGTAGGTTTGTTTTTTTTTCACAAAAAAATAAAATATTTTCTATTTAAAGTTGTGACTGGGGGTTTTGATGAGTTGGTTGTTCAAATAAAAGTTCATTTCAAACTGTGTTAAGCTTTTTTGTATACTTTTAGCTATGTGCTTTGGCAAAAATTGGTGCACACAACAGTCATTTGTTAACAATATCTTGCATTATATCATATCATTTATAAATGTAATCTAATGTAATTGTATGTTCTTAATATCGCGTGTGTTCATCTGTGAATGAAAGAGTGCCCGGGTTTATATATTTTCCATATGAATAAACATGGTTTCTCTGCGTTCCTATTGGGCCACTGGAGACAATGGGCTCGATTCAATTCAATGTGAATTGAATAGCGCCGGGAATGAGCTCCTGGAGCTATTCAAATCTGCGCGCTGTTAGGTCGGGGAATGCCCGTTCTCGCGCCTTAAACAGGGTGTTTAGTCGCGATGCACCTGTACTTTTGTCGGATTTCTGCTCGCAGCCCAGAGAGGTATAGCAGGTGCGGAGAGAATCTGGGCACTAAAAGGTTAAAGATCTTCCTGAACAGGCTTCTCTCTCTCTATACCCCACACCCTGCCTCCTGATAGACAGGGGTTTTTTTTTTTTCTAAGAGCCTCAAGAGTCGGCACACAAATTTTATTCTACTTTTGCACTGGGTTGTACGTGGCTCTTCTGTGTACAGCTGCAAGTCCAGTTCTCTGTGGAGCTGCTACGGGGTCCCGCCGAAGGCAGTTACAAGGACCCAACAGCAGATGAAGAACTCCCGGCTTGAGACGTCATCTGCACGTGGCTAAGGTAACAGGGGTCCTGCTACCCAGCGGGCCACCATCTTCCCATTTATTGGGTGGCTATTCCCCACTTGTCAGTGGAGGCTGACATTGGGGGGGAGGGGTCATAGAGGCAAGCGACAGCACGGTTTACCAAGCCCTCACTGAGCCACAAGGGATAGAGGCTGCGGTTCGATGGCTAGGCACCTAAGTGGTCAGCCCTGGGAAAGGAGCTCTTCCCCTTTCTCTTAATGCGCTCGCCTGCTGGACTGCCCGCTGAAAAGCTCATCTCTCCCAATGCTGAGTGGTAATTTTTTCCAGAGGCACTGGTGTTCCTGCAGTTAAGTGGTTTGGGAAAAGGGAAAATCCTCTTGTCTATACCTCCCAGCCTCCTCCTGTGCAGCTATAGTTTATTGTGTACTATTAACAGTTGGTGACCTGTGTGTTTGCGTTCTCACTACTCTTGCACTATAGTGACGGACTTCCTCACTTTCTTTAGGACATACATTACAGAGTTGTTTTTCACATGTTTTTTTATATACATTGTGTCACCATGTCTCCTAAAGGGAGTTCTAAGGCTGCTGACAAATCTTCTCGCCATAGATGCAAAACGCTGCCAAAGGAAGCTTCATTGTGGGGCTCCAGACCGCAATGGGCTCTGTGAGGCATGTTTTGCAGAGCCACAGGAGGATAGTCCTCATGTTCATCCCCATCTTAGACAACTTGGGCAAATTTCCTATCTAATGCTATGCAAGAGCTGTTCCAGCAATTATCCCTGTCTAGACAAGCTCCTAGTGTTCCCGATAGGCTGTTTTAGAGGGGCTCAGCGCCCTGCCCTTTTGCCGGCACCCCGTTTAAACAACATGCAGGGTGCCGTCTCCACCCGCAGGTGGGAAAAATTGCGGTGCGCCGGTGAATAGATGCCGTGTGCATGCGCACAGCATCTGTTCACAGAGAGGGGAGAGCTTGGGGGCAGTCCGACATGTCCGTAAGTGCCGGGCATGCCCCCATGAGTGATGAAAAGGGGGCGCGTCTGCCCCCTTTTCTCGTGGTCACTCTCCCTTTTCGGGCGCTAAAGTGTCCCCTCTATGGTCCGGCTCTTTGCCCCTCGCCACACCTAGAGTGAACTCTAAGCTGCTCCCAGCACGAGTGCCCAACCACCCTCCCAGGAGCCTGCTTGGGTGTCTAGCTTATCCTAGTCTGTACAAGGGTTAGTACAGGATTCATCTTCCCTACACCGGATGTTAGATCCGACAGTTGCACGCACCCAGAATCGCCACTTATTTGTCCCAGAGGTACAGGATTATCTTTCTGGTTCTGATGTTTCCTCTGTAGGTGAGGAAGCGTGCCCACAGGAATCTGATTTTGAACAATCCTCAGTGGTTGAAGAGGATTCTAACAGTCCTTTCAATGTGGAAGCTCTAATTGGGGAGATTAAGGCTCCTGATGGTGTCCCTGAAAAGGTGTCCTCCTTTTTTAAGTGCAAGAAAAGGGAATTCATTACTTTCCCCTCCCCCCGGTAGACGCCCCCATTGCACGTTTTGCTAAGGCTACTACTATTGCTCTGCTAAATGCAGCCTCGCTTAATGATGTAAATGATAGGAAACTTGATGGGTCTCTCAAATCTATTTTTTATCACCACAGGTCTCTCACTTCATCCAGCACTCTTTGCAGCCTGCGTCAACAAGGCCATGGAATGCTGGGTGGACTCCTTAAATGATGGACTTCTTAGTGGTTCATTATGTGCGGAGCTGTTACCTTTGGTGGAAAATCTCAGATTGGCATCCAGGTACTTGGTGAAGCGGCTATTGATTTGGAGGTTTTGTCTTTTAGGGCCTTAGCTTCTGCCATCGCTACCTGTCGTGCTTTGTGGTTATACACGTGGCAGATGGATGCAGAATCTAAAAAGGCACTGGAGTCTCTTCTGTTCAAGGGTGACATCTTGTTCGACCCTGAACTGGAGAAGATCATTGTAGCAGCATCAAAACCCACACTTTTGCCTTACTTTGCACCAGAACCAATTTCTTTCTTTCATCCGCAGGGAAGGCAAAGGTTTGTCCCCTCCTCGAGGGGAATGCAGTCTTTTCACCCAGTTCCCTCCCAAGGATCAAGGTCCAGAGGTCGTCAAGCAGGTCCGGAGCGTCAACCAGCTCCCAAGCCGGCCAACAAGCCTGAAGCATGACTGTTCTTCACGTCTCCTTCCACACCACTAATGGGATTCGATGGTGGGAGCTCGTCAGGTTCAGCAACCAGTGGCTTCTTTCAAGAACAGAAAGATGGGTCCACAACATCGTATCTAGGGGGGATATGCTATTCTTGCCAACTTCCCAGTTGGTTTGTTGTTACAGGCCTTCCCTCCGATCCAGTAAAAGCAGCGGCTCTGTAGGGTTCCATCCTTTCCTTGTTAACATCAGAAGTCATTGTGCCTGTACATCATCTTCAGTGAGCACGAGATTTCTACTCAAACCTCTTCCTTGTGCTGAAGCCGGACAGGTCCCTCCATCCCATGAGGGATTTGTGATTCCAAAATCTTCATCTTTGGTTTCCCAAATTCAAGATGGAATCCTTCAGATTGATCAAATCTTGGAATCCTTGGTTCCTGCCCAACAGATGCTCCATTTGGGAGCTCTTCTGGACACTGGGTCAGAGCAGTTTTTCTTGCCAGAAGATAAGATCTTAGGGCAGATGTTCCCAAACACTGTCCTTAAGGTTCCCCAACAGTTCAGGTTTTAGAGATATCCATGGTTGAGCACAAGTGATTTAATTAGTACCTCAGTCAATTTGATTTAACCACCTGTGCTCAACCATGGATATATCTAAAACCTGAATTTTTGGGGAGCCTTGAGGACCTGTTTGGGAGCCTCTGTCTTAAGGGTTCAATCAATTGTACAGCTGCTTCTCCCAACGGACGACAGTTTTGATCCATTTCTGCATGAAAGTTCTCTGCAAACTGTTGTCGACCATCGACATGGTGGAGTTTGCATAGGGAGCTGTTGTCCAAATAGAACGGCCCTCTTCAGATATGCTCCCAGTTCATCCATCTGTTTACCAAGACAAGGCAGTCCCTACTGTGGTGGTTGATCAGGCCTTACTAGGACAAGGGCTGTTTTTTGTTTTTCCAAATATCGCGGACAATAACCCTTCACACGACCTTTCAGGGTCATTGGTGATCTCGGGAGGCGTGTTTTTCCATCAATAGTCTCGAACTCAGAGTTGGCTATCTAGCTCTGGTACAGGCTCTTTTTCAGGGACTTCCTGTCAATGTCCCATTGAGACAGTGCGACAGCGGTTGCTTACATAAATAAGCTGGAACATGAAGTGCTGAGACCATGAGGGAAGCAACACACATTATGTCCTGGGCCAAAAAGCATCTTTCTGCCATATCTGCGGTCTACATTCCCGGGGAGACAACTGGGAGGCAGATTCTCAGCCTCCAGGATGTCCACTCAGGGGAGACATCCCTTCATCCTACAGTCTTCCAGTTCTCGTACTCTGTGTCCAGCGGCTTACCTCGTAGACGCTCTGTCCGCTTTGTGGAATTTGAGGATGGTCTATCTTTTTCCTCCCACAGCTCTCAATACCCAGTTATGGGAGGAACGTGGCAATCCCAGTAGCTCTTTGTTGGCCTTGTCACTCCTTGTACACTAATGTTCTTCGAATGTCTGTAGCCTCCCTCCCCTTGGGGCTAACTTTGTCCAGACCTTGTCAGCCAAGGTCCATTTCATTACCAAGATTTAGTCTCTGCTTTGACGGGGTGGCTATTGAGAGAGCCATCCTGAGGGCGAAGGGATTCTCTGATGCAGTGGTAAAGACCATGCTCAAGGCGAAGTAGCCATTGTTGGCTATGATTCATCATAGGATTGGAAAGCTTATTTCGTTTGGTGCGAAAAACAGGAGCTTTCTCCTTATTTCCGGCCCGGCTTTCCAGGCTGCTCTCTTTCCTTCAGAAGTGATTGGATTTGGGTCTTTTGAGTTCACCAAAGGTCCAGGTATCGTTTTTTTCAGTTTTCTTTCAAAAGAAACTTGCAGTCATTCCTGCAATTCAGACTTTCCTACAGGGGGTGTTGCACATTCAGCCCCCCTTCGTACCTCCGGCAGTTCCTTGGGACTTGGTTTTGGTTCTTGAGGCTCTTCAGAAGTTCGTTCTGAACCGCTGGACTCTGTGGACCTTCAAATGGACGATTCCTGACGTGGAAGACCGTCTTCTTGCTGGCTATCTTTTCGGCCAGGCCAGTCTCTGAATTATCAGCCTTGCCGTATGGGTCTCCTTTTCTTGTTTTCACCAGGACCATGCAGAGCTGTTACCTTTTGGTGACAAATCTCAGATTGGCATTCCAGTACTTGGGTGAAGCGGCTATTGGGGGATTTGTCTTCTAGGGCCTCAGCTTCTGCCATCGCTACCCGCCGTGCTTTGTGGTTATGCACATGGCAGACTGATGCAGAATCTATTCACTTTTATTAAATTCCACCATTTTGACACCTTTTGCTTCTCGTAATGCAGCTTTTGGTCGCAGAGTGTTATCTTCTGCACAGGAGCCCTCCCTCCCTTAGGGACAGCTATGGTACGTCCCCATTGTCTACAGTATCGCCCATAGGAAGGCAGAGAAAACAGTTTTTTTGTTCTTAGCTGTTAAATCCTTTTCTCTGTTTCCATGGAGGACACTGGACGCCCTCCTTGGCGCTCCCAGCTAATTCTTGGAGCATGTTGGCTTTCTGACCATCTTCCTGTGTATGTTTGTGGTTGTGATTGCCTTCTTTTTCTCCTCTCCTTTCTACTCCCTCTGTCCTTTCAACTTTGTTAGTGTAAACTGGCTGCCAGGGGGTGGGGTATAGAGGGGGCGGAGCCTGTGCAGGAAGAGAGCTAACCTTTTAGTTCCCAGACTCTCTCCGCACCTGCTATACCCTATTGTCTCCAGTGTGTCCCATGAAAACAGAGAAAATTATTTAACAGGTAAGAACAAAAATCCAGTTTTTTTTTCCTTTGGAAACGTGTTTTAATGCTTTAGCTGGCAGGGAATTTCCTATTATATCTAGCATCTATGATATTTTGTAAGCGTAAGTAATTTACTGATGACAATAATACATATAAAACCATTCCATATCTTTCTATAGTGCCACTCAAGCAGCAGCGCGGCGCCTCCACAAAGATGGCTACAGTATAGTTCTGTGTTGTCACAAAGGCCCTTTATGATGTAACAGGTCAACAACAAGCATAAGATTCTGGCTTACTCAGATCATTGTATCAGCACTCTTCGTTCTGAGCGGACGCAGAATGATACACGGCTAGCTGCGGAAGAGTTCTCTGGGACAACTCATGACGGCAGTGACCGCAATAATGCCACCTGCTGCCAACGCAAGCATGGATGATATTACTGCGAAGATTGACAAGATAGCCCTAATTGACAAGATTGACATGTCACTGGGTAAGGGAGCTCTTGTTATACATGTCCCTGGTATTAGTGAGTGAGCTGTGTGTACTGTACTTTTGTGTGTAGCTGGGCAGAGAGGGCTTCCTCTGTACTCATGACACCTAATGCTTAGTAAGCCATTAATGACACTTGCACCTGTCTGATAGGTCACTGGCTGGCCAGCAGTCAGTGATTCTTTCTCCTTACACCACAGGTTTCTGTCTCATACTACTATATACATATATCCTGTCATTAACACAGCCTTTAGTGGTTGTATGTAAAGGTGCGTACACACTGGGCGATAAAGTGGACGACTGAACGATAACGATATCGTTATCGTTCAGTCGTCTACTTTATCGTCCATTTTTAACCCCAAAAAGATTAACGATGGCGCGCGTTCCCGCGGGTCGTTCGTCATTATCGTTCATCGGGCTGACATGCAGGCCAACCTGACGATCTCGTCAGGTTGCTGCATGTCAGGGAATGGGGGAGAGAGCCCGGCGCTGAACGATATCGTTAATGATATCGTTCAGCGGCTGTGCTCAATGTCATGAACGACATTGAGCACAGCCTGCCGGGGACAACACTACACAATATCGCTCAGGGAGCATATCGTGTAGTGTGTACCCACCATAAGAAACACATTTTCTCCTGGAACAATTTATGGTAATTTCCTGACAATCTACGTACAGTTTTTACTGCCATTTATGTAGTGCGTACTTATATATTTGCTAGGAGCCTACTACACAGAGGCACTGCATGATCAATAATAATAATTATGACTACTTGTTATGAGATTTTGTAGGTGCTGATTACTTGTGCTTCCCAATTGTTTGTCATGTGTGTCATATTTTTTATTTTATTTTTTCTAAACGTCTTTATATCATCTGGTTAATTTAGCAATGTTTGTCACTCCATTTTGAAAAGTTGAAACTAATTTAGTGCTAATTATAAATGATGTTGCTCAGTAGTATGCTACATATTTATATTCTATTTTGTTTATTTACTTTTTTGCTGCAGATGAAATTATCAAGCTGAATAAGCAATTACATAATGATGTGCTATTCAATGGGAATGCACCGACAAATTCATTCCAACAAGCGAAGAGCAACTGGATTCTTCCATACCATAAAGGTGTGTGTGTGTGTGTGTGTGTGTGTGTGTGTGTATGTATTACCCCACTGTATACAGTACACACTTGTACAGTAAGACTTGAGATCAGATTCTTCTTAAAATTACACTTTAGATTGAAAGTCAGATGAACATACAGATTGATGTGTACACACAATTACAATCTACCGTTGATCCTCATCTCTTGAAAATGTCCTGACTGCACCAGCAGCAGAAGTATTAAGCTGGTTGCACACTAACAGATATATTGGCCAATCAATTGGTCAGCCAATGTATCTGCTGCCCATCGGGCAGTGTGTACCCGTGATATGTCGGTGAACGTCGGCGTTCACCGACATCGCAATTGGCTGTGCTGCACAGCCGATGGACATATGTCTGCAGACATATCTGTCCATCGACAGGTGTCGACCGTCCGTAGACACACAGCGGCAGCCACGAGGAGGGGGGTGGGACACGCCCCCCCTGCCTGCAGGGACACGCCCCCTGGTCACCGGGACCTGCGGGCAGGCACAGATGATGGTGGTTCAGTGTGTACTAACAACCATCATCTGCAGATCACTCGATCTGCAGATATATCTGTATAGTGTGTACCCACCTTTAGACAGAACGCTTTGTGGTGCGTACACACTTCAAATTTTGTCCAACATTCTGCCATCGCATCTCACGTCCATAAAACCTGATCTCCAGATGCAATCTGTTTTCTTCGATAAAACATTACTGTATGTGCATACAGTTTAAGATTTCTCGCAAATGGATTTGGGATTGTATAGGTGTGTACCTAGTTTAAGCTCGTACAAGGGCAATGTTAAGTTTCTCTATCAAATACTTGGTTGGATCCTTGCTAATACCTAGTTTAGCAATATTTCCAGTCCCATCAGGAGTGGGCACTGTTATCTATATTCATTCCGTTTGCTATTTAAACAATGAGAGACTGGTGTATTTGCTTGTTCTAAGTTATAATGTGAAAATAACTTCTTTATCTTATTAAGCTGAGAAGCTAACCGGATTTTGATTCAGTACTTCCATTGCAATTTCACTTAATGTATTGTGCTTTAAGACTTCATTCACCTATCCTGACTCAGCATTACTGGGGATATACTGAGTTGTGGTGCTGCAAAACTATCTGACAGTTTCCATAACAGCAGCACATTAGAAAGTTTAATGCTGCTGGCTCACATATTCACATTAAATCTTTTTCTCTAAGTCCATTGAGGACCCTGGAACAAAGGGCTATAGAGGTGCCTGTAGTTTGGGTACTTTATGAATAAAAATAACTTTTCAATCTCCTCCTTCTCTATATACAGATGTGTCCACATGCATCTATCCCCCGTGCCCTACAAGTCCAGTTACACACAACACGTGAGAGCAGTGTGACTCTGTAACGCAGAGCGTCTTTTCGTGCAACTTTTTACCTTCAAATGCGTCTTATAATAGGACGCACAAGCAGCTTCTGTTGATTCTGTGTGCGACTGTAGTTTTATCTGCATGCGAAATGCTATGTTAGTGTCAGCGGCTGTGACACTGTAAAGTAGCGCTTCACATGCAGATACACCTGCAGTTGCACACAGAATATAGGCATGCCACATATTTTAATCAGCAGAAGGTGTTTGTGCATCCTATTCACACCACTGTGCCAATAAGAAGCATTTGAAGGTAAAAAGTCGTACGAATGGACGCTCTGCACTACTGAGTCACGGCATGGTGCGAGTAGAAGGGCTTTTTAATGCACATGGAGGCTAGATATATGGGGACACATCTGTACCCCAGCCGTTAACACTGCAGTTATTTGATTAACACAACCACAGAATAGTAGACTAAAAATCAAAGTGAGAGAGAGGAGAGGACAAAATGCAGAATGTTCAAAACAAGAACATGTCAAATAAAAAGAGAAGAGCCTAAAGCAGAGTACACCTGGCCGAAACAGCCGACCTATCTAACGATTGGTAAGTACACACACACACTTCCTAATTGTTCGGCTGATTTGTCTGCACTGACATCACAACTGGGCGGGCATTTCAATTTGCCCCTCCCAGTTGAGATGTCAGTCGCCCCCGTACTCACAGCAAGATGTGCCGTTATATCTGCAAGATATATTGGCATCGGCTGTGCTGCAGGGCAGATGCGATATGTCTGTGAACGACGTCTGGCTGACATTTTCTCCAAGAATGAAAATTAAGATATACAGATTGTGAATTTTCACACAGAATGCTTTTCTGAAGCTGCGATTTCCGTCCTGATCAAAGCCACTGGAGTTGGTATTGAAATACTGTCCGCAGCCTAGTAGACTAGCATCTATGATCACAATTGTGTAGATTGAAAATGGATGACTTCTGTAGAGATTCTCACTTCCTCAGCCACCAGAGAATGGCCTTTCAGTCACAGGAAACAACCTGTATAGTTGTTTCGACAGGTTGTTGTGAGACTTTATCATGAGCAACTCCCTCTGGAATTCTCTTGAGTGGAACTGAGCAAACCGGACTGCCATTTTTACTAATACTCTCATAGCTAACTGAAATACTGTGATATAGCCGCAGCTCTGAATAGCACTCGGTGCATCAATATATCTGCTACTGATTTGCCAGCAGTAGCCTCATGGGTTTGTGGTCATTACCAGCAACTAATGTCTGGGTCCCCCTTCAGTGCTCAAAAGAATGGGGCCAGCAGCATTAAGAAGTGCCTGCCAGGACTTCAGCTCTTACTTATGTACAAGAAAAAATGTGTGAGAACAATAACTAAGATCAGCACTATGATAACAAAATGAAGAATGAAATACATATTTTACAAATATACTAATAAATAGTGCTTGCTAGGTAGCATTGAAAGAAAACTCTCTGGGTACTTAAAACATTTATTTATTTTTTAAAGTGCAGATTTCCTAGCTGGAGATTATAAACTGCAAGAAGCTTTAGCTTCAATTTTTTTTTTATTTTTTTAAATTGCTCAAGATCCTACCGCTACCTCTGGTCTTCGGAAAAATGATATGGCGGACATTTTCCCACGGTGGATGCGCAGATCACTCGGAAAATGTCAGCACCATCATTTTCCCAGTGATTGGTGCAGTGCTGCTGCAGGTAAGTATTAAAGAAGTTAAAGAACATGGGTATGGGCGTCTTGGACCCAGGGGCCCATGTGCACCGCACACCCTGTACCCATTATAGATAAGCCATTGCTTTCATCCTACAAACATATTATACTGTAGGTTGTCAGGAACCAAAGACATTTTTATGAAGGTTGTATTTTTCATGTAGGTGCTAGTAGTTTGAGAAGAGAGGAAATGCGCCTATATCGTGCTCGCCCAGGCCAGTCGGTGCAAAACATCTCATACGGGATCGGTGTTGAACTCTTTAAACGTCCACTTCGTGTGAAGGTGAGTTATTCAATATTTAGTATAATCTTTTTTACACAGCCATCATTCCAAAATGAGATGTATCTTATGGTGCATACATACGGTACGATTAAAATGGACGATATGAACCAACGACTTGTGATGCGCGGGCACGTATGGACGATATCGTCCATCGCCCGTGCATGCAGGCCAACCTGGTCGATATTGACCAGGTTACTATAGGAACCCACGATCGTTGGCCATCGTTGGTAGGTACATGGTGTGATGGATGTTCGATATCGGACATCCAGCACACCCAGGATATCGTACAACAATAAAGTGGGTTTCAATTTTGCAGCTAAATTGCTTAAATCAATGCACTTGCTGAAACTCACAGGCTATTAATTTTGTCCATAGTCCTATCTTGTTCCTAACTCAGTTTATAAAATATTTACCAAAGTTCTAGCAGATCGTTTAAAACTAGTACTTGCCATTTCCATGTGTGGTTTTCTATTTTCTGCAATACGAAATCCTTGTACAATGTACCATGTTTTCTGATGGCTGTAAAGCGACTTTGAGTCCTACGGGAGAAAAGTGTAATGTAATTAAAATTAATATTATTATTCTAAAATCCAAAAGTATTGGTCTGGTCCTATCTGAGGTTGGAACTCCTGTGACTAGCATATGGGAGACAACTCCCCCTCCTCCCTTTTCCATCTATACAGTAATTGGAGGCATCTCGGCAGAGTGATCCCAATCATTATGCTTTTTTCGAATGCTGAAAAACTTTTTGCATTGGTCTCTTGGAATTATCTGTTTGAGACCCTCCATGGATTGGATTTTTCTGACTCCTATATAGGTATAACATGAATGCTTTGGGGGTAAATGTCTTTTTGCATTCAGCGGTGCAAGCGCAAGAGTCTCCTTTCTCTGTTGCTGTTGGCCATGGCCTCAGAACCTCTGCCTATAGTTTTATGGGATAATGCCTCCCTCTCTGATATCACCGTTGGCACCTGCTGGAGTAATCCGGCTTTAATCGCAAATTATAGGCTTTTACTGATTTCAAGCCATCTACTTCTATTCCTACGGTGCTTGATATTGTTTCTATTTTTAACTCTTTTGTTAGCTACAAAATAAATTTTAATAAATCAGAATTATTACCTCTGACTAATCCAAATTTTTTAATCCTCCTCTCTAGCCTCTTTATGATGGCTCAGAAAAAATGTATCTTGGAGGTCTTATCCTATCTATGCTTTGTGATCTGTATAAACTTCTCTGATCAATTAAATAACCCAAAAGTTCTAAAACTGGAAACATTTAGGGGTAGATTTACTAAAGCTTCTAAAACAGACAAGTGGGGGTGTTGCCCATAATAACCAATCAGAGTCTAGCTAATATTTCTCTGTTGCATTCTAGTAAATATTAGATAGATATAATATGATTGGTCACCACCACTTGTCTGTTTTAAAAGCTTTAGTAAATCTACCCCTTATAATCTATTTTGGGACTGCTGTTTGTAATCAAGTGTGATTGTTTTTCCTAAGACTGGGTACACACCTGGGCGACTTCTCCACCAACCGAGCGTCCGATTGATAAGCCAATACACACTTTCCAATCTGCCGCTCGATGTGTCTGCGCTTACATCACAACTGGGTGAGCATTTAAATTTGCCTGGCAAGTTGAGATGTCAGTGTCCAGTACACACAGCCAAATGTACTGATATATCTGCAAGATATATTGGCATAAGCTGTGCTGCAGGGCCGATGCGTTATGTCTGTGAACGTCGTCATTCAGATATTTTATGTGTACACACCCGCCGATGCACTATACGATGTTGTTTGTCGGCTGATTGAACTACATATCGAATAGTGTGTACCCAGCATAAGTCTCCTACCAGATCCAAATGCTTCCCATTAGTATAAACAAACAGCATGCAAATGCTTGTTCTAATATTTGAACCGCTTTTATTTAGTAAAATAAGAAACCCAACATAGCTACAAACTAAATGTCATAGAGGCTTAGGGGAATTCATATGTAATGCCGGTGGATGTTTGGATCAAATACCAACAGCGGCAGCCTGACTGATTGAAATCCCTAGTAGTGCTTAAACCTCCCTTTCCCAACCCTAACCCTCCCGGAGGGTTGCCTAGACCCTAAGTCCCCCCAGGGGTCCCTAACCCTCCCCTCACCTCCTCCTCTCCCATAAATTAGTGAGTTGTATACAAATAAATAGATAAAATGGGCTAGAAACAGACATATATTATACTAAAGCAACTAAATGAATAAGCGGCCTTAAACCAGACATAATGGGATGATCCCATAAAATAGCGAGTTATATAAAAATATTTAAATAAAGAACGGAAATGACTGGGCAGCTAAATGTGGCAGGTTTTTTCCTTAGAATAACAACTTGTGTATGTGTGTGTATATATATATATATATGTGTGTGTGTGTGTGTGTGTATATATATATATATATATATATATATATATAATAATTTACATCAAAAGAGCACAAAATCAACCATAAGAATATACACAAGGATACAGTAATATGAAAAGATAAAGACATCGATCAAACGGTACAGCAAAATAATGGACTACTGGCTATTAAAATGCCTCGGGCTCCTGTGGGAATGTAAAAAGAGGAGCAGTCCCGTCCCAGCGCATCCAAGGACAAACGGAGAAGTACATAAAATATATCAACGGCAAATCTTGAAGCCGTGGCACATCCGACAGGATAGAAAAACAAATCTTTATAGGAGCCACAGCTGTGTCCAACCACCCTCGATCGAAGGAGATAACAAATTCGGAGAATCCCAGCCATAGGGAAGGAGAAATCCAGGAAATGAGCTTTCACAAAAGAAGTGGGGACTGCAGATTCAGGAATTGTAGCTACAGACACCCCAATGTCCTCCTGAGGCTTCCAAAGGATACAGCAAGGGGAGAGAATAGCCCCCTGTAAATCTCCTAATGTGTTGATAAGCTTTTGGGCAGAGGCATTAATAGCTTGCAGGATCTGTTGTAGAGAGGTATCCATTCTTAACTTATACAGAAAGCAGATGAATATTAAAGGCTACTGTGAGGTTCTCAGCTGAGGCAGCAAGAAAACAGGATTTCTACTTCAGGGTCCATAGGGTATCCACAGGATACCTTGGGGTATAGGTGTGACGTCAGTCGCAGGGCACCAAAGAGTTAAGCTTTCAGCCTCCCAGGATGCACTAGGTCCCCCTCCTATACCCCGCCCCCGGGCCAAGGCACCTCAGTTTAGTTTGGTGCCCAGCCGGAGTCGGGTGCACCTGTTGGAGTGGGGGCTAGAAGAGCCCCTGAAGCTTTTTCTTCATGCAGCTGTGGCTGCACATCTGGATGAACAGCATGGACAGTCAGTCCTGACGTCCATGCTGTCTTCCCTACACCCCGCCGGTACCAGAACGCCGGTACTGATCCGGGGATGCTGGTGGGCGTCTGGGGTCACAGCTAGCGGTGACCCCAGATGCTCCGGACCATGGCCGGATTCAAGGGGGACAGAGGTAAGCAGCTGGGTTCCTGCGGTGGGTCCCCGCTGATCACATGGTCCTAAGTCCCCAGGCAGGGGGCTCCCTGGGGACTGGCTGCAGCGTGGAGCCAGGCGACCAACCTGCGCTTCCACTACCCCCTGGGACAGCGGACCGCAGCAGAGCGGTAGCGCTGCGGCGTCCCAGGGGTTAAATGCATGCCAGGGGAGCGCGCCTTCCCTGTCTCACAGCCGGCGCCTCCCCCGCTGCACACAGCCCTCTCTGCATGCTGCCGACTGGTCCTGTGGCAGCGCTCCTCCCCCAGGCCAGCCTCCTCTCTGCTCCTCGGCGGCCATCTTCTCCAGAACGCATGGTGAACGCTGCTGGAAGCGCTGGACGGAAGCATCGTGGTCTGGGTCCCCCCGCATACCTCTCCTCCGCTGTGGCTCAGGTCTGTGTATGCAGCGCTGTGTCCTACCAGGCCCTGTGTCTGTGTAGTTGAGTAATCAGCGCTGTTAGTGCAGGAATTGTTATTTCTCTGCATTGTATGTGACTGTGCTAGCGCTGCCTGTAACTTTCCTTCTCTAAACTGTCAGCTTTATTACTGTCCCTGTTCTTCTGCTAAAGCCCTTGCGGTGCGGTGCTGCAGGGTGGTCTCTCGCCTATTTAATACTTAATTGGTGAGAGAGGTCACATACGTGGTGCCATCATGTCTGAAAGTGATTTTCCCCTCCGGCTACAGTGTACCACGTGCAAAGTACCGTTAGCGGAGGGGGAGGGTAGCGCGGAGGGCCTTTGCCGGCAGTGTTTGTCCATGGCGCGGCCTATTACGGTTACAGCACCGGTACAGGAGCCGCCCTGGCTTGTTTCGCTCAGGCGTTAACAGCTTTAGTGGGCCAGTTAGCTCCGCAGCCCACGTTTACTCCGATGGGTTTGTCCCAGCAGTCTGTGGTGTCGTCACCCATGCAGGGGTTCCCACGACAATTGGTGGTACCCCACAGTCTCCCTATTTCCCCGCTCCCGGGTTCTCAGGAGCCAGCGTGGGTTAACTCCCTGACGAGTTCTGTACAGCACTTGTCGGATGTGTTGCAAGGGGAGTCTGTGATGCGGCCTCATAAAAGGCCGGTGGCGTCTCTGTCCGCTCCTTATGAGGATGACGAAGGGACGTCTGATGATGGGGAGATTCTGGATCCTTACGATCAGGAACCTCTCCATACTAAGGACGCTGATGCTAAGTCCAAAGTATATATTCCTGGACTTATTCGGGCGGTCCGCACAGCCTTGGTGATTGAGGACGAAGTTCCCCCAGCGGCTAAGTCTAAGTATGCCTTTTTCAAAGATGTGAAGGGCGATGCCACAGTCTTTCCTCTTTCGGGTCAGTTGGTGGACCATTTAGAGGAGGCGTGGAAACAACCTGGCAAAAGATACCAGCCGCAGAGACGCCTGGCGGTGGCTTATCCGTTCGCGGATAATTATTTTGCTAAGTGGGAATCCCCTCCACAGGTGGATTCTCACGTGACCCGTCTTGTCCGTAGTGCCACATTGCCGATGCCATCCATGTCCTCCCTTAAGGATGCTACGGACCGCAAGGTAGAAATCTGCCTGAAGTCCGCTTATTCCCTTGCAGGGGGGGCAGCACGGCCGGCTATGGCCATTTGCTGGGTTGCCAGAGCGATGGAGCGCTGGGCGGATTCATTAGAGGCTTCTTTTGAATCCGACTGTCCGGCCGAACAGGCGGAGTTGATTGGCAATCTCCGTGATTCGGCCACCTACATCAACGAGGCGGCTCTAGACATTAGTACTCTGGTGTCTAGAATTTCTTCAGCAGCGGTAGCTGCTCGTCGCACCTTGTGGCTGCGATCCTGGAAGGCGGACGCAGATTCCAAGAAAGGTCTGGAAGCGTTGCCGTTTACCGGAGAAGTTCTCTTCGGTCCGGATCTGGATAAGATTGTGGCCACGCTGGCGGCAGCCAAATCTGCTTGTCTCCCGTCGGCCGCTGCTCCTTCTGTTTCGGGACCATCGTCCTTTCGGTCATCTAGGGCCCAGGGCAGGCCCAAACCACAGTCGTTTCCTCGACAGGCTGGCCCTAAGAAATCGGTCAAGCCCCGGAAGCAGGCATGGAGTACCAGACGTCCGGCCCCCAAGCCAGATGACAAGCCTGCGGCCTGACGGTCCGGGCCTCCCTTTGGGGGATCCCAGGGTGGGAGGCCGCCTGCTACAGTTCGCCCAGTGTTGGTCGACCACTACGACAGACACTTGGGTTCTGGAGGTGGTTTCCCACGGATACGCCCTCTCCTTCCGGCACAGACCCCCGGCTCGCTTCTTCACCACGGGTCTCCCATCAGACCGGAACAAGGCTACGGAACTGCGGAAGGTATTGCACACTATGCTCCAGGCTGGAGTTATAGTGGCTGTTCCATTCTCCCAGAGGGGCCAGGGTTTCTATTCAAATCTATTTTTGGTACAGAAACCCAATGGGTCATATCGTCCGATTCTCAACCTCAAAGCACTCAACAAGTCTTTGCGGGTCCCGAAGTTTCAGATGGAGACCCTACGGTCCATCATTCTGGCGCTGGAACCTGGGGACTACTTGGTGTCATTGGACATACAGGACGCTTACCTGCATGTCCCTATTCTTTTGCGCCATCAACAGTTCCTCAGGTTTGCAATCCGCAGCGACCACTTCCAGTTTCGGGCGTTACCTTTTGGCCTGGCAACAGCACCACGTGTTTTCACCAAGGTGATGGCGGTCATGGCGGCTTCTCTGCGGCTGCAGGGAGTCCGCATGTTGCCGTATTTGGACGACCTGTTATTGGTGGCAGGATCTCCAGAGCTCCTGTTACGCCACTTGGACCTGACCATTGCACTGCTGCAACGGCACGGCTGGCTAATCAACTGGCAGAAGTCCACTCTAATCCCGTCTCGGAGGATTCTGCATCTTGGAGCCTTATTGGACTCGGGACAGCAAAGGATCTTCGTGACGGAGGACAAGATCTCTGCTTTACAGTCAAGGGTGCGCAGTTGCCTGCACAGCCGCCGGGTGTCCTTACACTCTGCGATGAGGTTACTGGGCTCCATGGTGTCGGTGTTCGACATGGTGGAATACGCCCAGTTTCACTCCAGACCTCTGCAGCACCTGATCCTGTCCAAGTGGAACGGGCTGACTCAGTCTCTGAAGTCCCAGACGATTGTGCTAACCCAGGAGGTTCGCCTGTCCCTTGCGTGGTGGTTACAGACGACCCACCTCAACAAGGGACGTCCGTTCTGGGTTCCAAATTGGGTCCTGTTGACAACGGACGCCAGTCTTCGGGGCTGGGGAGCAGTTTCGGGTCCACACTTGTTCCAGGGCAGGTGGACGCCGACAGAAGCGGAGCTTCCAATAAATATCTTGGAACTCCGTGCGGTCTTCAATGCTCTCCAGCAGGCACAGCGGTTTCTCCAGGGTCGCCCGGCGCAGGTCCAGTCGGACAACGCTACCACCGTGGCCTACATAAACAGACAAGGAGGAACTCGCAGTCGGGCGGCTCTCGTAGAGGTCTCTCGGATCCTGGTTTGGGCGGAGCGCAATCTTCCGGCCATATCAGCGGTCTTCATCCCGGGAGTGCTAAATTGGGAGGCGGACTTTCTAAGTCGCCAGGACGTTCATCCGGGGAATGGTCCCTGCACCCGGACGTTTTTCAACTACTGGTGGACAGGTGGGGTCTTCCAGAAATCGACCTCATGGCGTCCCGGCACAACAACAAGTTGCCGGTGTACGGGTCTCGCACAAGAGACGAAGGGGCGTCTCTGGTGGATGCTCTGTCCGTCCGGTGGACGTTCCGGTTCGCATACCTGTTCCCTCCGGTCTCCCTTCTTCCACGGGTAATCCGGAAATTCAAACAGGAAGGAGGGACGCTCCTGTTGATAGCTCCCGCGTGGCCCAGACGGCACTGGTTCTCAGACCTTCAGGGTCTGTCCGTGGACAGTCCTCTGCGGTTGCCGCTACGACCGGACCTTCTGTCTCAGGGTCCTTGCCTTCACCCGGACCTGACTCGGCTGTCTTTGACGGCGTGGCTGTTGAGACGGCCATGCTGAGGTCCCGGGGGTTTTCCAGCTCTGTGGTGCGTACCATGTTACGAGCTCGGAAACCGTCTTCCGCGAGGATATACCATCGCGTGTGGCATACGTTCTTCCAGTGGTGTCGACCGAGAGGTTATGCACCGCGGGAGTTTCGTCTGTCTCGGATTCTCGCCTTCCTGCAAGCGGGACTAGATCATGGGCTTCGCCTTGCTTCTTTGAAGGTACAGGTTTCGGCCCTATCTGTCTGGTTTCACCGTAGGATTGCTACAATCCCGGATGTGCGCACCTTTATGCAGGGTGTTCTCCGCATTCAGCCGCCCTTTGTTCCACCTGTGGCGCCTTGGGATTTGGCTGTGGTCCTGAGGGCTCTCCAAGGACCGCCGTTTGAACCACTGGGCTCAGTGGATCTTAAATGGCTAACAGCTAAGACTGTTTTCCTTCTGGCCATTGCTTCGGCCAGACGTGTTTCTGAGTTAGGGGCTCTTTCTTGTAGACCCCCTTTCTTGGTTTTTTATGGGAACAGGGCAGTGCTCCGCACTCGGCCCGAGTTTCTTCCCAAAGTTGTTTCCCGGTTTCATGTTAACGAGGAAATAGTTGTTCCGGCCTTTAACTCACCGGGTCTTTCCGTGGGTGAGGCCTCTTTGGATGTTGTGCGGGCCTTAAGGACTTATGTTGACCGCACTTCTTCGTTTAGGAAGTCGGACGCTTTGTTTGTCCTCTATGGCTTCCGTAAAAAGGGTTGGCCTGCTTCAAAGCAAACTTTGGCAGCCTGGATCCGTATGGCTATTTCTGAAGCTTATCTTCATGAAGGCCTACCGGTCCCTCCTTCTCTGAAGGCTCATTCCACTAGGTCTGTGGGTCCTTCGTGGGCAGCTCGACGTGGTGCCTCGGCAGTTCAGATCTGCAAGGCTGCTACGTGGTCTTCTGTCCATACCTTCGTGAGGTATTACAGGTTTGACACCTTCGCCTCTCAGGATGCTTCCTTCGGGCGGCGGATTCTCCTTTCTGCACAGGAGCGTCCCCACCCTTAAAGGATACTGCTTTGGGACATCCCCAAGGTATCCTGTGGATACCCTATGGACCCTGAAGTAGAAAATATGAGATATGGTAAGAACTTACCCTTGTTATCTCTATTTCTACGAAGTCCATAGGGTTCCACAGGACTCCCGCCCTGTCGCACCTGTGCTGCAGATGGGCTTTGCTCTGGTCACCGGTTTTCCGTCTCCCTCTGGTGAGAATGTGATTCTTGTATGTGTCCAGATCTTTGTTCTCTCTCTTCCTTCTCCTCCTCCGGCCTATGGCTTGGTAACTAACTGAGGTGCCTTGGCCCGGGGGCGGGGTATAGGAGGGGGACCTAGTGCATCCTGGGAGGCTGAAAGCTTAACTCTTTGGTGCCCTGCGACTGACGTCACACCTATACCCCAAGGTATCCTGTGGAACCCTATGGACTTCGTAGAAATAGAGATAACAAGGGTAAGTTCTTACCATATCTCATATTATTTCTCTGAAGTCACTTCAGATAGGGAAGGCAGGGAGAGAACTCCTAGATAGCCAGAAACTACATATTGGAAAAGTCAGGGAGACATTGGGGGTCATTCAGACCCGCTCGCAAGCGGGTCGATGTTCCCCCACTGCGCATGCGCACGACAGAGGGAGCTCCGTCGTGCCCATGCGCAAGACCCGGCGAGCGACGGGCTCTCCATCGCTCCGGGTCTCGCACCAAAGGGGGCGTGCTGTCGATGTTGATTGACAGCACGCCCCCTTTGGTGGGCATGCCTGCCAGACTGAGGCGTTCCCATGGGAACGCCTACCGTCTGAAGCCGGCCCCACTGATATCACTAGTGATGTCAGTGGGAGTGATTTTGGCTCTGATAGAGCCAAAATCACTCCTGGGCTTGCGGCAGCGAGACCCTACCGCAAGGGTCTCCGTCGCAAGCCCGATGGTCGCAATGGTCAAGACCATCGCGACCATCATCATGGACGCTCGCATATGCTGTGGGTGGTCACCCACAGCTATGCAGGAGGCCGCTCCATTTTCATGGAGGAGGGCCCTGATTCAGAGCGAGCGCTCTGGTCAGAGCGTTCGGCTCTGAATCAGGCCCATAGAGCGCAGTAACAGACGGGCATCCAATAAACTTATCTTGTCTCCTCTAAAAGGACTGGAGTTTCAACAGCCACCAGCAATACAAGGCAGGGAGGAACGGCATGCAGCCCACCAGTAGCTCTACACAGGACAATAGCCGGAGGAAGGACTCCACTGACAGCCGAATCCAAGATGGCCGTCGGCTTCACAGACGCTGCTCTCGTTTGCAGCAGCTGAGACTCCCGAAGTACCGGTGGCAAAGACACTGGACAACAACAGGCAGGAGAAAGGAGATCCGCCGCATCAGACCACGCCAAACACAGCCGGAAGTGAGCAGAGCCAGCTCAACGAAGGAGGCACGCCATACAGGACCGAAGAAGAGGATGCTAGCAGGGCCAGCATGCCGGGACCCTGCCAGGAGGCAAGTAGGCAGCAAAGGCCACGAAAACAGCGTCCCAGGGAGCAGTATGCAATCACCCCCTAGGCAGACAGGGAGAAAGTCGGGCCCCGCTGCAAGAAACGGATGAGACAGATGGATTTATGCAGGAGAGCAGGGAACCAGCGACCTACTCCATACTAGTCCAGGCCACGCCCCCACAACAATAATCTTTTTAAAGACACCTATAGGACTTGACTTTGTATCTATAGAAAACTAAAGAGATCACCAGTGTAGTAATTACATCTCTATTTGTGGTAACCCCGGATTTCTTCTTTATTTGGAAGCTTATAGGTATTTTGATGATTAAGGATGTCACAGATCCAGGGGGCATTATCTTTACTTTCCAACAGTTAATGGAGAAACATGGGCTCTGAAATTCACTCTTGTATCTTCAAGTGTGTTGCTATATCTATAGTTTACAACATAACTGTGTCTTGCCCCGTGCCCGATATACTTAATGCATTACTAACCTTCTCCTACACAACTCCATAAAGAATTTGGTACCTTTGCTCAGACTTCATTAAGTCGGCCACCATTTCTCTATGGGCTAATTCTTGGAAAGCATGGAAATCTGGGTAGCATCTTAGAACGAGTTGGGTATGGGATGCCGGCAATCTGGATTCCAGCATCCCGACAGGGCTAGCATACCCTTAGTGCCTAACCCTCCTCCGAGTGCCTAACCATAACCCTGAAACCTAACCCTCAACCCTCCCCGCTACTTACCTTCGGTATCCTGGCGGTTGGGATGCTGGCGCCAGGATTGTGAGTAGCGTCGGAATTCCGGTGCTGGCATCGCGGCCGCCGGGATATTGACTGTATCCCCTTAGAACACATGGTTCCAGTGTTTGAGGCCCTTAGCTCGTCAATGTTACAAGAAGTACACCTACAAACCATGAACAGAGCATACATTTCTTCAGCTCAAAGGAAACCTTTTGTAGATTGTGAATTGGGGCTCTGCCCTATATAAGAGAGTCACATAGCCACTTTTGTACATAATATGCAGGAATATAGAAAAATAACCAAATACTAGAATAGACTTCTGGCTTACATAAACTGCTGCTTTGGGCTTGGTAAAGCTTTGAATCATTTCCCCAAACTGTTAATTTCACATGTTGTAAGCTAAGCTCCCATAATGCGCATATTACACCTTTTTTATTGGCTACTTCCTATAACCAAAAACGTTATTTTTTTTAAAACACTGACTTCCTCCTCCCCTCCCAAGGTTCTGATGTTGCTATTTTCTCTATTGTTTTGTTTATCGGGTACCTTCTAAATTAGACACCAATGGTGTTGGCCTTTGAATCTATCTTTGTTTTCCTTCAATGTCATTTATTTTATCTATATGTAAAATACAAATTTCTGCAGGTTTTGTATTTGTTTTTTGCAATGTTTGATAGTTTGTAAATTTGTTGTGCCATGAAAGAAGATAATAAAAGTGTATATGCAGGATGAGGAGACAAATCAAACTGTTCCCTCTGGTACAATTAATTAATGCATTATGTGTAATATTACTGAAGATTACTTATTATCAGAGAAATATTAAAAAGGATAATGTCTAAAAGGTGAAAAATTCTGGTAAACCTACATTGTGCTTGTAACATGTTTTCACTGAGATCATATTACTATAAACCCACTTTTTGTAATGAACTTTTTGTAGTCAGACAGTGCGGCATTTAAGCATGGGAGTATATGAAATACTGATCCAGGTAATGGCTGTTGAGAATATGCTAATTGAGACAACACATAGGCCTATAATAATCTCAATCATTCCTGTGTAGCTTTTGATACTCAGTATATATTTTGGCTTCCTTCACCCACCTGTGTTGATTGTACTAGTCTATTCTAAATTTTGTCTGTACAAACAGAACAGTTAATATCCATATTTTGCTTTTGCAGAATACATCTGGTCATCTTAAAAATTTCAGAAGAGCAAACTTTGCAAGACCTTGGGACTTTGTAAACAATTCCTTATCTTCAAGTTGGAGACACTACTATAATGGGTAAGCTGGAGATATCGCTGACTGAATAATAAAGAGTCCGTAGAAGCTGGGACAACCAATCCCTTTAGGAGAATTCTCCAAATCGGGTGCTCTGTGCTCCTCATATAGGATACAGGCACCTGGTATAAACAGCTAATGTGAATCTCGATCCAAAGGTAGAACAAGGATGTAATTGCCGACCAGCAGATTATTGCTGTAAAGATGGGCTGTAAACACCAGATTGCAGCTTGCAACTGTAGCAGATTATTCCCACAGGTCCTATTGCCGAACAGCGGCTTATTGCATCATTTTATGTTAAAATCCGCTTGATACATATGCCCATAAGTCTCTCCCTTCTGAGTACTTTCTCTGTATTGCAATTTTTTCTTTTCTGTCCATCTCTAAATTTCTCTATTATAGACTGTTACTTGCATTTCACCACTCATTTGTAGTACACAGACATTTATTGCCTCTCCCCTGTATACACGAACTGTGCCTCCTGGTTATACACTGTGTTTGGGGACTACCCTCTAGTTTTCCAATAGTTATGCTACTAAAGCTTCTAAGGAGGTGAGTGCTGCTTCTCGAACACAGGGCCTGATTCTGACCCGCTCGCAAGCGGGTCGATGGTGCCCTAGTGCTCCGTCGTGCGCATGCGTGAGACCCGAATAGCGACGGCCAAGCCGTCGCTATGGGTCTCGCACCAAAGGGGATATGCTGTCTATGTTGATTGACAGCACGCCCCCTTTGGTGGGCGTGCCAGGGGCGTTGCTGCCCAGACGGAGGCGTTCCCATGGGAACGCCTACCGTCTGGGGCCGGCCCCACTGACATCACTAGTGATGTCAGTGGGAGTGCTTTTGGCTGTGATGGAGCACTCCTGGGCTTGCGGCAGCAAGACCCTACCGCAGGGTCTCGTCGCAAGCCCGATGGTCGCGATGGTCTTGACCATCGCGACCATCTTTTTGGCCGCTCGCATAAGCTGTGGGTGGTCACCCACAGCTATGCGAGTGGCCAGGAGGCCGCTCCAATATTAGGTAGGAGGGCCCTGATTCAGAGCGAGCGCTCTTGTCAGAGCGTCCGGCTCTGAATCAGGCCCACAGCTCCCTGCAGAAGCTGCCATGAGGTTATTTCTCCTTGGGGCCGTATTCAATTAGAAGCGAAAAGCCGTTTTTGGCGAAAAAGTATCGCGGATGACAGCGATACTGCTATTGATTCGGACATAAGATAACTGCTTCCGTGGTGGCCACTAGAAGGACCCTTTGGCTACGATCCTGGAGGTTGGACTCAGATTCCAAGAAGGCACTAGAAGCTCTCCCTTATTTGGGTGATGTCTTATTTACTGAAGAAAGAGAAAGTGTTCCAAAAAGGGGCACTCATGGACTCATTCTGCTATAGAAATCTCATAACTGGTAACCCAAGACAAATGAAAATCTTAAAAATTAACTTTTAATTTATCTATTAAAATATTAGTGAAATATTATGTGTTAAAGTGCTTTCAATGTGAGACAAAACTGACATAAAAATAAAATGTTGTGTCCACTCTCAGTCTGATATATACTCCTGGTAATCAACTCTAATGACTTCTAAATCATATCTCCTTCACAATGTGAATACGCTTTCCCCTACGTACTGTGGGGTTGATAGGGTGGTATGGATGTCACTTATGATCTATTTCAATATAGATTAGTAGTCTTAAATCCAATCACTCCATCGCTATATGTGATTTATAAATTCCTAAATCGCATTAATTCCATATCACATGACATATTAGTCCACATGTCTCAATATGTCACTATACAGTAAGACTAAGGGCCAAATGTAATCGGGTGAGAGTTTAGAAAATGTGAGAGTTTAGCAGTATACTCTCACATTGGTTGAGTTTTATCTTCAAAATGGGAAAACATCTGAATGAGATTTTAAATCATGAGTTTTTTTAAGTCTAAAAAAACATGCAAGTTCACTCTGTTACTTTGTTTTTGGACTCTATTACATTGGCAAAGTTTAAAAAGTGTCAGAAACTCACACTTTTCTAAACTCTCACCCTATTACATTTGGCCCCAAGTATCTATCATGCAAAAATAATTGATATATTGTCAAATGATTGATAGATGGATCTATTAAGCGTGTCTCATTCATACAAAAATTATTATTATTATCATCTATTTAATCGTCCTCGGGGCATGTGAATTAAATTCATCATCACTCTCATAAATTCTATTCAACACCACTAAAATAATATTTAATCCAGTAATCTGGTAGGGAGTCTAATGTGCCTGATCATAAGTAGTCACGACTATGGTTCATCACCTGTTAACTGGTAACCCAAGACAAATGAAAATCTTAAAAATTAACTTTTAATTTATCTATTAAAATATTAGTGAAATATTATGTGTTAAAGTGCTTTCAATGTGAGACAAAACTGTGATCACCTGTTGTTATCAATGTGAATAACTTACGATGGTAATATCCTTCTCATTTATATACCACTGTGTTGCCACATTGCTCACTAGACACAGTGTCATTGTTACTGCTTGTGACCCAGATTGTAAATATTGTAACAGTGTTCGAGTATGAGGACTATATACTGAAATAGATGGTATATAGGTCTGTTCCTAGATTAGTATCGTTATAATTAGTCACCGCAATCCATAATCAGCCTAATTCATACAATTATGAATTGCTTATAACGGTGATAATCACATTATTCCCTAGATAAATAGTATCAAATTGTCTGTTGAGACACACACAGAAATATTGTAGCAATAATAAGGAGTGTAGACTGATTACACCCGGTATTTTAATTATGAGTCCTATATTCACAGCATCTCTGTATATCAGATAGCGTTATATTGCCACATTGTTTAATCATCTAGACACATAATTATTGCCATAGGATATATGGGGGCATGATTGTGATACAAGCTGGTGTGGGAACTCTGCCGCTTATTATATCCGTTGTTAATACGAGCCCTACATTCGCAGCATCATATATTTATTATTTGCTGATAACAATATCAATCAGCAACACACTGTATAGGGAAAGCATGTGGATAGACATACACCAACACAGACTCCCGGACACGCTAGCCCACGTGTGCGGTACTCCTGGCTGGTATGAGAGCTCTGTCACTTTTGTAGTCCGTTACTAGTACGAGCCTTGCATTCACAGCATCTTATTTTTATTATTATTAGCTGGTAACATTATCGCCCAGCAACACATTGTATACGGAGGACATTTGAGTGAACATACAACAATTAAAACCACCGGACACGCGGGTCCACGTGTGCGGTACTCCTAACGTACATTTCGCGAACACTTCATCATAGGATCAACCCGACAAGTGGTTTGCACGGGGCTATAATCTCACTGATCACCAATCAGTATACTTGTTAATGATCAACAGATCTCTCAGCCTATCAGTGTTGCCTGTCAGCTTATTTCTTGGTTGAATCACGATCCTCTTGTTTTGTTACAGGGAAGCTGTTGTAATTTCTATGAATGACAGATTTCCCAACCAATCGCCTTTCGCTGTCATTCTCCTCAAAGAGTTCCGAATTAAAAGATGAGATATATGTATATTCAGTATATGGAAAAAAGAAAACCCGTTGCTTCCTCTGTTTGTTAGTAAATCTATATGGATGAATCTCATCAGGATTAATTAGTTAGTATTTGTAAAATGCCTAACCATAGAGATGAATAAATTGGCATAATAAGATCAACTCCCAATATTGCACATATAGTTATCCGTCTTAGAATATAAATAATCATGAAAATAATTAACTAGCTGTGACATAATTTAACCATAAATTACAGTATTAAATAATATAGCGAATGACCCATTAAAATAAATAATTGACTGCAACATCATTAAAATTAACCATAGGTTACAATACTAAATAGTATAGTGACAATCTCATCTAACAATAATTAGTATTGATAATGAGAATTAAAGTGATATAAATAATGTGAATAAACCTAAACAAAAATAATTGATTAACCATAAATGCTAAACACACTGAGGTATGTGAAAAACTATAACTAAAACTCATATAAATAAGTGTAATATAAATGTGTGTGAAGTAATAAATATATGTGATCCCGTGATCACTATGAAAATGATATATAATGTATAAGGGCCAAGTTAGATAATATTATCCTACCCTGACCACTAGTTCATAATAATGTATATGATATATATAAAAAACAAAGTGAATAACCAAAAATTGGTGAAGTGTCCTCTCATATCATTAAACTAATTAACTATAACAATTAGAATCATCCCATATGCGTTATTGTGTTATATCATCTCATTGAAGAAATACCCCATAATTTATGAATTCATTAAGTCCTGATGGTTGTAATCCTCCCATTAAAAAGTTCCATTGGCTTTCTCTTTTAAGTAGTCGTTGGGTGAGGTTTCCACCTCTTATACCCAAATACACTCTTTCCAATCTAAACGCTGTTAATCCACTAGGATTACCACAATGATAATCATTGAAATGTTTCGCTACAGAGGTCAATGGTTTAAATTTTTCTTTATCGGCTCTAGAATTTCTAATTGAGCCTATATGCTCCAAAATATGCTGTTTTTAGAGCTCTTGTAGTCATACCAATGTACCTCTTCCCGCACGGACATGTAATACAATATCCATTGTTTTACAATTTATATAGTCTCGTATCTGTTTTTTTCCATATTTGTCTATGAAGTGGGTGGTTCTTTGCATGTAATTACATGCCTTGCATTCCCCACACCTAAAACTTCCTTCCGCAATAGCCTTCCTCCTGTTGGACTTGGTAAAATGGCTATGGACCAATTGATCCTTTAAGTTGACCGAATGTCTCCAAGTAATCGATGCCCTTGTACCAAGGGCCTTTGCAAAATCCTGATCTAGCAACAATGTGTGCCAGTGCTTTTTAATTATATTTTGAATATCCCTCCATTCGGAGCAGAAATCTCCCACTAATCTTCTAGTTTCTAATTTCCACTCAGCCACTCTTCTATTTGGGTATAGCAGGGAGTTCCAATCTCTCTGATTTGCTTCATATCTTGCTCTTTTCACAGCTCTTCTGCTGTAACCTCTCTGTATCAACCTCTCAGCGGAGTTAATCAGCCCTTGTTTCAAATTGTGAGGCATCTGAGCAATTCCTCTTGATATGAAGGAACTCACCTTTCGGGATTCCTTTAAGAACTGGAAGGAAATGAGCACTAGTTCTATGTAGAACACTTACTTGCCGTGATTTTCCTATGTAAGTAGTGGAAGCCGACCACCCTCTCCTCTTTGTATTTTCAAGTACAAGAAAGTAACATCAGAGTTACTAATTTCATACGTCAATCTTAGATTTAGGCTATTTGTGTTCAAGATCTCAATGAATTTAACAAATTTATGTCTGGGACCATCCCATAGGATAAGGAGGTCGTCTACCTAATCCACATTAAAATGCATTTAGTATACTCCTCATGTATATCACTGAAAACAATAGACTCCTCCCACCATCCGAAATATATGTTGGCATAGGTGGGGGCACAAGCCACTCCCATGGCTGTGCCCCTCACCTGTAAGAAAAACTGGTCATTGAAAACACAAAAAAAATTTTCAACACAAATCTCAAGTCCAAAAGGAATTCACCAAAATGGGTTAATCTCTCCTTTTCCAGGAAGAACTTGACTGAGTAAATTCCCCTGTCATGTATAATGCTGGTATATAGCGATTCTACATCGCATGTAACAAGTAGAACCCCTTCTTCAATATGGATTTTATCTAATTTACGCAGGACATCCAATGTGTCCTGTACGTATGAGGGTAAAGTAATCACATACTTCCTCAGGTGAATATCCAAGAACTTACATGGTGATCAGTGAGATTATAGCCCCGTGCAACCCACTTGTCGGGTTGACCCTATGATGAAGTGTTAACGAAATTTACGTTAGGAGTACCGCACACGTGGACCCGCGTGTCCGGTGGTTTTAATTGCTGTATGTTCACTCAAATGTCCTCCGTATACAATGTGTTGCTGGGCAATACTGTTACCAGCTAATAATAATAATAAAAATAAGATGTTGTGAATGCAAGGCTCGTACTAGTAACGGACTATAAAAGTGACAGAGCTCTCATACCAGCCAGGAGAATCGCACACGTGGGCTAGCGTGTCCGGGAGTCTGTGTTGGTGTATATCTAATCATATGCTTTCCCTATACAGTGTGTTGCTGATTGATATCGTTATCAGCAAATAATAAATATATGATGCTGCGAATGTAGGGCTCGTATTAACAACGGATATAATAAGCGGCAGAGTTCCCACACCAGCTTGTATCACAATCATGCCCCCATATATCCTATGGCAATAATTATGTGTCTAGATGATTAAACAATGTGGCAATATAACGCTATCTGATATACAGAGATGCTGTGAATATAGGACTCATAATTAAAATACCGGGTGTAATCAGTCTCCACTCCTTATTATTGCTACAATATTTCTGTGTGTGTCTCAACAGACAATTTGATACTATTTATCTAGGGAATAATGTGATTATCACCGTTATAAGCAATTCATAATTGTATGAATTAGGCTGATTATGGATTGCGGTGACTAATTATAACGATACTAATCTAGGAACAGACCTATAGATCATCTATTTCAATATATAGTCCTCATACTCGAACACTGTTACAATATTTACAATCTGGGTCACAAGCAGTAACAATGACACTGTGTCTAGTGAGCAATGTGGCAACACAGTGGTATATAAATGAGAAGGATATTACCATCGTAAGTTATTCACATTGATAATAACAGGTGATCACAGATTGGGGTGATGAACCATAGTCGTGACTACTTATGATCAGGCACATTAGACCCCCTACCAGATTACTGGATTAAAATTATTTTAGTGGTGTTGAATACAATTTGAGCGTGATGATGAATTTAATTCACATGCCTTGAGGACGAGTAAATAAATGATGATGATAATTTTTGTATGAATGAGACACTCTTAATAGATCCATCTATCAATCATTTGACAATATATCAATTATTTTGCATGATGGATACTTTCTTACTGTATAGTGACATACATTGAGACATGTGGACTAATATGTCATGTGATATGGAATTAATGCGATTTAGGAATTTATAGCAATGGAGTGATTGGATTTAAGACTACTAATCTATATTGAAATAGATCATAAGTGACATCCATACCACCCTATCAACCCCACAGTACGTAGGGGAAAGCGTATTCACATTGTGAAGGAGATATGATTTAGAAGTCATTAGAGTTGATTACCAGGAGTATATATCAGACTGAGAGTGGACACAACATTTTATTTTTGTCAGTTTTGTCTCACATTGAAAGCACTTTAACACTATTTTTGCACATAATATTTCACTAATATTTTAATAGATAAATTAAAAGTACATTTTTAAGATTTTCATTTTCCTTGGGTTACCAGTTATGAGATTTCTATAGCAGAATGTTGTCATATTAAATAATCCGTGAGTGCCCCTTTTTGGAACACTTTTCTACTTCAGGGTCCATAGGGTATCCACAGGATACCTTGGGGGTATAGGTGTGACGTCAGTCGCTGGGCACCATAGAGTTAAGCTTTTCAGCCTCCCAGGATGCACTAGGGTCCCCCTCCTATACCCCGCCCCCGAGCCAAGGCACCTCAGTTTAGTTTGGTGCCCGGCCGGCGTCAGGTGCACCTGTCGGAGTGGGGGCTAGAAGAGCCCCTGAAGCTTTCTTCAGTGCAGCTGTGGCTGCACATCTGGATGTACAGCATGGACAGTCAGTCCTGACGTCCATGCTGTCTTCCCTACACCCCCGCCGGTACTAGAACGCCGGTACCGATCCGGGGATGCTGGTGAGCATCTGGGGTCACAGCTAGCGGTGACCCCAGATGTTCCGGACCATGGCCGGATCCAAGGGGGACAAAGGTAAGCAGCGGGGTCCCGCGGTGGGTCCCCGCTGGTCACATGGTCCTAAGTCCCCAGGCAGGGGGCTCCCTGGGGACTGGCTGCAGCGTGGAGCCAGGCGACCAACCTGCGCTTTCCACTACCCCCTGGGACAGAGGACCGCAGCAGAGCGGTAGCGCTGCGGCGTCCCAGGGGTTAAATGCATGCCAGGGGAGCGCGCCTTCCCTGTCTCACAGCCGGCGCCTCCCCCGCTGCACACAGCCCTCTCTGCATGCTGCCGACTGGTCCTGTGGCAGCGCTTCTCCCCCAGGCCAGCCTCCTCTCTGCTCCTCGGCGGCCATCTTCTCAGAACGCATGGTGAACGCTGCTGGAAGCGCTGGACGGAAGCATCGTGGTCTGGGTCCCCCCGCATACCTCTCCTCCGCTGTGGCTCAGGTCTGTGTATGCAGCGCTGTGTCCTACCAGGCCCTGTGTCTGTGTAGTTGAGTGATCAGCGCTGTTAGTGCAGGAATTGTAATTTCTCTGCATTGTATGTGACTGTGCTAGCGCTGCCTGTAACTTTTCTTCTCTAAACTGTCAGCTTTATTACTGTCCCTGTTCTTTCTGCTAAAGCCCTTGCGGTGCGGTGCTGCAGGGTGGTCTCTCGCCTATTTAATACTTAATTGGTGAGAGAGGTCACATACGTGGTGCCATCATGTCTGAAAGTGATTTTCCCCTCCGGCTACAGTGTACCACGTGCAAAGTACCGTTAGCGGAGGGGGAGGGTAGCGTGGAGGGCCTTTGCCGGCAGTGTTTGTCCATGGCGCGGCCTATTACGGTTACAGCACCGGTACAGGAGCCGCCCTGGGCTTGTTTCGCTCAGGCGTTAACAGCTTTAGTGGGTCAGTTAGCTCCGCAGCCCGCGTTTACTCCGATGGGTTTGTCCCAGCAGTCTGTGGTGTCGTCACCCATGCAGGGGTTCCCACGACAATTGGTGGTACCCCACAGTCTCCCTATTTCCCCGCTCCCGGGTTCTCAGGAGCCAGCGTGGGTTAACTCCCTGACGAGTTCTGTACAGCACTTGTCGGATGTGTTGCAAGGGGAGTCTGTGATGCGGCCTCATAAAAGGCCGGTGGCGTCTCTGTCCGCTCCTTATGAGGATGACGAAGGGACGTCTGATGATGGGGAGATTCTGGATCCTTACGATCAGGAACCTCTCCATACTAAGGACGCTGATGCTAAGTCCAAAGTATATATTCCTGGACTTATTCGGGCGGTCCGCACAGCCTTGGTGATTGAGGACGAAGTTCCCCCAGCGGCTAAGTCTAAGTATGCCTTTTTCAAAGATGTGAAGGGCGATGCCACAGTCTTTCCTCTTTCGGGTCAGTTGGTGGACCATTTAGAGGGCGTGGAAACAACCTGGCAAAAGATACCAGCCGCAGAGACGCCTGGCGGTGGCTTATCCGTTCGCGGATAATTATTTTGCTAAGTGGGAATCCCCTCCACAGGTGGATTCTCACGTGACCCGTCTTGTCCGTAGTGCCACATTGCCGATGCCATCCATGTCCTCCCTTAAGGATGCTACGGACCGCAAGGTAGAAATCTGCCTGAAGTCCGCTTATTCCCTTGCAGGGGGGGCAGCACGGCCGGCTATGGCCATTTGCTGGGTTGCCAGAGCGATGGAGCGCTGGGCGGATTCATTAGAGGCTTCTTTTGAATCCGACTGTCCGGCCGAACAGGCGGAGTTGATTGGCAATCTCCGTGATTCGGCCACCTACATCAACGAGGCGGCTCTAGACATTAGTACTCTGGTGTCTAGAATTTCTTCAGCAGCGGTAGCTGCTCGTCGCACCTTGTGGCTGCGATCCTGGAAGGCGGACGCAGATTCCAAGAAAGGTCTGGAAGCGTTGCCGTTTACCGGAGAAGTTCTCTTCGGTCCGAATCTGGATAAGATTGTGGCCACGCTGGCGGCAGCCAAATCTGCTTGTCTCCCGTCGGCCGCTGCTCCTTCTGGTTCTGGACCATCGTCCTTTCGGTCATCTAGGGCCCAGAGCAGGCCCAAACCACAGTCGTTTCCTCGACAGGCTGGCCCTAAGAAGTCGGTCAAGCCCCGGAAGCAGGCATGGAGTACCAGACGTCCGGCCCCCAAGCCAGATGACAAGCCTGCGGCCTGACGGTCCGGGCCTCCCTTTGGGGGATCCCAGGGTGGGAGGCCGCCTGCTACAGTTCGCCCAGTGTTGGTCGACCACTACGACAGACACTTGGGTTCTGGAGGTGGTTTCCCACGGATACGCCCTCTCCTTCCGGCACAGACCCCCGGCTCGATTCTTCACCACGGGTCTACCATCAGACCGGAACAAGGCTACGGAGCTGCGGAAGGTATTGCACACTATGCTCCAGGCTGTAGTTATAGTGCCTGTTCCATTCTCCCAGAGGTGCCAGGGTTTCTATTCAAATCTATTTTTGGTACAGAAACCCAATGGGTCATATCGTCCGATTCTCAACCTCAAAGCACTCAACAAGTCTTTGCGGGTCCCGAAGTTTCGGATGGAGACCCTACGGTCCATCATTCTAGCGCTGGAACCTGGGGACTACATGGTGTCATTGGACATACAGGACGCTTACCTGCATGTCCCTATTCTTTTGCGCCATCAACAGTTCCTCAGGTTTGCAATCCGCAGCGACCACTTCCAGTTTCGGGCGTTACCTTTTGGCCTGGCAACAGCACCACATGTTTTCACCAAGGTCATGGCGGCTTCTCTGCGGCTGCAGGGAGTCCGCATGTTGCCGTATTTGGACGACCTGTTATTGGTGGCAGGATCTCCAGAGCTCCTGTTACGCCACTTGGACCTGACCATTGCACTGCTGCAACGGCACGGCTGGCTAATCAACTGGCAGAAGTCCACTCTAATCCCGTCTCGGAGGATTCTGCATCTTGGAGCCTTATTGGACTCGGGACAGCAAAGGATCTTCGTGACGGAGGACAAGATCTCTGCTTTACAGTCAAGGGTGCGCAGTTGTCTGCACAGCCGCCGGGTGTCCTTACACTCGGCGATGAGGTTACTGGGCTCCATGGTGTCGGTGTTCGACATGGTGGAATACGCCCAGTTTCACTCCAGACCTCTGCAGCACCTGATCCTGTCCAAGTGGAACGGGCTGCCTCAGTCTCTGAAGTTCCGGACGATTGTGCTCACCCCGGATGTTCGCCTGTCCCTTGCGTGGTGGTTACAGACGACCCACCTCAACAAGGGACGTCCGTTCTGGGTTCCAAATTGGGTCCTGTTGACAACGGACGCCAGTCTTCGGGGCTGGGGAGCAGTTTCGGGTCCACACTTGTTCCAGGGCAGGTGGACGCCGACAGAAGCGGAGCTTCCAATAAATATCTTGGAACTCCGTGCGGTCTTCAATGCTCTCCAGCAGGCACAGCGGTTTCTCCAGGGTCGCCCGGTGCAGGTCCAGTCGGACAACGCTACCACCGTGGCCTACATAAACAGACAAGGAGGAACTCGCAGTCGGGCGGCTCTCGTAGAGGTCTCTCGGATCCTGGTTTGGGCGGAGCGCAATCTTCCGGCCATATCAGCGGTCTTCATCCCGGGAGTGCTCAATTGGGAGGCGGACTTTCTAAGTCGCCAGGACGTTCATCCGGGGGAATGGTCCCTGCACCCGGACGTTTTTCAACTACTGGTGGACAGGTGGGGTCTTCCAGAAATCGACCTCATGGCGTCCCGGCACAACAACAAGTTGCCGGTGTACGGGTCTCGCACAAGAGACGAAGGGGCGTCTCTGGTGGATGCTCTGTCCGTCCGGTGGACGTTCCGGTTCGCATACCTGTTCCCTCCGGTCTCCCTTCTTCCACGGGTAATCCGGAAATTCAAACAGGAAGGAGGGACGCTCCTGTTGATAGCTCCCGCGTGGCCCAGACGGCACTGGTTCTCAGACCTTCAGGGTCTGTCCGTGGACAGTCCTCTGTGGTTGCCGCTACGACCGGACCTTCTGTCTCAGGGTCCTTGCCTTCACCCAGACCTGACTCGGCTGTCTTTGACGGCGTGGCTGTTGAGACGGCCATGCTGAGGTCCCGGGGGTTTTCCAGCTCTGTGGTGCGTACCATGTTACGAGCTCGGAAACCGTCTTCCGCGAGGATATACCATCGCGTGTGGCATACGTTCTTCCAGTGGTGTCGACCGAGAGGTTATGCACCGCGGGAGTTTCGTCTGTCTCGGATTCTCGCCTTCCTGCAAGCGGGACTAGATCATGGGCTTCGCCTTGCTTCTTTGAAGGTACAGGTTTCGGCCCTATCTGTCTGGTTTCACCGTAGGATTGCTACAATCCCGGATGTGCGCACCTTTATGCAGGGTGTTCTCCGCATTCAGCCGCCCTTTGTTCCACCTGTGGCGCCTTGGGATTTGGCTGTGGTCCTGAGGGCTCTCCAAGGACCGCCGTTTGAACCACTGGGCTCAGTGGATCTTAAATGGCTAACAGCTAAGACTGTTTTCCTTCTGGCCATTGCTTCGGCCAGACGTGTTTCTGAGTTAGGGGCTCTTTCTTGTAGACCCCCTTTCTTGGTTTTTCATGGGAACAGGGCAGTGCTCCGCACTCAGCCCGAGTTTCTTCCCAAAGTTGTTTCCCAGTTTCATGTTAACGAGGAAATAGTTGTTCCGGCCTTTAACTCACCGGGTCTTTCCGTGGGTGAGGCCTCTTTGGATGTTGTGCGGGCCTTAAGGACTTATGTGGACCGCACTTCTTCGTTTAGGAAGTCGGACGCTTTGTTTGTCCTCTATGGCTTCCGTAAAAAGGGTTGGCCTGCTTCAAAGCAAACTTTGGCAGCCTGGATCCGTATGGCTATTTCTGAAGCTTATCTTCATGAAGGCCTACCGGTCCCTCCTTCTCTGAAGGCTCATTCCACTAGGTCTGTGGGTCCTTCGTGGGCAGCTCGACGTGGTGCCTCGGCAGTTCAGATCTGCAAGGCTGCTACGTGGTCCTCTGTCCATACCTTCGTGAGGTATTACAGGTTTGACACCTTCGCCTCTCAGGATGCTTCCTTCGGGCGGCGGATTCTCCTTTCTGCACAGGAGCGTCCCCACCCTTAAAGGATACTGCTTTGGGACATCCCCAAGGTATCCTGTGGATACCCTATGGACCCTGAAGTAGAAAATATGAGATATGGTAAGAACTTACCCTTGTTATCTCTATTTCTACGAAGTCCATAGGGTTCCACAGGACTCCCGCCCTGTCGCACCTGTGCTGCAGATGGGCTTTGCTCTGGTCACCGGTTTTCCGTCTTCCTCTGGTGAGAATGTGATTCTTGTATGTGTCCAGATCTTTGTTCTCTCTCTTCCTTCTCCTCCTCCGGCCTATGGTTTGATAACTAACTGAGGTGCCTTGGCTCGGGGGCGGGGTATAGGAGGGGGACCCTAGTGCATCCTGGGAGGCTGAAAAGCTTAACTCTATGGTGCCCAGCGACTGACGTCACACCTATACCCCCAAGGTATCCTGTGGAACCCTATGGACTTCGTAGAAATAGAGATAACAAGGGTAAGTTCTTACCATATCTCATATTTTTCTCTTTCTTCATATATATGTATTCAATTGTTCCTGGGTGCACCCCCCTTTAAGCAGTAATAATTATTTATATTAATACTATATAGGGGAAGGACATTATATTATTACATAGGTCTGTGCGGACAACCTTTTAGTTTTGGGTGATGTCTTATTAGGCCCAGAGCTAGATAGGATTGTGGCCATGGTAGCAACATCTAAGACAGCCTTCCTGCTGTCCACAGCTGCCAAGCCTCGGTCTCTCCTTTCAGTCCTTTCACAAGGGAAAGCAAAGGGGCAGTCCTACTCCAGGTCTCTGGTTTCCTTCTCCAAACCTCCCAAGCCCCGCCTCCTGGGCTTCCCGTTGCCTGACTCTTAAGCCTGCAGACAGCAAGCCTGCCGCATGACTGGGTGGGCCCCAACCTCAGGGTTCCCAAGTTTTGGATGAAGTCAATTGTGTCGTTCGGTTTAGTGGAAAAGCACTCAGGTTTACAGATTCACAGTGCTGTTTTTAATTTCTTTACTTAATGTTACAGCAATTATTCTGAAACGAGAAGCTTTAGAAGAGGTCAGAAGATAAAAGAACAGAGGAACAACAGGCACGCCACATATGTCCATAGAAGAGGCTTGAAGGTAATGATCAGCAACACAGAGACTGTGATCAAAATCCTAACAGGATTGCCCACAGTCTGTTCTCACTACAGCCCCCCCTCTCCCAGCTCCCAGACCACAGCAGACCCCAGATACGCCCACCTCCTGCTGCTGACTGCTTTTCTTGCAGGAAGTATAACTAGGTACTACTGTGCAGCTTTATATCAAATCTATTCAGTTTTGAGAAGCTTTATACTTAACTCTGAAGCAGGCAAATCTACCTTCAGGGGGTACACACGGTCATAGCCGAACCTGCTTGGATACCATATTTATACTTCCTTTTATTTTTTTTATTTTTCTCTGTGTCTCTGCAGGTTCAGGCTACAATGGACTTCTATGAACCTAAAGCATTTAACAGCCCTGATGACCCGTGAGTGTGCAAATATTGTATTTGAGTTTTCCAAAATTGTGCAATATCATGTAATTATTACCATATTGCTAGAATTGTTTATGGACTTGTCTTTCCCCATTGCTGAAAAATGTATATTGTGAGTAGAACAGCTGCCATTCTTTATGTTTCAGATGGAGGACATGTAAAAACCACAGTGGTATTCTCACAGTGTCACTCTCTAACCCTTCTGCTGTAGTATTCCCAAGGTATGTCGCTAGGTTCTAAAATTCTTAAGAAATGTAAGTCTCATTTATTTTTATGCTCTCATGACTATGAAGTCTTCTTAAACGTGTATGTATTTGACTTCAAATACTTAAACATGTCTCTTACGTGCTTGTGTCCTACAGCAGTGTGGAGACCAGGTTGCCTCGACCCCCGCTCCCCTTTTTGTTGAAAAAGGAGGGTACAGAAATAAAGGTTCCCAAAGGAGTCCCTCTAGACTTTGACATAAACAGTGTTGCAAAACAGGTAACTGTCGTCTTGTGTTTGCTGACTCTATTGCCTTCTTAGGAAAAGACTATTTTGGAGCTGTCGTTGTTTTTTTGTTTTGCTTAACATTACTGTGTGTGTTTTTCAGTGTGTGAAACTTAACTATGCTAGGGAGATTATTCTAACGGTCTTGTTTTTCACTAGACTGGAATCACATTGAATGAACGCTTCAAGATATTGAAGGAACAAAGCCTGTCCCAGACAGTCGGCAAAGGCAGCAGATTTGTGACTGTGGGATGAGGCCCTGATGTCTGCACCCTGCCTCTGCTTGTTCTTGTGTTTACGTTCTTATTTGTTCACTTGACTTTAAGCAGAGACCAAGTCGACATAAAGTCGACTGCACTGAGGCTGTGGATTCCTCAGATCCTTGGGATTTTTTTTGAGAGCTCTAAAGTGGAAAACCTTTTTGTATCGTTTTTACTGTGAAATATGCATAAAGGAAAATTTAATACGAAGACGGTGAAATGTGACTTGGAATTGTTAGCTCTAGCAAAAGTGTTCGCTAGGCAGCCAAGATACCATTATGAGTACATGGTAACTATTTTATTTTGCTGGACAAAGATGGTTTCATATTAAAAACCTAACATATTGATGTTTTCCTACACTGTTTTCTTGTACAGTTTTATTTATGCTTTGTACCCTTTCCATTAATAAACTGGATGGCTAAAAAGTCTCCTGCAAACAAAGGCAACATATAATTTGCTCTACCAACAGTTTCTGAGACCTACTACTGGAGTGAAAGTAGTATGGTGTTCCCCATGAAGGCAGAGGAAATATCCGTCTCTTTGTAGCACTCTTATCAGCTGCACATACTGGGAATCTGATTGTACTTTTGAGCAAGAGCAAATTGTTTATGGTCATCTTATTGGTCCCCTTACCAATTTTCTGCTTAAACTATGGACTAGTGGCAAAACTATAGAAGCTCAAGAAGTGAACTGGGAAATGTTCCTGCGTAGCATACTGGAAAATATATAAATAACGTTTTTGTTATTGGTTAGAGATTTGATTGATATGTAGAGGCATGTTCTTTGCCTGAGTTGAGGATTTCATTCTGAGCTTTCCCACTGGATACAGATCATACACCTTGTTTGTCACCCTGAATGACTTTTTTTTTTTTTCTGCTAAAGTTTAATTCTGTTGATAAAATTATGTTGTTTAACTTACCTTTTCGTTTTCATAATAAAATGTTCTGCACTGTTTAAGTCTCATATAATAGGTGTTTTTTATTCTCCTTTTACACAACAAATTATCATATAAGGCAATCCAATGGTTTTTTTTTTGTGAAGCCACTTGCGGTGTGCTAGGTCAAAAGCCTGGGCCACTTGCTTGTGTTTTCTTCCCAGGCTAAAATTTGCCAGACAGTTATGCTGGGTACACACTGGCCGATATATTGGCCGATCAATTGATCGGCCAATATTTCGTGCCCCTGTCGGCCCGTGTGTCCAGACGATATGTCTGTGAACCGCGTTGTTCAGACATATCGCATTGGCTGCGCTGTACAGCTGATGAACAGATATGTCTGCAACATATCTGTCCATCGGCAAGTGTGTACGGGTGATCAGCCAATCGCCCATACACAGGGGCGCCGAGAGGGGGGAGCCGCGAGCGGTTACTAATTACCCAGGTCCGGCACCGCTCCCCATCCCTCTTAGGTCACAGCAGCCCAACACACGCTGCTGTGTGCTGGGCTGCACTGAGAGACTGTCCGAGGCTGCTAAAGCAGCAGCCGGAGAGTCTCCAATGCCAAAAGGGGGGAGCGATCACGCTGACCGCACCCCCCCCATGGGCTGTGCGCTGGGCTGAAGGCCACACAGTGCCTCCCTCCCCAGCACCGCAAATGGGCTTTCTCCCCCGAAGGGGGCGTGGCCACGAGGCTGTGATTAGGCCACGCCCTCTATCCGCCCCCAGGCTGGCCCAACCCGCTGCATCATGCAGATGATGGTCGTTCAGTGTGTATGAACTACCATCATCTGCAGATCACTCGATCTGCAGATATATTGCTATAGTGTGTACCCACCTTTAGCCACTGGTCCAATTACTTAAATTGCTGGGATTTATTATACATTTATATATACACCCTGAACACACCTGATCTCGTAATGCTAAGCAGGGTCAGGCCTGGTTAAGACCTGAATGGGAGACCACCTGAATACCAGGTGCTGTAGGCTAAACAGTACATTGAGCCAGAACTCTCATTCAGGACTTAATGTGCTTGATTCCCAGGTGACTCGCATCATTATATGTTGTTACCTTCTAATGTTTTATGCGTACCTCAGCATGCTTGCCTGGCTGGGGAGATACCACGGTCAGAAGATTTTTCACCCACTTGCACTCCAGCTGTGCTGACCTGTTATTTTACCAAATACGGAAACTTGACTGCTTATTTTGGTAGTGAGGGACTGCGTTGTGCTCCCCTTGTACACCTGGGTTCATACACATTAGTGTTTTCTACTTCAGGGTCCATAGGGTATCCACAGGATACCTTGGGGTATAGGCGATGGCGGCAGACATCGGGCACCTCCAGAGTTAATTTTTCAGCCTCCCAGGATGCACTGGGGTCCCTCTCCTAATCCCCACCCCCGAGCCAAGGCAATCCAGTTTCGTAGGTACCCAGCTCTGAGTCGGATCACCTCTTCAGAGGGGGGCTGTTGGAACAGCTCCTGAAGTTTCTTCTAGCAGCTTTTGCTGCGATGATATGAGCGGGCAGCATGGACAAGCTAATTAAGATCCATGCTGCCGCTCCTTCACCCCACCGGGCCAGAACGCCGGTACTGACCCGGGGATACTGGGGGGTATCAGGGTCTCAGCTAGCAGGGACCCCGGTATTCCAGACTGTGGAAAATGCTCCAGCGTCCGAGGGGTTAACAGCATGCCTCGAGTGTGTGCTTTCCCTGTCTCACAGGCGGCGCCTACCCCCCTGCACAGTGCCTTTCCACAGCGGTCTATGGCAGCGTTCCTCCCCCGGACCTGTCTCCTATCAGCTCCTCAGCGGCCATTTTATAAAAGAGTGGCGAACGCTGCTGGATTCTGATACAGGGGGCATCGCGGTCCGGGCCCCCTGCATACCTCTTCTCCAATGAGGTCAGTGTATGCAGCACTGTTTCCTATCAGGCTCTGTGTCTGCGTAGTTGATCATAGTGCTTGTAGTGCAGGTGATTTATTTCTGCATTGTATGTGACTATGGGGGTCATTCAGACCCACTCGCGAGCGGCAGTACGCTCGCAAGTGGGTCGATGTTCCCCACTGCGCATGATGGAGGGAGCTCCGTCGTGCTCATGCGCGAGACCCGGCGAGAGACGGGCTTTCCATCGCTCGGGGACTCGCATCAAAGGGGGCGTGCTGTCGATGTTGATTGACAGCACGCCCCCTTTGGTGGGCGTGCCGGGGGTGTGCCTGCCTGACGGAGGCGTTCCCATGGGAACGCCTACCGTCTGAAGCCGGCCCCACTGACATCACTAGTGATGTCAGTGGGAGTGATTTTGGCTCTGATAGAGCCAAAATCACTCCTGGGAAACCCGACCGCAGGGTTTCCCTCGCAAGTACGATGGTCGCGATGGTCCAGACCATCGCGACCATCTTTTTGCACGCTCGTATATGCTGTGGGTGGTGACCCACAGCTATACGAGCGTCCAGGAGGACGCTCCATTTTAATGTAGGAGGGCCCTGATTCAGAGCGAGCCCTCTGGTCAGAGCGTCCGGCTCTGAATCAGGGCCTATATGCTAGTGCTGTCTGACTATACTTCACTTTATGACTGTCAGCCATTTTACTATCCCTGTCTTTCTCTCTCTTGTGGTGCGATGCTGCAGGGTGCTTATTGCCTAAAATGAAAAGTGTTTTTCTGTGTGGTGCGTCACATACACATCGTTTACACTCATCATTTCTGAGAGTGAATGTGATTATTCTCCTCAGCTAAAACGTACTACATGCACAGTACTGTTAGCGGAGGGTGATGTGAACACTGAGGGTTTCTCACATTTATATATGCTATGTATTTTTGAGAATTGGTTTTGCACTCTGCCATATTTATGCAGTAAGTTTCTGCGGCTTGACAAGCATCAGACAGGACTAGTATTTTGCTTTACTACTATAATGTTTGTGTGTATGTATAGATATTTTTGTATATGCTATGTGGTCGCATTATACCCAGTGCATGCTGTGTGCTATTACCATGCGGTTGTGCCTGCAGGTATTACGTACACTCTGCTGTTCCACTCTACCTGTTATAAGGCAGGTACGTGAGGAGAAACAGCTAATTCTCACTCCCTGGTAGTTCACGCAGTGTTCACAGTAGTCTCTCCCTCCCTCCAGTCCATGTTGCAGGGATTTCCCTTAAGCCAAAATGGGACACGCTTTATGCGGAATCTGCATATTGCGCCCGTTCGCCTGCTCTTTGCTTCGGCGATGAAGTTTTGCGTGTATGCCTTGCTAGGTAGGCGGTCTGGGATTCGCCTGCGTGATACTTTTTTGCCAAAGCGAAATTGTTTCGCCTTTGCGATACTTTTTCGCCAAAGCGAGGTGCGAAACATTTATGTGTAAAGGGTATTCTGCGGAATTTCCTTCGTCAGTGATATCACAGGAATGTTAGCTGCAGGTTATCCATTTCCTGTAGTTCGTTACATGCCTAGTGAGTGCTGCAACCTTGCCTATGTTCTCTCGAATGCTACGTATCATAAAGTTGTACTATGTTGGAAGTCCATATACTTCCCAACAGAGGGGGCTTCCAGACCAGCTATGACCAAGCTTGGGTAGCCAGAGAATGGAACAAGGGGCAGATGCCTTGGATCCATATATGTCAATGAGGCAGCCTTAGTTATAGGTCTCCTCACTTCTAGAATTTCCTTGGCAGCAGTGGCAGCGCGCCGCTCCCTGTGGTGGCGCTCATGGAGAGCTGATCCAGACTCCAAGAAAGGGTTGGAATGCTTACCCTTTAATGGTGAGGTCCTCTTTGGCCCTGATCTGGACAAAATTGTGAGCACTTTGGCAGCAGCTAAATCCGCATGTCTACCATCGGCCCAAGTTCCTTCTGGGTCTGGGATATTGTCCTTTTGGCCCTGTTGGCCCAGGGTAAGTACAGGGGCCAGGTAGGCTATCAAGCCAAAGAACCAGACGCCCGGCTTTCACATCTGATAGTAAGCCCTAAGCCTGACGGGACGTACCTCCCACTGGGGGACCCCAGGGTGGGACGCCGACTTCTTCAGTTTGCCCAGTGCTGGTATCAGACTACTACAGACACTTGGGTAGGAGAAGTGGTCCCTCACGGGTACGCCCTCTCCTTCCGCAGAAGGCCTCCCAGCCGGTTTTTCTCCACAAGCCTTCAGTCAGTTGAAGACAAGGCCCTGGAATTCCAGAAAGTAGGGCACTCTATGCTTCAAGCGGGGGTTATAGTGCCTGTTTCGTTGCCTCTGAGAGGCAATGGGTCCTATCAGCCTATTCTCAACCTCAAGTCCCTCAACAAGTCTTTGAGGGTCCCTTGGTTCAGGATGGAGACCCTGCGTTCCCTCATATTGGCTATGGAGCCTGGGGATTTTATGGTGTCCTTGGACATTCAGGATGCCTACATGTATGTCCCAGTTGCTTTAGCTCACCAGCGGTTCCTCAGGTTCGCAGTGGTCAATCAACATTTCCAGTTTCAGGTACTGCCCTTTGGCCTTTCCACGGCACCTCGGGTGTTTACCAAGGTTATAACATTTATAGCAGCCCACCTGTGGATGCAAGGGGTCCGCCTGTTACCCTATTTGGACAACCTGCTATTGGGGGTACTTCAGGGCCATCTGCAACAGACAATGGCCCTAATTCAGAGCCACTCGTAAGCGGCCGCTCGTTCGTTCTGACCGATGTTCGCACATCTGCGCATGCGTACGGATTTTAGTACGCATGCGCGAACCAGTCAGTGTGGCCGAAAATCGTTTGTTCGCTATATAGCGAATGCCTGCTATTTTGAGTGACAGAAGGAGGCGTATGTGGGTGGTAACAGGGGAAGGTGCTTGAAAACGGGGGTGTGGAATTCGAAAGCAGGCGTGCTTAAAGGTCAAAACGGGCGTTTTAAGGGATTGCATAATTAATACAGGAGCGTCATTGACCACGTCACTTGTTTTTTTTTTTTACTCAGAACTGCTCGCAAAATAGCGGTTGAAAAAACCAGCCACAAAAATAGCGAGCAGTTCATACGCTGTTCGATGTACTCAATTAATCTAATAAATAGTGGACATGACGTATGGTGCGAGCGGCAAGGGGGCGTATTTTTCAAAATTACAACCACAAGTTTTGCTCGCTCGTTCAGACATAGAGGCGTGAACAGACCGCAATTAGCGAACGGTTCATTTAAATAGCCACCCCTTGTTTTAGAACGAACGACCGCAAATAGCGAGCGGCTCTGAATGAGGGCCAATATCTGTGTTGCAGAATCACGGCTGGCTGATAAACTGGAAGTGGTTCCTCAGACAACGAAGGATCTTTGACAGAGGAAAATATCTCTGCTTTACAGGAAAAGATTCATACTTGTCTTCAGAGTCGCCGAGTGTCCCTTCACTTAGCAATGAGGTTACTGGGATCCATGGTGTCAAAGTTCACCATGGTAGAGTATGCAAAGTTTTCACTCCAAACCTCTGCGGAATTTGATTTTCTCCAGATGGAATGAGTTGCCCCATCGGATAAAGACACTGACAATGGTGCTTTCTCCAGAGGTATGGCTGTCTCTGGCCTGATGGCTACAGACGTTCAACAAGGGACGCCCCTTTTGGATATCTGTCTGGGTCCTCCTGATGACGGACGCCAGTGTCCGAAGTTAGGGGGCTGTGACAGGTCCACACTTCTTTAGGGAAGGACAGCAGAATCTGCTCTTCCAATCAACATATTGGTACTTTGAGCGGTATTCAGAGCTCTTCAGCAAGCTAAACTAGTTCTTCACGGAAAACCCGTGCAAGTCCGGTCAGACTACGCCACCAAAGTGGCTTACATAAACCGCCAAGGAGGAACCAGAAGTCAGGCGGTCCTGACACAGGTGTCCCGCATTCTGGCTTGGGCGGAAGGCAATCTCCCAGCCATCTCAGCAGTGTTCATACCAGGAGTCCTCAACTGGGAAGCAGACTTCCTCAGCCGTCAGGATGTGCATCCAGGGGAATGGTCTCTTCACCAGGAGGTGTTTTAATTCCTAGTGAACTAGTGGGGCCTTCCAGAGATAAACCTCATGGCCTCCCGACACGACAAGCTGTCTATGTAGGGGTCAAGAACAAGAGACGAGGAGGCTCTACTGGTAGACTCTCTGTTGGTCCGGTGAACCTTCCAGTTTGCGTACCTCTTCCCTCTGTTCTCCCTTCTTCCTCGAGTACTTGGAAGTTCAAGCAAGAAGGAGGCACGCTCCTGTTGATAGCTTCAGCGTGGCCCAGACATCACTGGTACTCAGATCTTCGGAGTCTCCATAGACACTCCGATGCTGTTGCCTCAACGTCTGGACCTATTGTCTCAAGGTCCTTGCCATTACCCGGACCTGGGTCATCTGTCTTGACGGCGTGGCTGTTGAGACAGCCCTTTTAAGGTCCAGGGGTTTTTCCAGCTCTGTAGTTAACACCATGCTCAGAGCTCGGAAGCCTGCTTCTGCAAGAATTTACCACAGAGTGTGGCATACTTTCTTTGAATGGTGTCGCCCTAGAGGCTATGATCCTCAGGTGTTTAGGATATCCAGGGTTTGCTTCCCTGAAGGTGTAAGTGTCTGCCCTGTCAGTGTGGTTTCAGCATAGTATTGCTACTCGTATTCAGCCTCCCTTTGTTCCACCAGTGGCTCCTTGGGATTTGACTGTGGTTCTGAGGGCTCTCCAAGGACTGCCATTTGAACCACTGGGCTCAGTGGATTTCAAATGGCTTACAGCTAAGACTGTGTTTCTTCTGGCCATTGCTCCGGCCAGAAGGGTGTCAGATTTGGGGGCTCTCTCATGTCGCCCTCCCTTTCTGATTTTTCATAGGGACAGGGCAGCGCTTCGCACTCGCCCTGGGTTTTCTACCTAAGGTGGTATCTAGTTTCCACACTAATGAGGAAATTATAGTGCCGGCCTTTAATTCCTCAGACCTCTCAGCTGGTGAGGCCTACTTGGATGCGGTACGTGCTCTAAGGATTTATGTTGACCATACCAATTCATTTCGGAAGTCGGGCTCCTTGGTTGTCCTCTATGATTTCCGTAAGAAGGGTTGGCCTGTCACTAAGCAAACTTTGGCAGGGTGGAATTGCATGGTGATTTCTGAGGCTTACATTCATGAGGGCCTTCCTGTACCGTCCTCTGTTAAAGCTCATTCTACTTTTTCTGTGGGTCCTTCGTGGGCAGCTCGTCGTGGTGCTTCTGCTGTTCAGCTCTGCAAGGCAGACACGCGGTCTTCTGTCCATACCTTTGTGAGGTATTATACATTTGATACCTTCGCCTCTCAGGATGCTTCCTCCGGGCGACGGATTCTCCTTTCAGCACAGGAGCGTCCCCACCCTTAAAGGATAGGGTTCCACAGGCCTGTCGCACCTGTACTGCAGATGGGCTTTGCCCTTGTCACCGGTTTTTCCGTCTCCTTCTAGTGAGAATGTGATCCTTGTGTGTTCCAGAACTTTCTTCTCTCTCTTTCTTCTCCACCGGCCTATGGCTTGTTACGTAACTGATTTGCCTTGGCTCGGGGGCGGGGTATAGAAGGTACCCTAGTGCATCCTGGGAGGCTGAAAGATTAACTTTCAGATGCCCGATGTCTGCCGCCATCGCCTATACCCCAAGGTATCCTGTGGAACCCTATGGATTTCGTAGAAATAGAGATAACAAGAGTAAGTTCTTACCATATCTCATATTTTCTCCATACGTGGAGTTATAACATCCATAAGGGTTTTCGCCTAACGGCGTCAGTCCTTCTCCCAAACATAGCTTACGTCTGGACTATAGCTTATGTTTGGGCTATTGCTATATGTTGTGTGTGTGTGTGTGTGTGTGTGTGTGTGTGTGTGTGTGTGTGTGTGTGTGTGTGTGTGTGTGTGTGTGTGTGTGTGTGTGTGTGTGTGTGTGTGTGTGTGTATATATAATATATATATATGTATTTATTTTAAGTCTTGGGCAATACAGATTGTGTAATGGTTAGCATTACTGCCTCACAGCACTGAGGTCGTGGGTTCGATTCCCACCATGGCCCTAACTGTGTGGAGTTTCTATATTCTCCCTGTGTTTGCGTGGGTTTCCTCCGGGTGCTCCGGTTTCCTCCCACACTCCAAAAATATACAGGTAGGCTAATTGGCTCCCAACAAAAAAAAATTAACCCTTGTGTGTGAGCATGTTGTAGGGAATATAGATTGTAAGCTCCACTGGGGCAGGGACGGATGTGATTGGCCAAATATTCTCTGTAAATCGATGCAGAATATGTGTGCACAATATAAATAACTGGTAATAAGTAAATAAGTCTTCCTTATGAGACTAATGTGGGCAGCACGGAAGGTGTGGTGGTTGGCTTGCTGCTGACTGAGGTCATGGGTTCGTTTTCCCACTGCGGTCCTAGTGTGGATTGTGTTATATATAATTTACTTCAGCTCTGCTTTTAGTGCTGATGCTGTACAGTATTACGTTGCACTGTACTGCTGGGTCTCTCTTTTTAAACTATGAGGCTATAGACGGCCCAGTGTATCACTAACTGGTTCGGGTTCTCTCTTCCTGTTTTATAGATATGATGCTCGGTTTCGACCGATCATGTGTAGTATCTGTTTTTATCAGTAGCTAATATATGATTGCCCCTAGCTTGGGGCCATATGTTAAATTAATTTTACTACAGGGTGATGGAAGAAGAGTTTGCTCTGTCCACTCCACACATTAATTAGAGTATATCTTTGTCCCTCCTCTGGGGGGGAAGGTCTCCATAGCCAGTGTGAAATATGTGTTTATTTCTTCAGGGTCCATAGGCTCCACAGGGAGACCTTGGGGATATAGCTGGATCTGGATCCTGGGCACCACACAGTTAAAAGCTTTGCTCCCAGGATGCACTGGAACCATCCTCTATACCCCGCCCCCGAGCCAGAGGCACCTCAGTTCTAGTTGGTACCCGGCTGGAGTCGGGTCACTGTTTTGCGCAGGGGGGCTGATTAGCAGCCCCAAAGCTGTTTTTATTTTATGAGTTATTAGGTTTTTTTTACTTTGACTCTTCAGAGAGGGCAGCTGCACACTGTCCATAGGACGTCTGCGCTACTGCTCCGTCACCCTGCCGGCACGGTGACGCCAGTAAAAATCTGGGGATCTCGTCTGGACTGTTTGTGCTAGCAGGGCTCCGCAGGATACCCTGGACTGCTGACGGACATACGGGGACAGGCAAGAGTGGATCACCGCTTGCGGTGATCCGCGTGTTAGCAGTCCAAACCTCTGATCTTTGGGGACAGACTGGAGGTGCTGGCGGTGGAGGCAGGCCCCCCCATATCCTGCGCTTCCACTAGACCACCAGGGACTTGAAGTTGGTAGCGGGAACCAGCGTCCTGGGGGTTAATTGCCGGCCTGGGCAGGCAGCCTTCCCTGTTTAGCGGCTCCTCAGCTCAGCGCGCCTTTCAGCTATGGTCTGGCTTTGCTGAGCTGCTCTCCTCCTACGGCCACGCCCCCTTTGAAGTGTCCGGCAGCCATTTTCTCTTGGTGCATCGCAGATCTCCTCGGGCAGTGTGCGGACCAGTCCACCTGTATACCTCTTCCCTGGGGTTAGTGTATACAGCACTATAGCCTTCTGGGCAGTTGAATGTAGTGCCAATTTGCAGTAAGTAATCTATCTGCATTGTATGTGACTTCTGCTAGCGCTGACTGTGTCTTTTTTCCAATTCTGTCAGTTTATATCTATCCCTTTCCCTTTCTATAGCCCTAAAGGTGTATTTGGGGAGGTTATTTGAGCTCACATATATAGACTAAGTATTTGTGACGTCTGTCACATACATTTGTGTGCTGACTTTTTCAGTTCACCTAGAGCTGGTGTCACTCCACCAAGGATGCTTGGGTAAAAGAAGTGGTCTCAAGGGTACACCCTCTCATTCCGTCGAAGGCCTCCCCACCAATTTTTCTGCACAAGCCCTCCGCTGTACAAGAACAAGGACTTGCAGATCCAAGAGGCCATAGAGTCCTTGCTGAAAGCAGGGGTCATTGTACCAGTTCCACTGTCTCTGCACAGGACTGGTTACTATTCTACTCTGTTTCTGGTTCAAAAGCTGAATGGGTCTCATCGGCCAATCCTCAACCTAAAATCTCTGAATGAGTTCCTTAGGGTGCCCAGGTTCAGGATGGAGACTTTACGATCCATCATACTGGCTATGGAACCTGGGATTACATGGTATCACTGGACAGTCAGGATGCATACCTACATGTCCCCATAACGCCTTCCCACCAGCATTATCTGCGGTTTGCCATACTGCAACAACACTTCCAGTTTCGGGCCTGGCCTTTGGCCTTTCCACGCTTCCAAGAGTATTTACCAAAATTATGGCTGTCATGGCGGCCCATCTACGGAGTCAGGTTATTCGACCCCTGCCATACCTAGACGACCTCCTCTTGTTGGCGGGCTCTCCATAGGTACTTGAGCAACACCTGCACCTGATGGTGGCTGATCAATTGGAAAAAGTCCTCCCTAATTCCCTCACAGAGGATGATTCATTTGTGAGCCTTTCTGGATTCTCATCAGCAGAGAATTTTTCTAACTCCAGAAAAGATCTCCTCTCTGCAACTGCGGAACACTCGGCAATGCAGGTTCTAGGATCCATGGTATTCACATTCGACATGGTGGAATATGCCCAGTTCCATTCAAGACCCCTGCAGGGGCTGATACTATCCAAGTGGAATGGGTTAACCCACCGGATCTGGACTCAGATGCTGGTGCTTTCTCCGGAGGTGTGCCTGTCTCCTTGGTGGCTACAAACAACTCATCTCACCAAGGGTCGCCTTTTGGAACCCAGACTGGGTACTTCTGACAACGGACACCAGTCTCCAGGGTTGGGGCGCGGTGACCGGCCCGCACTAATTTCAGGCCCGATAGCGGACGAAGCAATCCTACCCATCAATATATTGGAACTTCGGGCTGTGTACAGGGCCCTCATGATGGCAAAGTACATTCTTCACGGAAAGCCAGTGCAGGTTCAGTCCGACAACACCACCACAGTGGCTTACATCAACCATCAAGGGGGCACTCGAAGATGGGCAGCAATGACAGAGTTGTCCCGCATACTGACATGGGCAGATTTTCACCTCCTGGCCGTCTCGGCAGTGTTCATTCTGGGAGTCCTCATTTGGGAAGTGGACTTCTTCAGCCGCCACGACATGCATCCAGGGGAATGGGAGATACCGAAGCAAGCTTAGTGGATGCTCTGTTGGTGAAGTGGACCTTCCAGTTTGCGTACCTGTTTAACACTATCCCTGCATCCTCGGATTCTTCGGAAGTTCAAACAGGACGGAGGCACGGTCCTGCTGGTGGCTCCAGCTTGGCCCAGACGTCATTGGTACTCAGATCTGCAGAGTCTTTCTATCGACACTCCGTTCCTGCTACCTCTGCGTCCGGACTTGTTGTCTCAAGGTCCTTGCCTTTTCCCAGACCTGGATCGGCTGTCTTTGATGGCGTAGCTCTTGAGATATCCATCCTAAGGTCCAGGGGATTTTCTAGCTCGGTCATCAACATGACGCTTCGAACCTGCCTCAGCCAGGATCTATCACAGTGTGTGTCATACTTATTTCCTGTGGTGTCGCACAAGGGATTACGACCCTCAAGTGTTTCGTGTTTTCCAGAATACTAGCATTCCTTCAAGCTGGTTTGGATCTCAGCCTACGCCTGGCCACGTTGAAGGTGCATGTCTCTACACTGTCAATGTGGTTCCAGCGAAGGATAGCTCCGCTCCTGGATATCCACACCTTTTTTTCAGGGTGTTCTCCGGTTTCAACCTCCCTTTGTGCCACCTATGGCTCCTTGGGATTTGGCGGTAGTTCTCCGGGACCTCCAGGGTCCTCCATTTGAACCACTAGATTCGGTGGAAATTTAGTGGTTAACCGCTAAGACTCTCTTTCTTCTGGCAATTGCATCTGCCGGGATGGTGTCAGAATTGGGGGCGCTTTCCTGTTGTCTTCCCTTTCTGATATTTCACCAGGACAGAGCTGTGCTTCGCACTCACCCTGAGCTTCGGCCTTTCAGTCACATGACCTCTTGGCTGGTGAGGCCTCCTTGGATGTGGTCCTGCTCTCTTCGGAAATCGGACTCCTTATTTGTGCTCTATGGATTTCACAAGAAGGGATGGCCAGCTAACAAGGAAACATTGGCTAGATGGCCTCGTATGACTATATCAGAGGCTTACACACAGGCAAGCCTGCCTGTTCCGGCTTCTGTTACCGCTCATTCTACTCTGCCTGTGGGCTCCTCGTGGGCAGCTTGCCGTGGCGCCTCGGCTGTTCAGCTTTGTAAGGCGGCCACGTGGTCTTCTATCCAGACCTTTCTAAGGTTCTATGCATTTGATACCTTTGCCTCTCAGGATTCTTCCTTTGGGCGCTGGATTCTCCTCTCAGCGCAGGAGCGTCCCCACCCTTAAAAGGACTGCTTTGGGACATCCCCAAGGTCTCCCTGTGGAGCCTATGGACCCTGAAGAAGAAAATGAGTTATGGTAAGAGCTTACCTTTATTGACTCTCTTTCTTCAAAGTCCGTGGGGTCCACAGGGCACCCGCCCTGACGCACCTGGCTTCATATGGGCTGTCGTACTGGTCACCGGTTTCTGTCTCCTTCTCTGTGAGTGTGATTCTCGAGTGTTCCAGTCTTCCTTCTCTCTTTTCCTCCTCCAGCTTTTGGCTACTTATGAACTGAGGTGCCTTTGGCTCAGGGGCGGGGTATAGAGGAGGATCGTTCCAGTGCATCCTGGGAGCAAAGCTTTTAACTGTGTGGTGCCCGGGATCCAGATCCAGCTATTACCCCCAAGGTCTCCATGTGGAGCCTATGGACTTCGAAGAAAGAGAGGTAAAGGTAAGTTCTTACCGTGACTCTCATTTTTATCCATCCCAATACTAGCTTGTAAGGTCTGGTCTGTTCCCTGAACCTGTTCCTTTAGACTTGGAGTTCTTCCATGCTTCCCATGTGAGTGCATTAAGAATTTTAGTTTTACGCTGTTCTCATTCTGCGAGTCTTAGACTGCGGTATCCTGGTGTGACCACTAATGTCTCCACTAACAACTCTCCCAGTTTTTAACACAGGGTGAGGCTTTTACTGACTCTAGTCCATTCTACAGACCATGTAAGGCATAGGTTCTCAGTCTACCTACGAAACCTATTGGTGCTCTACCTGCATGAGGATATTGGCACCGTTGTACACAGGTCACTTAAGTCCACAAAGAGACCAGGTGGTCCCTGGTCGCCTCTGGGTAAAGGTTCGCTCCACTTTTCTAAACAGGTGCTCTTGTCTCCCTTTCATTTAGCCGAGTAACAGTCTCACTGTGCAACAGCACGCTCCTGACATAACACCTTAACAGCTATACTGGCAGATATCTGTCCCAGTAGGGTACCTCCCTTCCTATCCGTTTGACTCAAAACCCTAGAAGTATGGTTCTATATTCAATACTTCTTTCTATATGAAAGACGAGCCAGAGTTAAGGAATCGACTCTGCTTCGCACTGTCCTAATGTACATAACCTACTACATGTCGTTACTTTATGTTCATTTGTTTCTTGGTATCCTGCTGAGTGCTTGTGAGCAGGTCGATGGTGTGCTCACTACAAAAGGCGCAGCGGGGTGGTGGCTTCATAAACTGAGGCGTTTGTGGGAGCCCCACTGACATCACCAGTGTTGTCAGTGGGAGAGCTTCCGGCTCTATTAGAGCCAGAAGCTCTCTGGGGCTTGCGGCCACGAGACCCTACCACAAGGGTCTCGTCGCAAGCCCCGATGGTCGTGATGGTCTTGACCATCATCCTGGCCGCTCGCAATGGCTGTGGGTGGTCACCTACAGCTATGCGAGCGTCCAGGAGGCCGCACAAAAAAAAACGCCCTGATTCAGAGCGAGCGCTCTTTCAGAGCGTCCGTCTCTAAATCAGGCCCTCTGTCTGCCAATCCTTTAGTGCATTATGTTTCCTTGGGGAGTTATATCTGCATTGCCTTATGAGGTACATAGGTGTTCATAGTTTCACTTACCGAATTTCCCTCCTTGCTAGAGTGATACCCCTTGACTAGCATGCTCTAGATATTTAATGGTTGTTCTGGACAGTCACTTCCAGGGTCAAGGGTTGCCTCAAGAGTCATCGATCCAGACGAATGTGCTGGAACTCAGTGTAATCTTCACACTCTTCTGAAAGCTACCTCCCTTCTCGAAGGTCGGTCTGTTCAGATCCTGTCAGACAACGCCACAATCGTCTAGTTTATTATCCATCAAGGATGGAGCTTTGCACTAGACGAGTAGCTTTCTATGGTGGACAGAGGCTCATGTTTTGGCGAACAAGGGTGTTCTTCCAAAAGTGGAAATCTAGGAGGCCAACTTTCTATTAGGTCCTTTATCCTGAAGTATAGGACCCTGAGCAAGTAGTTTTCTCCCAACTGCTAGTCAGTAGGTGGGGCAGGCCAGACTTACATCTCAGTGCCTCCAGGTACAGTCATCTGTTGCCTCAGTAATGATTCAGGACTCGGGACCCAAATGCAGAGACGGTAGGCACTCTAACAGTGCTAGTCCTCTAGCGTGTCAAGCAAGAAGTGGACACTGTTTCCTTGTATCTCCGTTCTGGCCGTTGAGCTTGGTTCTCAAGTCTCCAACTGCTCCTCGTCTAGGATCCCTGGCCACTACCGTTTTCGGACGGACCTACTGTTTATAGGTCAGTTCGTATTCCCTGACTTACAGCACCTGCATTTCCTGGCATGGCTGTTTGGCTGCCATTTTAGATGTAGTGGGCTTCCGGACTCTGTGATTCCACTGGGTTCATGGCTCGCATGCTGGTTACGTCTGCTCCTTATTTTCCCACCTGGTGTTATGTTATCTGGTGTGAAGAGTAGATGTTTCCCACCACTGTCTTCTGTCGTCTTGTCTCATTATTTTCTTCACCGGGACCTGGATGCTGGGTTACGCCTCGGTTCTTACAAGAGTTCAGGTCTCGGCATTGTCGATTTTCAGCGCCGCCTGGATTCTCCTTTCAGATTTAATCTTTTTTTCAAAGGGTTCTCATAGGACAGCCACTGTTGTCCTACCTACACCTTATCCTGGTGCTGCTGTTCCTCCAGTTGTCTCTATTCAGGACTTGGAGGATGTGGACCCAAAACTCAGTTTTTGGATGATGGTCCTCCTATGGGCCCTGGCTTCGGACAGGCGAGTCTCTCTTGTCGACTTACTTATCTAATTTTCATGTTGACCTGCGGAACTCTGTTAAAAACAGTCTTCCTTCTTAACAGGGTTTTTCGGCTTTATCTTCAACCACAATGGTGTTGCCACTGCAATATGCGTTCTGCTGCATTGCGGCTTTCAGTATCCTTGTCTGCCCTTTATTGTGCTGCTAATCGGGTTTGGCCTGCTTCTAGGCAGTTGTTTGCCATATGGATCCAGTTGGCCATCCAACAGGCGTATGTTGCTAGTGCCCGGCTTCACCAACTTTTTCTATCTGTGCATTTCAGTCGTGTGGTAGGCTTATTCTTGGGCTGCCCATGTGGCACCTCAGCTGTTTTATTCTTCCGTGTGGGCCGTGGTCCACCTTTGTGCTTTTGGTTCGCTATGTGACCTTTTCTGGCATCTGTATCTACTTTGGTTGCAGGGTTTTGCAGGTTAATCAGGGCTCTCCCACCCGGAGGAGGGTAACTTTGGGACGTTCCCAGTGTCTTTAGCTCCAGTTTCCCCTGGTGGATGAAGGAGAAAATAGGATTTAGGTACTTACCAGCAAAATCCCTTTCTCCGATTCCACAGGGGACACTGGACGCCCTCCCAGCACTTTTTTACCTGCCATTGTGTTCTTTTGTTTTATACATGTTGCCTATATTTTTGTTATGTATGTTTTTATGTGGCTTTTGCCGTCCTTGTTGTTTGATTCCTCCTCCTCCTCCTCCTCCTCCAGTATATCTTCTGATTCTGTTACGTGTCCTCGGGCTATAAATTCTCTAACTGGGGCTTCTGAGCTGATAGAGGGGGAGGAGTCACTCACACTTAAAGATATAAAAGTGCCAGCTCCTCTCATCCACCCATCTATACCCTGGTGTCTTTAGCTCCAGTGTCCCTGTGGAATCAGAGAAAGGTATTTTACTGGTAAGTACCAAAATACTATTTTCTACACACACGAGGGAGGGGAATGACGAATGCGTTACAATACGGGCGAGGGAGGAAAATATTACTACAGAGATCAGATTGTTTGGGGCATCTGGAAAAATGCTTGTCCGGAGATGGAAATGTGAGCGCTACCATCAGTCCTGTGTTATGCCAACAGTAAAGCATACTGAGACCGTTCATGTGTGGGGTGCTTCTCAGCCAAGGGAGTGGGCTCACTCACAATTTTATTAAACAAAGCATTGGGAACATGTATACCGGATTTGTAGGGAACATAAAAGGAAGGGGGCAGGTTTCAGGTCAGCTATGCCTTGACAAAGACCCGTGGAGGGTGGAAACGCGTCGGCAGCTGACTTGAAACGGCGTTCATGTTATTATCCACCACGATTGCTTTTTGAGATACAAGACGGGCAAAACTGCCAGGTGACAGCTGCCGGTTGATAGCCAGAACGAGTGGGACCCTTGCATCATTTTCTGCACATATATGTTATTATCCACCACGATTGCTTTTTGAGATACAAGACGGGCAAAACTGCCAGGTGACAGCTGCCGGTTGATAGCCAGAACGAGTGGGACCCTTGCATCATTTTCTGCACATATACCATCAGCCGCGGGTGAGAGCCGCGAACATCAGCCGTGAGTGAGTAGTCACAAGCACACAGGAGGGGGAGTGTTTGGAGAATCGGGCAGATTTCGGGTGAGAGCCGAGCCCAGCATTACATCTATCCCGCAGGAGAAATACCATCCTGAGATCGTTTCAGGTGTCATAGGATTCCTTCTGGGTGAACACTCACCTGTGTAAATACACAGTGCCTGGATTGCTTGGGTCCCTACAGGTCCGGTAAGCCCATCTATTTTTGCATGCAAAGACTGTATATCGTGAGATTATATAGAATTTCCTTTTTAAGGAGATTGAACTTTTTGCATTATTTTTCCTTTTTTTGTCTTGGAATTTTGTTTTAATTAAAGATCGTTTTTATGGATACAACAGCATCTTTTAGACTTTGTTTTTCTGCTAATATTATCAACAAACATCTTTTGGCTTAAAAAGAATATTTTTTTTGAAAACCATATATATTTTTTTTTTTACTGACTTAAAGAATAACATTTTCGAATTTTGTACAGGAGGATTGTGTTTCATTGAAGTGGTTGGATTTGATTTATATTGAACATTACATACGCAGCGCTGCTATATGACACTTAAATTGCTATTTGGTTCTTCACTCAAAATTTTGCCATGAATAAAGAATGGTACCAAAACATCCTTAAAGAGCAACTTCTCCCAACCATCCAAGAACAGTTTGGCGACAAACAATGCCTTTTCCAGAATGATGGTGCACCTTGCCATAAGTGATAACTAAGTGACTCGGGGAACAAACCATCAAAATTTTGGATCCATGGTCAGGAAACTCCCCAGACCTTAATCCCATTGAGAACTTGTGGTCAAACAAAAACCCACAAATTCTGACAAACTCCAAGCATTGGTTAGCCAAGAATGGGTGGCCATCAGTCAGTATGTGGCCCCGAAGTTGATTGACAGCATGCCAGGACATATTGCAGAGATCTTGAAAAAGAAGGGTCAACACTGCAAATATTGGCCCTGATTCAGACCCACTCGCGAGCGGCTGTCCGCTCGCAAGTGGGTCGATGTTCTGCACTGAGCATGCGCACGACGGAGGGAGCTCCGTCGTGCGCATGCGCCAGAGGCGACGAGCGAAGGAAAGTCCTTCGCTCGTTGTGTCTGATCTAAGGGGGCGTGCTGTCGATGTTGATTGACAGCACGCCCCCTTTGGTGGGCGTGCCGGGGGCGTGCCTCCCTGACGGGGGCGTTCCCACGGGAACGCCTCCCATCAGAAGCCGGCCCACTGACATCACTAGTGATGTCAGTGGGAGTGATTTTGGCTCTGATAGAGCCAAAATCACTCCGGAGCTTGCGGTTGAAAACCTCAACCGCAGGCTCCGGCTCGCAGTTTCGATGGTCGCGATGGTCAAGACCATCGCGGCCATCAAACTGCACGCTCGTATAGCCTGTGGGTGGTGACCCACAGCTATACGAGCGTCCAGGAGGACGCTCCATTTTCATGGAGGGCGGCCCTCATTCAGAGCGTGCGCTCTGCTCAGAGCGTACGGCTCTGAATGAGGGCCATTGACTCTATGTATAAACTTAATGTAATTGTCAATAAAAGCCTTTGACACTTATGAAATGCTTGTAATTTTACTTCAATATATCATAGTAACATCTGACAAAAAGATCTAAAAACACTGAAGCAGCAAATTGTGAAAAACAATACTTGTGTAATTCTCAAAACTTTTGGCCATGGCCATATGTTTTATGCATGTTTAATTAAATGTGTTATATTTAATTGTTTTGCGCTCCTTTCATGGTGATTTACTGTTTTATTGTTGCACATTGAAGTATATCAATAGATAGTTGATGGGAGCTGCACTTAGTAGGATATCATTGGTAACTTATAATTAAACTGCACCCAAATCTGTTGCTTAATATATTTTTCCATAATGTGGTAGCTATTTTTGGCACCTTCTCTGGTTTTAGGATTACTTTGACAACATAATTCCACTCCATGGTCTCCTCTCTGTCCTCTTCCAGGGACTTTACAGTTTCGCTGTTCAGGTGTGTTGGTGACTCTTATTTCTGCTGACTGTTTCTTGCAACCTAAGTATATGTACAAGATGCAGCACTCTCTAAATGCCATGAACAGGACAGTCTTCTGATTTCTGTGTGTGGGATGGGGGAATAAAAAGCCAAGCTCAAGCCTACTGCTTTATGGTAGTCTAAATCCTCTGTGGGTGTTTGGCTCTGCCCTCTGCTTTAAGCTTTATTATGTGGCTTCCCATCTCACACATTTGGCGGATACTGTGTAGGACTCTAGATGTAGTACACTGGCAGGCCTTATTACTGAGCAGACGGAATTCCCTCTAACCCCTTTGCAGATGCTGATAATAGATCCGCCACCATTGCTCCTCTTATTAGGCAAGCTTCCTTTTCCAAGATAGCTGTCTTACTTAGCTACTGCGCATGCGCTGCGCCATTTTGACACAGCATCCCTGCACCACTAACCGGTCATCATATACACTCAACGGCTGGTGAGTTGTACATCACTTTGCTCTGCTCCATCAAACCAGTGTATAACATTGAGTACGGCTATATCTCATATAACACCAATAAAACCACTCCACTGGTTAAGAAATTGTACTGTTTGTTGTCTCAGGGCATCTGCTGGTGTGTACTGGAACTCTGCTACACCTACAAGCCTGTAAACACATTTCCAAAATCCCTAAGCCTGACTTTGCCTACACATATGAGAATTTTCATACATTATTGATGATATGTGTTAGAGACAGAGGGTTAGTCTGGCAGATTTGAGTCGTACACAGTTCTAAGAAGCGATGCTTTAGGCGGACACTGCCTAGAAAGTTTCAGCACGGTGCGGAGTTTGAGCCGTGTTGCAATCTTGAGGGTTGAACTCTTGGCAAGAAGCGTCCTGTGCCCATAAACAAGATGCAGCCTTTGGGCTGTGTGGCTGCCTTGAAGGCTGGCTAGTTGTGGCAGCCTTGAAGGCTGGTATATCTTGGCTTGTTGCGGGCTGTGGACCAAAGACCATATGCAGCCTCTGGGCTGTGTGGCAACCTTCAGGGCTGATATGCCTTGGTTTGTTGTGGCCTGTGGGCAGAGGACAAGATGCAGCCTTTGGGCTGTGTGGCAGCCTTGAGGGCTGGGATAGCTTGGCTTGTTGTGGCCTGTGGGTCAAGGACGAGATACAGCCTTTGGGCTGTGTGTCAGCCTTGAGGGCTGGGATAGCTTGGCTTGTTGTGGCCTGTGGGTCAAGGACGAGATACAGCCTTTGGGCTGTGTGTCAGCCTTGAGGGCTGAGATATCTTGGCTTGTTGCGGCCTGTGGGCCGACGATGCGATGCAGCCATTGGGCTGTGTGGCAGCCTTGAGGGCTGGGATATCTTATCACTTATAATGAGTAGTACAGAGGTTCCCAAACTCTGGGCCTGATTCAGAGCCGGACGCTCTGACAGAGTGCTCGCTCTGAATCAGGTCCACTTCTTGATAAAGCTGCTGTATGCAGAGAAACAGGTTGAAGTTTATGGACCTTTTGTTCTTCATGCCAGAGACTTTTTGACGGCTGTTACCGTTTGATCTGAGGTGCCGGGACATCACATCAGCTCACCTGGCTCTGTGCACATTCACTACCTGTTTCCGCTTGTATTGCCGTGCACACATAGCGGCCACACCACCTGGAGCAGCTGCACTACCCGGAGGTGAGCGCGCTGTGCGGGAGCCCCGTCCTTATTGCCGTGCACACTGAACGGCCACATCACCTGGAGCGGCTGCATTACCCGGAGGTGAGCGCACTGTGCAGAAGCCCCGACGGGGGTAGAAAGCAGACGTCTGCGACACTGGTCCCTGTGAGCACACTGCTGCAGGATACCGTCCATTTAAATACACGATTGAGCACCCACCTCTGCATGGTAATTATACCACACTGTGCCGTTTTACAGCCACTTACTCTGGAGCTTTGACTACTATGTAGAGACTTACTGATACATATTGAGAGTCTCTATTTTATATCTGTATTCTTTTTTTGGCCATGATGATCAGCCTCAGCTTTGAATATTAACCCTATATTTTATTATTCTGTGAAGTATCTATTATATGATTCCAACTGTTTGGTGCCGCATCCAGCAGGTGTCATTTATTGGAATATTATCTGCTACTATTAGCATATTTTATTAGATATTATTTGTGTATTTATTTGTTTCTTATTTGTCATTGTTGATACACTCCCGGGAGTATTTTTATTATATACTTTCCATATATTCATTAAACATACTCAATTGTTTATCAAGCAGCGCCATCTGTATGTGTTTTCTAAAGTAGTAGGAGGCTGAACTTTGATGTGATGTTTACACTTTTATCGCAAATTCGCTTTACTTTATCCGCTTCCAGTATATCATGTGTCCAAGTGGGAATTGCCTCCCAAGGTTGACATGGTGGTGGCACATTTAGCTTAACACACAGCTCTTCCTGTTAAGGCTTGGCATTCTTTAAGGATCCGGTAGATAAAAAATTGGAGGTTGTCTGAAGTCTATCTTCATGGGCTCCAGGGTCATTATCTGACCTTTACTGGCCTCAGCATGGTTGGCTCGAGCTATGGAGACTTGGTCTGGCAAACTCATTGATGTGCTTTACAGTGATTTGTCCAGGGATTCCCTATTGGACTTTGCGGAACAGCTTCACAGTGCAGCTGAATATGTGTGTGAAGCCGTGCAAGATAGTACTCAGGTGGCTACATGCTTGGAGTGCGGATTCGGAATCTAATAGTTTTTTGGAATCTCTTTTGTTTGGTGGGTGTGTACTCTTTGGGCCAGAACTAGATTCTATTATCGTCCAGGCTATCGGTGGGAAAAGCACTTTTTAGTTGCCCCTAAACAGTGGGGTTTGTGTTTCTGTGCCAATAGGGCCAAGGAAGTCTCCAGAGAAGCCTAGCATCTCACAAGGTCTTACTCCACCCAGTCCGGTCACCTGTCGAAGGGTGGCTGCTCCAGTTCAGAGACCATTGGGTGGAGTCTTCATCAGATGCCTGTGTGTGGGTCACCATTTCCAGAGGTTACATTATCGACCTCAGGGGTCCGCTACCAAGGCGGTTTTTCACCACCGATCTTCCATAGGGATGTGGAGAAGAGGGTGGCATTGGTCCAGACTATCAAGTCTCTCTCAGAGGGCATAATTGCTTCACTTCCACCGCTGGAACGGAAACTAGGGATTTACTCCAACTTGTTCCTTGTTTAGAAGCCAAACAATTAATTCCAGTCAATCTTAAACTTTTGCGCCTTGAACATCAGGTTATTGGTGGATCATTTTCGGATGGAATTTCTCAGAGCAGTGATCCACAACATGGAGGCCACTGAGTTTTTGACCTCCCTAGATGTCAGTGATGCGTATCTTCACATCCCAATTTGAGCAAGTCCATCATTTTCTCCGTTTGCAGTTGGCTCTAATCACTATCAATTCCAGGCCCTACCATTATTTCAGTCATGGCAAACTTACTGTGCAGGGAAGGTATCACAATCATCCCTTATTTAGACGGTCTCCTCATGGAAGCCAATTTGGCTTCACAGTTAAAAAAAAACACAGAGAGCGCACAGTCCAGGTACTTCAGGATCACGGGTTTCCGAGTTGGGGGTTTTGTCTTGCAAGCCTCCTTTTCTCGTATTCATAATGATAGATCGATTGTGTTGCCATTTTACTTAAACTAGGAATTTGTATTTCCTGTTTTTCCTTCAGCGACTTCCTGGGACCGGGATGATCTACCTCTGCTTGATGTTTTTTTAGCTCTTCGTCAGCAACACAGACTTATTTTTCTTTACAACGCACATAAACATGGTTGGCTGGCTACAAAGTAGATCATTGCACTTTTGGATCTGCTCAGTCATCACTCAAGCTTATTCGAGTGCGGGGCGACTGGCACCAGACCTGGTGTCAGCAGATTCCTCAAGGATGGTGGCGACCTCCTGGACGGCACGACATGGGGCTTCACCGGAACAGATCTGTTGTGCAACTACCTGGTCCTCTTTCCAAACGTTTGCTTGTTTTTACCGTTTTCATGTTTTTGCCTCCAGGGATGCCCACTTTCTGCGTACAGTTCCCTAGTCCCCTGAGCGTCCCCTCCCCTACGGGTGGCAGTTGAACGTCCCATTGTCCAGTGTCCCCCAGCCTTGCTGCCAGAGAAAAGAGGATTTTGGTCACTTACCATTGAATCCTTTTCTCTTATGTAGGCTGGGGGACACTGCATTCCATCCTTCACGCTCAGTCGTTCAGTTTTGTACTTCTTTTCCCTACTAGTTTGTTTTTAGGTTCTAACTGTTTCACTGGGTTACTGCTACTCCTTACCAGACTCATTTAAAGTAGTACTGACATTATGGGGTTGCAGGGAGGAGGAGCTTTGTTTTAAAGCTACAGTATAGTTTTAGTGCCAACTCCAGCCCCAACCTGCAATCCCATGGTCCAGTGTCCCCCAGCCTGCTTAAGAGAAACAGTAAATTACCAAAAATCCTCTTTTCAGTTCAAGTTTGTGAAGGCATCTATCAAGAGCAGAGTCTAAGGAGACGATGTAGAGTTGAACGCAAATCGATCATAAATGCTTCCGTATTGTATTTACCGAGCTAAATGAGTATATTCGCCTATATGCAGTGTTGTATGTATCTATGTAGCAGGAACGCCTCTATCTACATACTAGGTTTCATAGCTATCATCATTCTTAGTGCGCAGTTGGACCAACCCTATCCCAGGTACAAAAGATCTGTCTGAAAACAGGTTTAATTATGTATATAGAAGAAGTAAAATAATACTGCGCTGGTGTGTTTCTGTCAAAAACAACAATCAACCGCACCAATAATAGATATCACATATATTTATTAAAAATTATCATATAATCAGATATACACATAAACACTAGACGGTGACGATAAGACTAAACCTCGACAGTACCTAGTATATATTGAATAGCTTTAAGATGTAGCACAGTAATAGCTCAATAGAGTAATAAGTATCATATAAAACACAAATGTATCCGATGGGGATTTAGATGGCAACAATGTCCCATGCACAAATGAATGTCAATACACGGATTAGGTAAACCGTGATAGAAAATGCAGCTCTTGATATATAATTAGCAAGGATAAAAAATGGATACGTTTACAAATGCTGATAGTAAACAGTCATAGCCTGCAAGTGTGGTTTGGAAGAAAAAGGGCAGTTGAATAATGTCCGATTACACCTGCTCAGATTGATTAAACCCACTTGGGGATAATGGGATAGAGCCCCCGTACAGATGGTTTACTCACGGAGCATCTCCAGCCCAAAACTCCACATGTGGCATGTAACCCAGCAGTCTGGATATCCCTTGAGTGCCTCCAGCAGTCTCGCTCTCTCACTCCGCCAACGGAGAGAGAGCAAGCGGCCTCCACCCTGTACCAGACTGTGTAAGCTGGATGTCTCCGTGCAGTCCGCCGCGCCAACAGCTGTGATGGCAATCAGGTAAGCACGTGGAAGGCAGCGTCCGGTCTCAGTGATTAGCAGGGAGGGCTTGAGTTACAAAGTATCCAAATAGTTTCCAATATCAGGTGTCAAGATGCTGGATGATATAGATAGATCAATGAGGTAAACAGCAACGCGTTTCGGCAATGGCCTTTATCAAGCTGGATAACTCCTCATATCCTGGATCCGGTTTAAATAGAAGGGTCATTTCTTTCATTGGTTAATTACAATTAACTCCTTCAACCTATATCATTCAAACTCGCACTTTCGCGCACTTTTAAAAAGTGCGAGTTTGTACTGAAACTCGCAAATTCAATAGCCTGCGAACTTTTCAGCTCGAGGCTACTGCATTTGCGAGTTTAGGACTATGTAAACTGACACCTTTTAATGCGAGTAGCATTAAAAGGTGCGAGTTTTAGAGAAGCCATCACAGATCAGTGAGATCCGTGATGGCTTCTGTGTGTGTTTAAAAAAAAAACGTGCACTCCCTCCCCAAAAGCATAACCAACCCCGGGCTTTATAAAGCCTGTTCTGGTTCTAAAAATACAAGGGCCAAAATGCGTAGGGGGCCCCTGTATATTAAGAACCAGCACAGGGCTTTGTTGAGCTGGTTCTGGAAAATCGGGACAAAACGAGTAGGGGTCCCCTGAAAATTCCACAACCAGCACCAAACTTTCTAGCGGAGGGATAATGCCACAGCCAGGGAAAACCTTTCACCGGTTTCCCCGGCCAAAGCATTATCCCTGACCGCTAGTCAGTCCAGGCCGGGGATCCCTGGGGAGTTGGGTACCCCCCCAATAAAGGGGTACCCCTCTCCAGGGCACCCCAGGCCTAGACTGATAGCCCGGGGCTATCCCCAGCACCCGGGATGATAGTGTGAAGTGTAAAAATAAAGTTTCCATATTGTCTTTAGTTGTAGAACCACAAGTACCAGCAAGCCTCCCCTGTATGCTGGTATTTGGAGAACCACAAATACCAGCATTCGGGGCATTACGGGCCCACTGGCACTTGTAGTTCTACAACTAAAGAAATACGTAAATAAACAAACATACACCGTGAAAGTAAAATTTTAATAAAACATACATGCACACTCACACATACTCACCTAGTATCCAAAATAATCCATAGGGGTACCTGAAAAAAAAAAATACTGACCTCTCCTATGCGTCGATCGCGTCCACTTGTCCAAGTAGGCAATCCAGGGGTTAAAATAACAAACACGCAAAAAACTTGATCCATGTGGACTGAGCAAAGGTATGTGTGTACACATACCTTTGCTCCGCGTAAATGACCGGGGCACACGTGTGCCCCGTCATTGAAGAGGCCGCCAGCCAAACAGGGAGCATCTCGGAGCAGCTCCCTGATTAGCTCAGCCTGTGTCTCCCATAGACTTCTATGGTGAGAATTCCCCATTAAAGTCTATGGTGGGAACTGCTACATCGTAGCCGCAAGGTTACCTCAGGTTAATCTTGTGGTAACATCACTGATACAATGTCGCGACATTATATCATTGATGTAACCACAAGATTAACATCAATTAATCTTGGTTATGCTTTTGGGGAGGGGGTGCACATAATTTTTTTTTAATTTAAAAACATTTTACATAAGTTCACAGAAACATATACATATCTCATGGATATGTGCATGTTTCTGTGTTAATCTGACCTGCTCAGGATATTCTCGCTAGCCTTAGGCTTTTGGTAATCTTTTTTTTGGGAGTCTGAAACAGACACTCTATTACATTGGGCGAGTTGATTGTTTTGAATCTGAAAACATTTGGATGCGAGTTTGAGAATGGGGAGTTTTAGTAACTCTGAAAAATGTGAGTTTTAGTGAACAGACACCCTATTACATTGGAGAGTTGTGAAAAATTGCGAGTTTAGCACCAAACTCGCAATTTACCAAAACAGACACCCTATTACATTTGGCCCATAGTGTTTCTAGTCATGATTAACATGTTCCCATGCAATATGTACGGGAACATTATAATTCACATAGATATATTAATACAAAAAAGTCAGTTAATTAATATTTTGTGTCGAAGCTGGATTAGTGGCTGAGACGGAATCAGCGTAGAAATTGGTGTGCGTGACGCCATCTTGAGAATGGCAGCTAGACTCCATTTTAGAAACAAGAATCTGCAAGAAGCCATTTTGCGACCAGCGCCATTTTGAGTTACAACTCACGAGCTAAGTACAGATGGCAATGTTTTTGATAATCTACCAAGGGCAACTGGAAGAACAGCCTCCTGAGAAAAAGTAAATAGAATAGACTATGCACCAGAATACTGTGAGTGTTTTACATACAAATTGGGAATCCCTGTATGTAGACAAGTATAGTTGTGGCAATTGTAATATAACCCAGACATTGATCTACACAATTGAATTTGAATCCTAAACAGGTTTTAGCCCCACACCCAGACAGAATGGCCCCGGCTTCACAGCTGGGGGTAACACATTTGCATTGCAGTTTGAAACTGTGAGTGAGGAATGAGATGTGTGTGTATGTATGTATGTGTATATATATATGTGTATGTATATGTATATGTTAAGACCATCATAGATGGAATCTCATGCATAAACACCGCACATTACGCACAGTTGAGCTGCTAACATGACGCTCAGTAGCGAATGCACAATATCCTGCATGCAAATGCTGTTTATTAGCCTCATGCGCACGCATCTGCCCCAAGTTAACTAGCACCTTTCTATCAAACCCCACATACTTACACATTACATATTTACATACAAGGTTCCATAAGCTTTAAAGTATAAGATTCAAGTTTGTTCATTTATTATAATTGCTGTGAAATAAAGGTTATTTAGTAGCTCAGGTTTAATACATGATAAGTATGCCGTGCTTGGTATTATACTGATCTGCACCCTCTCCACAGCTTCCCGGTATCGTCGGTGGGAAGATCGCAACATGCACTCGCAACTTATGGGCCGCAGAGACTTCAAGCACCTAAATGTACATTATAAAACCAACTGTTAGGATTTGCATGAGGCGGGAAACAGGCAACCAGCTGTCGGAGGCTGGACTGTGTCTATTTGAATCAACCTGTTAAATGCTCTGTAACAGATGCGTCCCCCATGGGAACCAATGGCATCAGCAACAAGCCTTTTTATTGTGTTGTCTATTTCTGGGGGGTATAAATATGTGTGCTCTGACCCTGGGTTTCTAGTCTTCATGCTGATTGACAGAGGTTATCTTGCTGATGCCGGGATCTGGTCTAGAGCGCCTGCGTATGTATAACTGTACTTGGGTCTGTATAATTTCTTTGCGCTAAATTGTACTTAGATCATAGCGTGTAACTGACTGTACTTTTACTTGAATAATACTTTGTGCTTTGGAACCACAGGTTCAAGGTCTGGAGTCTTTATTTACTGTATGACTGCGTACGCAAAATAGCGTCTTCCTTAGAGGTTAATAGGAAGGATATTAGAAGGTATAGGCAGGAGTGTATAGAGGTTAGAATCCATAATCCTTATTTGACAGAGAATATGCACAACTCTACCGTTCCAACTATGCTCTCTCTATGAATTTAGACCACGTTAGAATGCCCCATTGCCACCCAGTTACGCCCTATAGTTGAATGTAGCGATGCAACTGAGTTGCCGACTACCATGCAACACCCCATACAACATATGCCAGGCTCAAGTGTATATGTAATGTTAAAAAGTCATATTTTCTTCAATTAATTACCAAAATTGTCTTTAGTTAATAGAGCATTGATTTCTAATTTTAAAAAACAGGGTGTCCTGTGACAATAACTTTAACACCCCCCCCCCCCGAGTGTGTCGACCGGGCTACCACCGCCAAGCAAGTCTGGATCACAGGCGCTGGCTCCAGGCTCTGTTCCGCCTGTAAGAGCAGAGCAGGAGTCGGTGAAACGGGGGAAAGCTCTAACAATGCCATCTTCAGGCAGTGTTATTATCACAAGGCTCTCCCATTATTTTTTTACAATTTTATTTTCATAAATCTGAAAAAGTTTGCATTTCCCATTAAAAATATGGGAAATGCGAACTGTTTATTAAAATAATGCAAATTTAAGGGCTTGGGGTAGTTTTTTATGAGAACTGCTGCAAAAGCCCTTTAATAAATTAAAGTAATGTGAAATCACTGGATAGTGTGAATATAAAACCGGTTGTTACACTATTTTAAAACTTTTAACAGTGAAGCAATATCATACGTTTAATTAATGCTCTTGTACAGTAAAATGTTCAATCCATATGTGAACCAGATCTGTTTATGTTGGCACTAAGCCATTTCCATTTGCAGTGAGTTTCTAACAGGCTTGATGTTTGTGCAGAGGGATGTTTAACTTTATTCCCATAGAGGGGTAAAAAAAAAAATGGCATGACTAAACAATGGTTTAAAATATATTTGATTCTTGCAGGCAAAACACAATAACAGGGTATTCCTCAACAGCTGAAGATTGCACAAATGAAACAAGACTGAGGGGTAAATTTACTAAGATTCGATTTGGTCCCGATTTGTCCCGTTTTTCAACTCTGATAGGATCGATCAAAAACGGCCATTTTTTTACAAAAAAAAATCATGAATTTACCAAGGTTCCGGTTTTGACAGGATTGTTTTGATTGATGGTGTATTTGGTCCATCCTGTCCAATTTGAAGTCCCAATTTACACGGACAAGTTTGTCTCCCGAACAAGCAGCCTGCACATATCAGTGAAATAAGTTCAGACTGTTTGTTTTGTATTTTTAGGGTTACATTTTTGAAAATAAATGACTTGAGGTGCCCCCCCCCACACACACACAAAAAAGGCTAACCAGCCCGGGACTAGCCAGCCTGTCCTGGTTCTTAAAATTACGGGGAACAAAATAAGTAGGGTTCCACCATAATTTAAGAACCAGCACCTGGCAGCAGGGCCAGACCTGGTTTTAAATATAGGGTGATAAAAAAAAGCGTGAGGTTCCCCCTATATTTTAAATCGGCTCCGGACCCAAACCAACCGGGCTGTAATGCCACAGCCTGGAGACCCTTTCACCGGGGCTCCGTGGCCAAAGAATTCGCAGCCCAAGCCGGGGATCTCATGGGAGGTGGGGTGCCCCCCAAGATGGGGTCCCCCCCTTCCCAGAACCCAGGCTTGGTCTGAAGCCCAGGGCTCTTCCCCTGTAGCGGTGGGTACGGGGGCAATGGGGGGGTCAAATAAAGTGTAACTATTGTATTTTACCATGGAACTACAGGTGTCAGCATGTCCGCCATTGAATATTTGTGGAACTAAAAGTGCCAGCAGATGTCCGGCACCTGTATCTCCACGTGGCTCCCAGCAAATAAGCGGCCGCTAAAGTAAAGCCGACGCTCATTGGCTCGCGACCCGAGACTAATGACAGCTCATTCCCATGAGCGGACATTCGGGTACAGTAACTACATGCTGAAGCATGTAGTTACAGTGTGTCCATGGTCATTAATGGACTTCTGTTGAGAACATCATGGGCCAAAAGGTGAGTATTGGATTTTTTTAAACAGCTACATCCATGGATACTTTACGTTGACAAGTGGACGTGAACATCATGCAGCAGGTAAGTATGTGAGAGTGTGGTAGGCGTGCAATAAAGTTCTACTTTCCATGGTGTGTGAGTGATGTGGTTTTTTAACTATTTGTTTTACAGTGGAGATACAGGTGCTGGACGTCTGCTGGCACTTGTAGTTCCACAAGTCCTCAATGGCGGACATCCTGGCACCTGCAGTTCCATGGTAAAATACAATAGTTACACTTTATTTGGCCCACCATTACCCCCGTACTCACTGCTGGGCTTCAGACCAGCTTCAGGTTGGGGAGCCGGGGGGGGGGGGTTGAGGGTTCAGAGCTGCCACGAGGTGGGGGATGGCAGACTCAGTTGTACTAAGGGGAGTTGAACAACAGGGGAGGAAGCCAATGGGAGTGGAGAGGAACAGGAAACAGGAGGCGTGGGGAATGATTTCTGACAGTGTCAGTGCAGGGGTATGCGGGCCCAGGGGGAGGAGAATTGGCCCCTGTGTGTCACAGTGTGACTGCCAGTGTTTTACTTGGGGGGAGGAAAGGTTTCAGTGGGTGGAGCTTCGGCTGGACAGCTGCTGTAACAGAAAAAGTTTCCTGTCTAGACTACAGCAGCAAGCAGTTTAAAAAGTATTAATAGGTGCGTCCCATTTTATTCTATTCCTGATGCTCGGGGCCCTCCTGACCTTCGGAGCCCGGTACAGGTGTCCCCTTTATCCCCCCTGTCACTGGGACTTTACAAACCTAAACATGTTTGCCATTCAAATTCTAGTAACAGAAAACATTTAAAAAATACTAGAAAATTATGCAAACCAAATAAGCCTTTAGGGTAGTATTTTCTTCTTGTTAATGGGCCTGATTCAGCAGAGGATGCACTACCCATCGTAGCTACTAGCATGGTAGCAGCTGCGATAGCTCTAATATGGTAATGCAGCAGGCGGCGTCATACCTCCTACCTGCATTACTAATCTGAGATGCGTTCATCAGACCATCTGCCTGACTATCGCCAGCTAAGTGACCCATGGGGTCACCCATGCCAGCTGCTGCAGATGCTAAAAAGAGTCCAGGAAATTGCCGTCAGCTGATGGAGATCCTGGCCACGTTACTTCCCCATAATGGCGGCGGCACTGCGTTTTGGGAAACAAAGGCTGTTGTTGCCCCCTCCCCACCCTGTCAATCACTATCAGTCTGCTGCCGAACAAGCGATATCGTAGAACCATACTGCAAATGCGCAGTATAGGTCTAGCACAGATTCCCTAACATTGGGAGTCTGCGTAAAAGACTGCGCTGTGTCTGCAGCTGAATGAGGCCCAAAAGTAATGGGACTATCAACTCAAAAGCTATTTCATGGACAGGTGTGGGCAATTCCCTCGTTATTTCATTATCAATTAAGCAGGTAAAAGGTCTGGAGTTGATTCTAGGTGTGACATTTGCATTTGAAATTAGTTGCTGTTGACTCCCAGCGTGTCAGCCTCTTTCCCCCCAGCCCCAGTGTGTGTCAGCATCTTTCCCCCTCCAGCATGTATCAGCCTCTTTCCCCCCAGCCCCAGTGTGTGTCAACCTCTTTCCCCCCAGCCCCAGTGTGTGTCAGTATCTTACCCCCCAGCATGTATCAGCCTCTTTCCCCCCCAGCCCCAGCATGTGTCTCAGCCTCTTCGCTCCCAGCCCCAGCATGTGTCTTAGCCTCTTTCCCCCCAGCCCCAGTGTGTCAGCCTCATTCTCCCTCCATCTCTAGCATGTCTCTGCCTCGTTCTTCCTGCCAGCATGTGTCCCAACCCGAGCGAGTCAGCATCTTTCCCCCCTAGCGCCAACGTGTCAGCCTCTTTCCCCCCCAGCCCCAGTGTGTGTGTCAGCCTCTTTCCCCCCCAGCCCCATCGTGTCAGTCTCTTTCACCCCAGCCCCAGCGTGTCAGTCTCTTTCCCCCCAGCCCCAACGTGTGTCATCATCTTTCCCCCCAAACCCAGCATGTCTCAGCCTCTTTCCCCCCAGCCCCAGCATGTGTCTCAGCCTCTTTCCCCCCAGTCCCAGCATGTGACTCAGCCTCTTTCCCCGCAGCCCCAGCATGTGTCTCAGCCTCTTTCCCCCCCAGCCCAGCATGTGTCTCAGTCTCTATCCCCCCCAGCCCCAGCATGTGTCTCAGTCTCTATACCCCCAGCCCCAGCATGTGTCAGTCTTTTTCCCCCCAGCCCCAGCGTGTGTCAGCATCTTTCCCCCCCAGCCCCAGCATGTGTCTCAGCCTCTTGCCCCCCAGCCCCAGCATGTCTTAGCCTCTTTTCCCCCAGCCCCAGCGTGTGTCTTAGCCTCTTTTCCCCCCAAGCCCCAGTGTGTGTCTCAGCCTCGTTCTCCCCCCAAGCCCCAGTGTGTCAGCCTCATTCTGCCTCCATCTCCAGCATGTCTCTGCCTCGTTCTTCCTGCCAGCGTGTGTCCCAAACCCAGCGTGTCGGCGTCTTTCCCCCCAGTACCAGCGTGTCAGCCTCTTTTCCCCCCAGCCCCAGTGTGTGTGTCAGCCTCTTTCCCCCCCAGCCCCAGTGTGTGTGTCGGCCTCTTTTCCCCCCAACCCCATCGTGTGACAGTCTCTATCCCTCCCAGCCCCAGCGTGTGTCAGTCTCTTTCCCCCCAGTCCCAGCGTGTGTCATCATCTTTTCCCCCAGACCCAGCATGTGTCTCAGCCTTTTTTCCCCAGCCCCAGCATGTGTCTCAGCCTCTTTCTGCCCCAGCATGTGTCTAAGCCCCTTTCCCCCCCAGGCCCAGCGTGTGTCAGAATCTTTTCCCCCAGCCCTAGCGTGTGTCAGCATCTCCCCCCCAGCCCCAGCATGTGTCTCAGCCTCTTTTCCCCCCAGCCTCAGCATGTGTCTCAGTCTCTACCCACCCCCCAGCCCCAGCATGTGTCTCAGCCTCTTTCCCCCCAGCCCCAGCATGTGTCAGTCTGTTTCCCCCCAGCCCCAGCGTATCAGCCTCTTTCCCCACAGCCCCAGTGTGTGTCAGCATCTTTCCCCTCCAGCCCCAGCATGTGTCTCAGCCTCTTTCTCCCCCAGCCCCAGGATGTGTCTCAGCCTCTTTCTCCCCAGCCCCAGCGTGTGTCAGTCTCTTTCCCCCCAGCCCCAGCATGTGTCTTAGCCTCTTTCCCCCCAGCCCCAGCGTGTGTCTTAGCCTCTTTCCCCAGCACAAGCGTGTGTCAGTCTCTTTCCCCCCAGCCCCAGTGTGTGTCAGTCTCTTTCCTCCCAGCCACAGTGTGTGTCAGCCTCTTTCCCCCAGCCCCAGCGTGTGTCTCAGCCTCTTTCCCCCCAGCCCCAGCATGTCTCAGCCTCTTTCCCCCCCAGCCCCAGCATGTAACAGCCTCTTTACCCCCAGCCCCAGCATGTGTCAGAATCTTTTCCCCCAGCCCCAGGGTGTGTCAGCATCTCCCCCCCAGCCCCAGCATGTGTCTCAGTTTCTATCCCCCATCCCCAACATGTGTCTCAGCCTCTTTCCCCTCAGCCCCAGCATGTGTCAGTCTTTTTACCCCCAGCCCCAGCGTGTGTCAGCATCTTTTGCCCAGCCCCAGGATGTGTCTCAGCCTCTTTCTCCCACAGCCCCAGTGTGTGTCAGTCTCTTTCCCCCCAGCCCCAGGATGTGTCTCAGCCTCTTTCCCCCCAGCCCCAGCGTGTGTCAGTCTCTTTCCCGCCAGCCCCAGCATGTGTCTCAGCCTCTTTCTCCCCCAGCCCCAGCGCGTGTCAGTCTCTATCCCCCCAGCCCCAGCATGTGTCTCAGCCTCTTTCCCCCCAGCCCCAGCATGTGTCTCAGCCTCTTTCCCCCAACCCCAGCGTGTGTCAGTCTCTTTCCCCCCAGCCCCAGCGTGTGTCAGTCTCTTTCCCCCCAGCCCCAGCGTGTGTCTCAGCCTCTGTCCCCCCAGCCCCAGTATCTCAGCCTCTTTCCGCCCAGCACATGTCTCAGCCTCATTCCCCCCCAGCCCCAGCATGTATCAGCCTCTTTCCCCCCCCAGCCCCAGCGTGTGTCAGAATCTTTTCCCTCAGCCCCAGCGTGTGTCAACATCTCCCCCCCAGCATGTATCTCAGTCTCTATCCCCCCCAGCCCCAACATGTGTCTCAGCCTCTTTCCCCCCAACCCCAGCATCTGTCAGTCTTTTTTCCCCAGCCCCAGCGTGTGTCAGCATCTTTCCCCCCCAGCTCCAGCATGTGTCTCAGCCTCTTCCCCCCAGCCCCAGCATGTGTCTTAGCCTCTTTTCCCCCAGCCCCAGCGTGTGTCTTAGCCTCTTTTCCCCCAGCCCCAGCATGTGTCTCAGCCTCATTCTCCCCCCAAGCCCCAGTGTGTCAGCCTCATTCTGCCTCCATCTCCAGCATGTCTCTGCCTCGTTCTTCCTGACAGCGTGTGTCCCAACCCCAGCGTGTCGGCGTCTTTCCCCCCCAGTACCAGCGTGTCAGTCTCTTTTCCTCCCAGCCCCAGTGTGTGTGTCAGCCTCTTTCCCCCCCAAGCCCCAGTGTGTCAGCCTCACTCTCCCTCCATCTCTAGCATGTCTCTGGCTCGTTCTTCCTGCCAGCGTGTGTCCCAACCCCAGCGTGTCAGCCTCTTTCCCCCCCAGTGCCAGCGTGTCAGCCTCTTTTCCCCCCAGCCCCAGTGTGTGTCAGCCTCTTTCCCCCCAGCATGTGTGTCAGCCTCTTTTCCCCCCAGCCCCAGTGTGTGTGTCGGCCTCTTTCCCCCCCAGACCCATCGTGTGACAGTCTCTTTCCCCCCAGCAGGTGTCAGTCTCTTTCCCCCCAGACCCAGCATGTGTCTCAGCCTCTTTCTCCCCCAGCCCCAGCGTGTGTCAGTCTCTTTCCCCCCAGCCCCAGGATGTGTCTCAGCCTCTTTCCCCCCAGCCCCAGCGTGTCAGTCTCTTTCCCGCCAGCCCCAGCATGTGTCTCAGCCTCTTTCTCCCCCAGCCCCAGCATGTGTCAGTCTCTTTCCCCCCCCAGCCCCAGCGTGTGTCAGAATTTTTTCCCTCAGCCCCAGCGTGTGTCAACATCTCCCCCCCAGCCCCAGCATGTATCTCAGTCTCTATCCCCCCCAGCCCCAACATGTGTCTCAGCCTCTTTCCCCCCAGCCCCAGCATCTGTCAGTCTTTTTTCCCCAGCCCCAGCGTGTGTCAGCATCTTTCCCCGCCAGCTCCAGCATGTGTCTCAGCCTCTTCCCCCCCAGCCCCAGCATGTGTCTTAGCCTCTTTTCCCCCAGCCCCAGCGTGTGTCTTAGCCTCTTTTCCCCCAGCTCCAGCATGTGTCTCAGCCTCATTCTCCCCCCAAGCCCCAGTGTGTCAACCTCATTCTGCCTCCATCTCCAGCATGTCTCTGCCTCGTTCTTCCTGACAGCGTGTGTCCCAACCCCAGCGTGTCGGCGTCTTTCCCCCCCAGTACCAGCGTGTCAGCCTCTTTTCCTCCCAGCCCCAGTGTGTGTGTCAGCCTCTTTCCCCCCCAAGCCCCAGTGTGTCAGCCTCACTCTCCCTCCATCTCCAGCATGTCTCTGCCTCGTTCTTCCTGCCAGCGTGTTTCCCAACCCCAGCGTGTCAGCCTCTTTCCCCCCCAGTGCCAGTGTGTCAGCCTCTTTTCCCCCCAGCCCCAGTGTGTGTCAGCCTCTTTCCCCCCAGCATGTGTCAGTCTCTTTCCCCCCAGACCCAGCGTGTGTCTCAGCCTCTTTCCCCCCCAGCCCCAGCATGTGTCTCAGCCTCTTTCTCCCCCAGGCCCAGCGTGTGTGAGAATGTTTTCCCCCAGCCCCAGCGTGTGTCAGCATCTCCCCGCCAGCCCCAGCATGTGTCTCAGCCTCTTTCGCCCCCATCCTCAGCATGAGTCTCAGTCTCTACCCCCCCCAGCCCCAGCATGTGTGTCAGCCTCTTTCCCCCCAGCCCCAGCATGTGTCAGTCTTTTTCCCCCAGCCCCAGCGTGTCAGCCTCTTTCCCCACAGCCCCAGTGTGTGTCGGCATCTTTCCCCTCCAGCCCCAGCATGTATCAGCCTCTTTCCTCCCCAGCCCCAGCGTGTGTCAGTCTCTTTCCCCCCAGCCCCAGCATGTATCTCAGCCTCTTTCCTCCCAGCCCCAGTGTGTGTCTTAGCCTCTTTCCCCCCAGCCCCAGCGTGTGTATTAGCCTCTTTCCCCTCAGCCCCAGCATCTGTCAGTCTCTTTCCCCCCAGCCCCAGCGTGTATCAGCCTCTTTCCCCCCCAGCCCCAGCATGTGTCAGTCTCTTTTCCCCCAGCCCCAGCGTGTGTCAGCATCTGCCCCCCCCAGCCCCAGCATGTGTCTCAGCCTCTTTCCAGCCCCAGCATGTGTCTCAGCCTCTTTCCCCCCCACACCCCAGCATGTGTCAGTCTTTCCCCTCAGCCCCAGCATCTGTCAGTCTCTTTCCCCCCAGCCCCAACGTGTATCAGCCTCTTTCCCCCCCAGCCCCAGCATGTGTCAGTCTCTTTTCCCCCAGCCCCAGTGTGTGTCAGCATCTGCCCCCCCAGCCCCAGCATGTGTCTCAGCCTCTTTCCAACCCCAGCATGTGTCTCAGCCTCTTTCCCCCCCAGCCCCAGCGTGTGTCAGTCTCTTTCCCCCCCAGCCTCAGCATGTGTCTCAGTCTCTACCCCCCCAGCCCCAGCATGTGTCTCAGTCTCTATCCCCCCCAGCCCCAACATGTGTCTCAGCCTCTTTCCCCCCAGCCCCAGCATGTCCGTCTATTTTCCCCAGCCCCAGCGTTTGTCAGCATCTTCCCCCCCAGCCCCAGCATGTGTCTCAGCCTCTTCCCCCCCAGCCCCAGCATGTGTCTTAGCCTCTTTTCCCCCAGCCCCAGCGTGTGTCTTAGCCTCTTTTCCCCCAGCCCCAGCATGTGTCTCAGCCTCATTCTCCCCCCAAGCCCCAGTGTGTCAGCCTCATTCTGCCTCCATCTCCAGCATGTCTCTGCCTCGTTCTTCCTGACAGCGTGTGTCCCAACCCCAGCGTGTCGGCGTCTTTCCCCCCCAGTACCAGAGTGTCAGCCTCTTTTCCTCCCAGCCCCAGTGTGTGTGTCAGCCTCTTTCCCCCCCAAGCCCCAGTGTGTCAGCCTCACTCTCCCTCCATCTCCAGCATGTCTCTGCCTCGTTCTTCCTGCCAGCGTGTGTCCCAACCCCAGCGTGTCAGCCTCTTTCCCCCCCAGTGCCAGCGTGTCAGCCTCTTTTCCCCCCAGCCCCAGTGTGTGTCAGCCTCTTTCCCCCCAGCATGTGTGTCAGCCTCTTTTCCCCTCAGCCCCAGTGTGTGTGTCGGCCTCTTTCCCCCCCAGACCCATCGTGTGACAGTCTCTTTCCCCCCAGCATGTGGCAGTCTCTTTCCCCCCAGACCCAGCGTGTGTCTCTGCCTCTTTCCCCCCCAGCCCCAGCATGCCTCAGCCTCTTTCTCCCCCAGGCCCAGCGTGTGTGAGAATGTTTTCCCCCAGCCCCAGCGTGTGTCAGCATCTCCCCGCCAGCCCCAGCATGTGTCTCAGCCTCTTTCGCCCCCATCCTCAGCATGAGTCTCAGTCTCTACCCCCCCAGCCCCAGCATGTGTGTCAGCCTCTTTCCCCCCAGCCCCAGCATGTGTCAGTCTTTTTCCCCTAGCCCCAGCCTCTTTCCCCACAGCCCCAGTGTGTGTCGGCATCTTTCCCCTCCAGCCCCAGCATGTATCAGCCTCTTTCCTCCCCAGCCCCAGCGTGTGTCAGTCTCTTTCCCCCCAGCCCCAGCATGTATCTCAGCCTCTTTCCTCCCAGCCCCAGTGTGTGTCTTAGCCTCTTTCCCCCCAGCCCCAGCGTGTGTCTTAGCCTCTTTCCCCTCAGCCCCAGCATCTGTCAGTCTCTTTCCCCCCAGCCCCAGCGTGTATCAGCCTCTTTCCCCCCCAGCCCCAGCATGTGTCAGTCTCTTTTCCACCAGCCCCAGCATGTGTCAGCATCTGCCCCCCCCAGCCCCAGCATGTGTCTCAGCCTCTTTCCAGCCCCAGCATGTGTCTCAGCATCTTTCCCCCCCACACCCCAGCATGTGTCTCAGCCTCTTTCCCCCCCAGCCCCAGCGTGTGTCAGTCTCTTTCCCCCCCAGCCTCAGCATGTGTCTCAGTCTCTACCCCCCCAGCCCCAGCATGTGTCTCAGCCTCTTTCCCCCCAGCATGTGTCAGTCTTTTTCCCCCCAGCCCCAGCGTGTCAGCCTCTTTCCCCACAGCCCCAGTGTGTGTCAGCATCTTTCCCCTCCAGCCCCAGCATGTATCAGCCTCTTTCCTCCCCAGCCCCAGCGTGTGTCAGTCTCTTTCCCCCCAGCATGTATCAGCCTCTTTCCCCCCAGCCCCAGCATGTGTCTTAGCCTCTTTCCCCCCAGCCCCAGTGTGTCAGCCTCATTCTCCCTCCATCTCCAGCATGTCTCTGCCTCGTTCTTCCTGCCAGCGTGTGTCCCAACCCCAGTGAGTCAGCCTCTTTCCCCCCTAGCACCATCGTGTCAGCCTCTTTCCCCCAAAGCCCCATCGTGTCAGTCTCTTTCACACCAGCGTGTCAGTCTCTTTCCCCCCAGCCCCAACGTGTGTCATCAGCTTTCCCCCCAAACCCAGCATGTGTCTCAGCCTCTTTCCTCCCAGCCCCAGCATGTGTCTCAGCCTCTTCGACCCCAGCCCCAGCATGTGTCTTAGCCTCTTTCCCCCCAGCCCCAGCATGTGTCTCAGCCTCTTTCCCCCCCAGACCAGCATATGTCTCAGTCTCTATCCCCCCCAGCCCCAGCATGTGTCTCAGTCTCTATCCCCCCCAGCCCCAACATGTGTCTCAGCCTCTTTCCCCCCAGCCCCAGCATGTGTCAGTCTTTTTCCCCCCAGCCCCAGCATGTGACTCAGCTTCTTTCCCCCAACCCCAGCGTCTGTCAGTCTCTTTCCCCCCAGCCCCAGCGTGTGTCAGTCTCTTTCCCCCCAGCCCCAGCGTGTGTCAGTCTCTTTCCCCCCAGCCCCAGCGTGTGTCTCAGCCTCTGTCCCCCCAGCCCCAGCATCTCAGCCTCTTTCCACCCAGCACGTGTCTCAGCCTCATTCCCCCCCAGCCCCAGCATGTATCAGCCTCTTTCCCCCCCCAGCCCCAGCGTGTGTCAGAATCTTTTCCCTCAGCCCCAGCGTGTGTCAACATCTCCCCCCCAGCCCCAGCATGTGTCTCAGTCTCTATCCCCCCCCAGCCCCAACATGTGTCTCAGCCTCTTTCCCCCCAGCCCCAGCATGTCAGTCTTTTTCCCCCAGCCCCAGCGTGTGTCAGCATCTTCCCCCCCAGCCCCAGCATGTGTCTCAGCCTCTTCCCCCCCAGCCCCAGCATGTGTCTTAGCCTCTTTTCCCCCAGCCCCAGCATGTGTCTCAGCCTCGTTCTCCCCCCAAGCCCCAGTGTGTCAGCCTCATTCTGCCTCCATCTCCAGCATGTCTCTGCCTCGTTCTTCCTGCCAGCATGTGTCCTAACCCCAGCGTGTCGGCGTCTTTCCCCCCCAGTACCAGCGTGTCAGCCTCTTTTCCCCCCAGCCCCAGTGTGTGTGTCAGCCTCTTTCCCCCCCAAGCCCCAGTGTGTCAGCCTCACTCTCCCTCCATCTCAAGCATGTCTCTGCCTCGTTCTTCCTGCCAGTGTGTGTCCCAACCCCAGCGTGTCAGCCTCTTTCCCCCCCAGTGCCAGCGTGTCAGCCTCTTTTCCCCCCAGCCCCAGTGTGTGTGTCAGCCTCTTTCCCCCCAGCATGTGTGTCAGCCTCTTTTCCCCCCAGTCCCAGCGTGTGTCATCATCTTTTCCCCCAGACCCAGCATGTGTCTCAGCCTTTTTTCCCCAGCCCCAGCATGTGTCTCAGCCTCTTTCTGCCCCAGCATGTGTCTAAGCCCCTTTCCCCCCCAGGCCCAGCGTGTGTCAGAATCTTTTCCCCCAGCCCTAGCATGTGTCAGCATCTCCCCCCCAGCCCCAGCATGTGTCTCAGCCTCTTTTCCCCCCAGCCTCAGCATGTGTCTCAGTCTCTACCCACCCCCCAGCCCCAGCATGTGTCTCAGCCTCTTTCCCCCCAGCCCCAGCATGTGTCAGTCTGTTTCCCCCCAGCCCCAGCGTATCAGCCTCTTTCCCCACAGCCCCAGTGTGTGTTAGCATCTTTCCCCTCCAGCCCCAGCATGTATCAGCCTCTTTCCGCCCCAGCGTGTGTCAGTCTCTTTTCCCCCAGCCCCAGGATGTGTCTCAGCCTCTTTCTCCCCCAGCCCCAGGATGTGTCTCAGCCTCTTTCTCCCCAGCCCCAGCGTGTGTCAGTCTCTTTCCCCCCAGCCCCAGCATGTGTCTTAGCCTCTTTCCCCCCAGCCCCAGCGTGTGTCTTAGCCTCTTTCCCCAGCCCAAGCATGTGTCAGTCTCTTTCCCCCCAGCCCCAGTGTGTGTCAGTCTCTTTCCTCCCAGCCACAGTGTGTGTCAGCCTCTTTCCCCCAGCCCCAGCGTGTGTCTCAGCCTCTTTCCCCCCAGCCCCAGCATGTCTCAGCCTCTTTACCCCCAGCCCCAGCATGTGTCAGAATCTTTTCCCCCAGCCCCAGGGTGTGTCAGCATCTCCCACCCAGCCCCAGCATGTGTCTCAGTTTCTATCCCCCATCCCCAACATGTGTCTCAGCCTCTTTCCCCTCAGCCCCAGCATGTGTCAGTCTTTTTACCCCCAGCCCCAGCGTGTGTCAGCATCTTTTGCCCAGCCCCAGGATGTGTCTCAGCCTCTTTCTCCCCCAGCCCCAGTGTGTGTCAGTCTCTTTCCCCCCAGCCCCAGGATGTGTCTCAGCCTCTTTCCCCCCAGCCCCAGCGTGTGTCAGTCTCTTTCCCGCCAGCCCCAGCATGTGTCTCAGCCTCTTTCTCCCCCAGCCCCAGCGTGTGTCAGTCTCTATCCCCCCAGCCCCAGCATGTGTCTCAGCCTCTTTCCCCCCAGCCCCAGCATGTGTCTCAGCCTCTTTCCCCCAACCCCAGCGTGTGTCAGTCTCTTTCCCCCCAGCCCCAGCGTGTGTCAGTCTCTTTCCCCCCAGCCCCAGCGTGTGTCTCAGCCTCTGTCCCCCCAGTCCCAGCATCTCAGCCTCTTTCCGCCCAGCACATGTTTCAGCCTCATTCCCCCCCAGCCCCAGCATGTATCAGCCTCTTTCCCCCCCCAGCCCCAGCGTGTGTCAGAATCTTTTCCCTCAGCACCAGCATGTGTCAACATCTCCCCCCCAGCCCCAGCATGTATCTCAGTCTCTATCCCCCCCAGCCTCAACATGTGTCTCAGCCTCTTTCCCCCCAGCCCCAGCATCTGTCAGTCTTTTTTCCCCAGCCCCAGCGTGTGTCAGCATCTTTCCCCCCAAGCTCCAGCATGTGTCTCAGCCTCTTCCCCCCCAGCCCCAGCATGTGTCTTAGCCTCTTTTCCCCCAGCCCCAGCGTGTGTCTTAGCCTCTTTTCCCCCAGCCCCAGCATGTGTCTCAGCCTCATTCTCCCCCCAAGCCCCAGTGTGTCAACCTCATTCTGCCTCCATCTCCAGCATGTCTCTGCCTCGTTCTTCCTGACAGCGTGTGTCCCAACCCCAGCGTGTCGGCGTCTTTCCCCCCCAGTACCAGCGTGTCAGCCTCTTTTCCTCCCAGCCCCAGTGTGTGTGTCAGCCTCTTTCCCCCCCAAGCTCCAGTGTGTCAGCCTCACTCTCCCTCCATCTCCAGCATGTCTCTGCCTCGTTCTTCCTGCCAGCGTGTGTCCCAACCCCAGCATGTCAGCCTCTTTCCCCCCCAGTGCCAGCGTGTCAGCCTCTTTTCCCCCCAGCCCCAGTGTGTGTCAGCCTCTTTCCCCCCAGCATGTGTGTCAGCCTCTTTTCCCCCCAGCCCCAGTGTGTGTGTCGGTCTCTTTCCCCCCCAGACCCATCGTGTGACAGTCTCTTTCCCCCCAGCGTGTGTCAGTCTCTTTCCCCCCAGCCCCAGGATGTGTCTCAGCCTCTTTCCCCCCAGCCCCAGCGTGTGTCAGTCTCTTTCCCGCCAGCCCCAGCATGTGTCTCAGCCTCTTTCTCCCCCAGCCCCAGCGTGTGTCAGTCTCTTTCCCCCCAGCCCCAGCATGTGTCTCAGCCTCTTTCCCCCCAGCCCCAGCATGTGTCTCAGCCTCTTTCCCCCAACCCCAGCGTGTGTCAGTCTCTTTCCCCCCAGCCCCAGCGTGTGTCAGTCTCTTTCCCCCCAGCCCCAGCGTGTGTCTCAGCCTCTGTACCCCCAGCCCCAGCATCTCAGCCTCTTTCCGCCCAGCTCGTGTCTCAGCCTCATTCCCCCCCAGCCCCAGCATGTATCAGCCTCTTCCCCCCCCCAGCCCCAGCGTGTGTCAGAATTTTTTCCCTCAGCCCCAGCGTGTGTCAACATCACCCCCCCAGCCCCAGCATGTATCTCAGTCTCTATCCCCCCCAGCCCCAACATGTGTCTCAGCCTCTTTTCCCCCAGCCCCAGCATCTGTCAGTCTTTTTTCCCCAGCCCCAGCATGTGTCAGCATCTTTCCCCACCAGCTCCAGCATGTGTCTCAGCCTCTTCCCCCCCAGCCCCAGCATGTGTCTTTGCCTCTTTTCCCCCAGCCCCAGCGTGTGTCTTAGCCTCTTTTCCCCCAGCATGTGTCTCAGCCTCATTCTCCCCCCAAGCCCCAGTGTGTCAGCCTCATTCTGCCTCCATCTCCAGCATGTCTCTGCCTCGTTCTTCCTGACAGCGTGTGTCCCAACCCCAGCGTGTCGGCGTCTTTCCCCCCCAGTACCAGCGTGTCAGCCTCTTTTCCTCCCAGCCCCAGTGTGTGTGTCAGCCTCTTTCCCCCCCAAGCCCCAGTGTGTCAGCCTCACTCTCCCTCCATCTCCAGCATGTCTCTGCCTCGTTCTTCCTGCCAGCGTGTGTCCCAACCCCAGCGTGTCAGCCTCTTTCCCCCCCAGTGCCAGTGTGTCAGCCTCTTTTCCCCCCAGCCCCAGTGTGTGTCAGCCTCTTTCCCCCCAGCATGTGTGTCAGCCTCTTTTCCCCCCAGCCCCAGTGTGTGTGTCGGCCTCTTTCCCCCCCAGACCCATCGTGTGACAGTCTCTTTCCCCCCAGCATGTGTCAGTCTCTTTCCCCCCAGACCCAGCGTGTGTCTCAGCCTCTTTCCCCCCGAGCCCCAGCATGTGTCTCAGCCTCTTTCTCCCCCAGGCCCAGCGTGTGTGAGAATGTTTTCCCCCAGCGTGTGTCAGCATCTCCCCGCCAGCCCCAGCATGTGTCTCAGCCTCTTTCGCCCCCATCCTCAGCATGAGTCTCAGTCTCTACCCCCCCCAGCCCCAGCATGTGTGTCAGCCTCTTTCCCCCCAGCCCCAGCATGTGTCAGTCTTTTTCCCCCAGCCCCAGCGTGTCAGCCTCTTTCCCCACAGCCCCAGTGTGTGTCGGCATCTTTCCCCTCCAGCCCCAGCATGTAGCAGCCTCTTTCCTCCCCAGCCCCAGCGTGTGTCAGTCTCTTTCCCCCCAGCCCCAGCATGTATCTCAGCCTCTTTCCTCCCAGCCCCAGTGTGTGTCTTAGCCTCTTTCCCCCCAGCCCCAGCGTGTGTCTTAGCCTCTTTCCCCTCAGCCTCAGCGTCTGTCAGTCTCTTTCCCCCCAGCCCCAGCATGTATCAGCCTCTTTCCCCCCCAGCCCCAGCATGTGTCAGTCTCTTTTCCCCCAGCCCCAGCGTGTGTCAGCATCTGCCCCCCCCAGCCCCAGCATGTGTCTCAGCCTCTTTCCAGCCCCAGCATGTGTCTCAGCATCTTTCCCCCCCACACCCCAGCATGTGTCTTAGCCTCTTTCCCGCCAGCCCCAACATGTGTCTCAGCCTCTTTCCCCCCAGCCCCAGCATGTCAGTCTTTTTTCCCCAGCCCCAGCGTGTGTCAGCATCTTCCCCCCCAGCCCCAGCATGTGTCTCAGCCTCTTCCCCCCCAGCCCCAGCATGTGTCTTAGCCTCTTTTCCCCCAGCCCCAGCGTGTGTCTTAGCCTCTTTTCCCCCAGCCCCAGCATGTGTCTCAGCCTCATTCTCCCCCCAAGCCCCAGTGTGTCAGCCTTATTCTGCCTCCATCTCCAGCATGTCTCTGCCTCGTTCTTCCTGACAGCGTGTGTCCCAACCCCAGCGTGTCGGCGTCTTTCCCCCCAGTACCAGCATGTCAGCCTCTTTTCCTCCCAGCCCCAGTGTGTGTGTCAGCCTCTTTCCCCCCCAAGCCCCAGTGTGTCAGCCTCACTCTCCCTCCATCTCCAGCATGTCTCTGCCTCGTTCTTCCTGCCAGCGTGTGTCCCAACCCCAGCATGTCAGCCTCTTTCCCCCCCAGTGCCAGTGTGTCAGCCTCTTTTCCCCCCAGCCCCAGTGTGTGTCAGCCTCTTTCCCCCCAGCATGTGTGTCAGCCTCTTCTCCCCCCAGCCCCAGTGTGTGTGTCGGCCTCTTTCCCCCCCAGAACCCATCGTGTGACAGTCTCTTTCCCCCCAGCATGTGTCAGTCTCTTTCCCCCCAGACCCAGCGTGTGTCTCAGCCTCTTTCCCCCCGAGCCCCAGCATGTATCTCAGCCTCTTTCTCCCCCAGGCCCAGCGTGTGTGAGAATGTTTTCCCCCAGCCCCAGCGTGTGTCAGCATCTCCCCGCCAGCCCCAGCATGTGTCTCAGCCTCTTTCGCCCCCATCCTCAGCATGAGTCTCAGTCTCTACCCCCCCCAGCCCCAGCATGTGTGTCAGCCTCTTTCTCCCCAGCCCCAGCATGTGTCAGTCTTTTTCCCCCAGCGTGTCAGCCTCTTTCCCCACAGCCCCAGTGTGTGTCGGCATCTTTCCCCTCCAGCCCCAGCATGTATCAGCCTCTTTCCTCCCCAGCCCCAGCGTGTGTCAGTCTCTTTCCCCCCAGCCCCAGCATGTATCTCAGCCTCTTTCCTCCCAGCCCCAGTGTGTGTCTTAGCCTCTTTCCCCCCAGCCCCAGCATATGTCTTAGCCTCTTTCCCCTCAGCCACAGCATCTGTCAGTCTCTTTCCCCCCAGCCCCAGCGTGTATTAGCCTCTTTCCCCCCCAGCCCCAGCATGTGTCAGTCTCTTTTCCCCCAGCCCCAGCGTGGGTCAGCATCTGCCCCCCCCCAGCCCCAGCATGTGTCTCAGCCTCTTTCCAGCCCCAGCATGTGTCTCAGCATCTTTCCCCCCCACACCCCAGCATGTGTCTTAGCCTCTTTCCCGCCAGCCCCAACATGTGTCTCAGCCTCTTTCCCCCCAGCCCCAGCATGTCAGTCTTTTTTCCCCAGCCCCAGCGTGTGTCAGCATCTTCCCCCCCAGCCCCAGCATGTGTCTCAGCCTCTTCCCCCTCAGCCCCAGCATGTGTCTTAGCCTCTTTTCCCCCAGCCCCAGCGTGTGTCTTAGCCTCTTTTCCCCTAGCCCCAGCATGTGTCTCAGCCTCATTCTCCCCCCAAGCCCCAGTGTGTCAGCCTCATTCTGCCTCCATCTCCAGCATGTCTCTGCCTCGTTCTTCCTGACAGCGTGTGTCCCAACCCCAGCGTGTCAGCGTCTTTCCCCCCCAGTACCAGCGTGTCAGCCTCTTTTCCTCCCAGCCCCAGTGTGTGTGTCAGCCTCTTTCCCCCCCAAGCCCCAGTGTGTCAGCCTCACTCTCCCTCCATCTCCAGCATGTCTCTGCCTCGTTCTTCCTGCCAGCGTGTGTCCCAACCCCAGCGTGTCAGCCTCTTTCCCCCCCAGTGCCAGTGTGTCAGCCTCTTTTCCCCCAAAGCCCCAGTGTGTGTCAGCCTCTTTCCCCCCAGCATGTGTGTCAGCCTCTTTGCCCCCCAGCCCCAGTGTGTGTGTCGGCCTCTTTCCCCCCCCAGACCCATCGTGTGACAGTCTCTTTCCCCCCAGCATGTGTCAGTCTCTTTCCCCCCAGACCCAGCGTGTGTCTCAGCCTCTTTCCCCCCGAGCCCCAGCATGTATCTCAGCCTCTTTCTCCCCCAGGCCCAGTGTGTGTGAGAATGTTTTCCCCCAGCCCCAGCGTGTGTCAGCATCTCCCCGCCAGCCCCAGCATGTGTCTCAGCCTCTTTCACCCCCATCCTCAGCATGAGTCTCAGTCTCTACCCCCCCCAGCCCCAGCATGTGTGTCAGCCTCTTTCTCCCCAGCCCCAGCATGTGTCAGTCTTTTTCCCCCAGCCCCAGCATGTCAGCCTCTTTCCCCAGAGCCCCAGTGTGTGTCGGCATCTTTCCCCTCCAGCCCCAGCATGTATCAGCCTCTTTCCTCCCCAGCCCCAGCGTGTGTCAGTCTCTTTCCCCCCAGCCCCAGCATGTATCTCAGCCTCTTTCCTCCCAGCCCCAGTGTGTGTCTTAGCCTCTTTCCCCCCAGCCCCAGCGTGTGTCTTAGCCTCTTTCCCCTCAGCCCCAGCATCTGTCAGTCTCTTTCCCCCCAGCCCCAGCGTGTATCAGCCTCTTTCCCCCCCAGCCCCAGCATGTGTCAGTCTCTTTTCCCCCAGCCCCAGCGTGTGTCAGCATCTGCCCCCCCCCAGCCCAGCATGTGTCTCAGCCTCTTTCCAGCCCCAGCATGTGTCTCAGCCTCTTTCCCCCCCACACCCCAGCATGTATCTCAGCCTCTTTCCCCCCCCAGCCCCAGCGTGTGTCAGTCTCTTTCCCCCCCCAGACTCAGCATGTGTCTCAGTCTCTACCCCCCCAGCCCCAGCATGTGTCTCAGTCTCTATCCCCCCCAGCCCCAACATGTGTCTCAGCTTCTTTCCCCCCAGCCCCAGCATGTCCGTCTATTTTCCCCAGCCCCAGCGTTTGTCAGCATCTTCCCCCCCAGCCCCAGCATGTGTCTCAGCCTCTTCCCCCCCAGCCCCAGCATGTGTCTTAGCCTCTTTTCCCCCAGCCCCAGCGTGTGTCTTAGCCTCTTTTCCCCCAGCCCCAGCATGTGTCTCAGCCTCATTCTCCCCCCAAGCCCCAGTGTGTCAGCCTCATTCTGCCTCCATCTCCAGCATGTCTCTGCCTCATTCTTCCTGACAGCGTGTGTCCCAACCCCAGCGTGTCGGCGTCTTTCCCCCCCAGTACCAGAGTGTCAGCCTCTTTTCCTCCCAGCCCCAGTGTGTGTGTCAGCCTCTTTCCCCCCCAAGCCCCAGTGTGTCAGCCTCACTCTCCCTCCATCTCCAGCATGTCTCTGCCTCGTTCTTCCTGCCAGCGTGTGTCCCAACCCCAGCGTGTCAGCCTCTTTCCCCCCCAGTGCCAGCGTGTCAGCCTCTTTTCCCCCCAGCCCCAGTGTGTGTCAGCCTCTTTCCCCCCAGCATGTGTGTCAACCTCTTTTCCCCCCAGCCCCAGTGTGTGTGTCGGCCTCTTTCCCCCCCAGACCCATCGTGTGACAGTCTCTTTCCCCCCAGCATGTGGCAGTCTCTTTCCCCCCAGACCCAGCGTGTGTCTCAGCCTCTTTCCCCCCCAGCCCCAGCATGTCTCAGCCTCTTTCTCCCCCAGGCCCAGCGTGTGTGAGAATGTTTTCCCCCAGCCCCAGTGTGTGTCAGCATCTCCCTGCCAGCCCCAGCATGTGTCTCAGCCTCTTTCGCCCCCATCCTCAGCATGAGTCTCAGTCTCTACCCCCCCAGCCCCAGCATGTGTGTCAGCCTCTTTCCCCTTAGCCCCAGCATGTGTCAGTCTTTTTCCCCCAGCCCCAGCCTCTTTCCCCACAGCCCCAGTGTGTGTCGGCATCTTTCCCCTCCAGCCCCAGCATGTATCAGCCTCTTTCCTCCCCAGCCCCAGCGTGTGTCAGTCTCTTTCCCCCCAGCCCCAGCATGTATCTCAGCCTCTTTCCTCCCAGCCCCAGTGTGTGTCTTAGCCTCTTTCCCCCCAGCCCCAGCGTGTGTCTTAGCCTCTTTCCCCTCAGCCCCAGCATCTGTCAGTCTCTTTCCCCCCAGCCCCAGTGTGTATCAGCCTCTTTCCCCCCCAGCCCCAGCATGTGTCAGTCTCTTCCCCCCCAGCCCCAGCATGTGTCTTAGCCTCTTTTCCCCCAGCCCCAGCGTGTGTCTTAGCCTCTTTTCCCCTAGCCCCAGCATGTGTCTCAGCCTCATTCTCCCCCCAAGCCCCAGTGTGTCAGCCTCATTCTGCCTCCATCTCCAGCATGTCTCTGCCTCGTTCTTCCTGACAGCGTGTGTCCCAACCCCAGCGTGTCAGCGTCTTTCCCCCCCAGTACCAGCGTGTCAGCCTCTTTTCCTCCCAGCCCCAGTGTGTGTGTCAGCCTCTTTCCCCCCCAAGCCCCAGTGTGTCAGCCTCACTCTCCCTCCATCTCCAGCATGTCTCTGCCTCGTTCTTCCTGCCAGCGTGTGTCCCAACCCCAGCGTGTCAGCCTCTTTCCCCCCCAGTGCCAGTGTGTCAGCCTCTTTTCCCCCAAAGCCCCAGTGTGTGTCAGCCTCTTTCCCCCCAGCATGTGTGTCAGCCTCTTTTCCCCCCAGCCCCAGTGTGTGTGTCGGCCTCTTTCCCCCCCCAGACCCATCGTGTGACAGTCTCTTTCCCCCCAGCATGTGTCAGTCTCTTTCCCCCCAGACCCAGCGTGTGTCTCAGCCTCTTTCCCCCCGAGCCCCAGCATGTATCTCAGCCTCTTTCTCCCCCAGGCCCAGTGTGTGTGAGAATGTTTTCCCCCAGCCCCAGCGTGTGTCAGCATCTCCCCGCCAGCCCCAGCATGTGTCTCAGCCTCTTTCACCCCCATCCTCAGCATGAGTCTCAGTCTCTACCCCCCCCAGCCCCAGCATGTGTGTCAGCCTCTTTCTCCCCAGCCCCAGCATGTGTCAGTCTTTTTCCCCCAGCCCCAGCATGTCAGCCTCTTTCCCCACAGCCCCAGTGTGTGTCGGCATCTTTCCCCTCCAGCCCCAGCATGTATCAGCCTCTTTCCTCCCCAGCCCCAGCGTGTGTCAGTCTCTTTCCCCCCAGCCCCAGCATGTATCTCAGCCTCTTTCCTCCCAGCCCCAGTGTGTGTCTTAGCCTCTTTCCCCCCAGCCCCAGCGTGTGTCTTAGCCTCTTTCCCCTCAGCCCCAGCATCTGTCAGTCTCTTTCCCCCCAGCCCCAGCGTGTATCAGCCTCTTTCCCCCCCAGCCCCAGCATGTGTCAGTCTCTTTTCCCCCAGCCCCAGCATGTGTCAGCATCTGCCCCCCCCAGCCCAGCATGTGTCTCAGCCTCTTTCCAGCCCCAGCATGTGTCTCAGCCTCTTTCCCCCCCACACCCCAGCATGTGTCTCAGCCTCTTTCCCCCCCAGCCCCAGCGTGTGTCAGTCTCTTTCCCCCCCCAGACTCAGCATGTGTCTCAGTCTCTACCCCCCCAGCCCCAGCATGTGTCTCAGTCTCTATCCCCCCCAGCCCCAACATGTGTCTCAGCTTCTTTCCCCCCAGCCCCAGCATGTCCGTCTATTTTCCCCAGCCCCAGCGTTTGTCAGCATCTTCCCCCCCAGCCCCAGCATGTGTCTCAGCCTCTTCCCCCCCAGCCCCAGCATGTGTCTTAGCCTCTTTTCCCCCAGCCCCAGCGTGTGTCTTAGCCTCTTTTCCCCCAGCCCCAGCATGTGTCTCAGCCTCATTCTCCCCCCAAGCCCCAGTGTGTCAGCCTCATTCTGCCTCCATCTCCAGCATGTCTCTGCCTCGTTCTTCCTAACAGCGTGTGTCCCAACCCCAGTGTGTCGGCGTCTTTCCCCCCCAGTACCAGAGTGTCAGCCTCTTTTCCTCCCAGCCCCAGTGTGTGTGTCAGCCTCTTTCCCCCCCAAGCCCCAGTGTGTCAGCCTCACTCTCCCTCCATCTCCAGCATGTCTCTGCCTCGTTCTTCCTGCCAGCGTGTGTCCCAACCCCAGCGTGTCAGCCTCTTTCCCCCCCAGTGCCAGCGTGTCAGCCTCTTTTCCCCCCAGCCCCAGTGTGTGTCAGCCTCTTTCCCCCCAGCATGTGTGTCAACCTCTTTTCCCCCCAGCCCCAGTGTGTGTGTCGGCCTCTTTCCCCCCCAGACCCATCGTGTGACAGTCTCTTTCCCCCCAGCATGTGGCAGTCTCTTTCCCCCCAGACCCAGCGTGTGTCTCAGCCTCTTTCCCCCCCAGCCCCAGCATGTCTCAGCCTCTTTCTCCCCCAGGCCCAGCGTGTGTGAGAATGTTTTCCCCCAGCCCCAGTGTGTGTCAGCATCTCCCTGCCAGCCCCAGCATGTGTCTCAGCCTCTTTCGCCCCCATCCTCAGCATGAGTCTCAGTCTCTACCCCCCCCAGCCCCAGCATGTGTGTCAGCCTCTTTCCCCTTAGCCCCAGCATGTGTCAGTCTTTTTCCCCCAGCCCCAGCCTCTTTCCCCACAGCCCCAGTGTGTGTCGGCATCTTTCCCCTCCAGCCCCAGCATGTATCAGCCTCTTTCCTCCCCAGCCCCAGCGTGTGTCAGTCTCTTTCCCCCCAGCCCCAGCATGTATCTCAGCCTCTTTCCTCCCAGCCCCAGTGTGTGTCTTAGCCTCTTTCCCCCCAGCCCCAGCGTGTGTCTTAGCCTCTTTCCCCTCAGCCCCAGCATCTGTCAGTCTCTTTCCCCCCAGCCCCAGTGTGTATCAGCCTCTTTCCCCCCCAGCCCCAGCATGTGTCAGTCTCTTCCCCCCCAGCCCCAGCATGTGTCTTAGCCTCTTTTCCCCCAGCCCCAGCGTGTGTCTTAGCCTCTTTTCCCCCAGCCCCAGCATGTGTCTCAGCCTCATTCTCCCCCCAAGCCCCAGTGTGTCAGCCTCATTCTGCCTCCATCTCCAGCATGTCTCTGCCTCGTTCTTCCTGCCAGCGTGTGTCCCAACCCCAGCGTGTCGGCGTCTTTCCCCCCCAGTACCAGCGTGTCAGCCTCTTTTCCCCCCAGCCCCAGTGTGTGTGTCAGCCTCTTTCCCCCCCAAGCCCCAGTGTGTCAGCCTCACTCTCCCTCCATCTCAAGCATGTCTCTACCTCGTTCTTCCTGCCAGCGTGTGTCCCAACCCCAGCGTGTCAGCCTCTTTCCCCCCCAGTGCCAGCGTGTCAGCCTCTTTTCCCCCCAGCCCCAGTGTGTGTGTCAGCCTCTTTTCCCCCAGCATGTGTGTCAGCCTCTTTTCCCCCCAGCCCCAGTGTGTGTGTCGGCCTCTTTCCCCCCAGCCCCATAGTTTGACAGTCTATTTCCCCCCAGCATGTGTCAGTCTCTTTCCCCCCAGACCCAGCATGTGTCTCAGCCTCTTTCCCCCCCAGCCCCAGCATGTGCCTCAGCCTCTTTCTCCCCCAGGCCCAGCATGTGTGAGAATGTTTTCCCCCAGCCTCAGCGTGTGTCAGCATCTCCCCCCCAGCCCCAGCATGTGTCTCAGCCTCTTTCACCCCCATCCTCAGCATGAGTCTCAGTCTCTACCCCCCCAGCCCCAGCATGTGTCTCAGCCTCTTTCCTCCCAGCCCCAGCATGTGTCAGTCTTTTTCCCCCAGCCCCAGCATGTCAGCCTCTTTCCCCACAGCCCCAGTGTGTGTCGGCATCTTTCCCCTCCAGCCCCAGCATGTATCAGCCTCTTTCCTCCCCAGCCCCAGCGTGTGTCAGTCTATTTCCCCCCAGCCCCAGCATGTATCTCAGCCTCTTTCCTCCCAGCCCCAGCGTGTGTCTTAGCCTCTTTCCCCCCAGCCCCAGCATGTGTCTTAGCCTCTTTCCCCTCAGCCCCAGCGTCTGTCAGTGTCTTTCCCCCCAGCCCCAGCATGTATCAGCCTCTTTCCCCCCCAGCCCCAGCATGTGTCAGTCTCTTTTCCCCCAGCCCAGCGTGTGTCAGCATCTGCCCCCCCCCCAGCCCCAGCATGTGTCTCAGCCTCTTTTCCCCCCAGCCTCAGCATGTGTCTCAGTCTCTACCCACCCCCCAGCCCCAGCATGTGTCTCAGCCTCTTTCCCCCCAGCCCCAGCATGTGTCAGTCTGTTTCCCCCCAGCCCCAGCGTATCAGCCTCTTTCCCCACAGCCCCAGTGTGTGTCAGCATCTTTCCCCTCCAGCCCCAGCATGTATCAGCCTCTTTCCGCCCCAGCGTGTGTCAGTCTCTTTCCCCCCAGCCCCAGCATGTGTCTCAGCCTCATTCTCCCCCCAAGCCCCAGTGTGTCAGCCTCATTCTGCCTCCATCTCCAGCATGTCTCTGCCTCGTTCTTCCTGACAGCGTGTGTCCCAACCCCAGCGTGTCAGCGTCTTTCCCCCCCAGTACCAGCGTGTCAGCCTCTTTTCCTCCCAGCCCCAGTGTGTGTGTCAGCCTCTTTCCCCCCCAAGCCCCAGTGTGTCAGCCTCACTCTCCCTCCATCTCCAGCATGTCTCTGCCTCGTTCTTCCTGCCAGCGTGTGTCCCAACCCCAGCGTGTCAGCCTCTTTCCCCCCCAGTGCCAGTGTGTCAGCCTCTTTTCCCCCAAAGCCCCAGTGTGTGTCAGCCTCTTTCCCCCCAGCATGTGTGTCAGCCTCTTTTCCCCCCAGCCCCAGTGTGTGTGTCGGCCTCTTTCCCCCCCCAGACCCATCGTGTGACAGTCTCTTTCCCCCCAGCATGTGTCAGTCTCTTTCCCCCCAGACCCAGCGTGTGTCTCAGCCTCTTTCCCCCCGAGCCCCAGCATGTATCTCAGCCTCTTTCTCCCCCAGGCCCAGTGTGTGTGAGAATGTTTTCCCCCAGCCCCAGCGTGTCAGCATCTCCCCGCCAGCCCCAGCATGTGTCTCAGCCTCTTTCACCCCCATCCTCAGCATGAGTCTCAGTCTCTACCCCCCCCAGCCCCAGCATGTGTGTCAGCCTCTTTCTCCCCAGCCCCAGCATGTGTCAGTCTTTTTCCCCCAGCCCCAGCATGTCAGCCTCTTTCCCCACAGCCCCAGTGTGTGTCGGCATCTTTCCCCTCCAGCCCCAGCATGTATCAGCCTCTTTCCTCCCCAGCCCCAGCGTGTGTCAGTCTCTTTCCCCCCAGCCCCAGCATGTATCTCAGCCTCTTTCCTCCCAGCCCCAGTGTGTGTCTTAGCCTCTTTCCCCCCAGCCCCAGCGTGTGTCTTAACCTCTTTCCCCTCAGCCCCAGCATCTGTCAGTCTCTTTCCCCCCAGCCCCAGCGTGTATCAGCCTCTTTCCCCCCCAGCCCCAGCATGTGTCAGTCTCTTTTCCCCCAGCCCCAGCGTGTGTCAGCATCTGCCCCCCCCAGCCCAGCATGTGTCTCAGCCTCTTTCCAGCCCCAGCATGTGTCTCAGCCTCTTTCCCCCCCACACCCCAGCATGTGTCTCAGCCTCTTTCCCCCCCAGCCCCAGCGTGTGTCAGTCTCTTTCCCCCCCCAGACTCAGCATGTGTCTCAGTCTCTACCCCCCCAGCCCCAGCATGTGTCTCAGTCTCTATCCCCCCCAGCCCCAACATGTGTCTCAGCTTCTTTCCCCCCAGCCCCAGCATGTCCGTCTATTTTCCCCAGCCCCAACGTTTGTCAGCATCTTCCCCCCCAGCCCCAGCATGTGTCTCAGCCTCTTCCCCCCCAGCCCCAGCATGTGTCTTAGCCTCTTTTCCCCCAGCCCCAGCCCCAGCGTGTGTCTTAGCCTCTTTTCCCCCAGCCCCAGCATGTGTGTCAGCCTCATTCTCCCCCCAAGCCCCAGTGTGTCAGCCTCATTCTGCCTCCATCTCCAGCATGTCTCTGCCTCGTTCTTCCTGACAGCGTGTGTCCCAACCCCAGTGTGTCGGCGTCTTTCCCCCCCAGTACCAGAGTGTCAGCCTCTTTTCCTCCCAGCCCCAGTGTGTGTGTCAGCCTCTTTCCCCCCCAAGCCCCAGTGTGTCAGCCTCACTCTCCCTCCATCTCCAGCATGTCTCTGCCTCGTTCTTCCTGCCAGCGTGTGTCCCAACCCCAGCGTGTCAGCCTCTTTCCCCCCCAGTGCCAGTGTGTCAGCCTCTTTTCCCCCAAAGCCCCAGTGTGTGTCAGCCTCTTTCCCCCCAGCATGTGTGTCAGCCTCTTTTCCCCCCAGCCCCAGTGTGTGTGTCGGCCTCTTTCCCCCCCCAGACCCATCGTGTGACAGTCTCTTTCCCCCCAGCATGTGGCAGTCTCTTTCCCCCCAGACCCAGCGTGTGTCTCAGCCTCTTTCCCCCCCAGCCCCAGCATGTCTCAGCCTCTTTCTCCCCCAGGCCCAGCGTGTGTGAGAATGTTTTCCCCCAGCCCCAGTGTGTGTCAGCATCTCCCTGCCAGCCCCAGCATGTGTCTCAGCCTCTTTTGCCCCCATCCTCAGCATGAGTCTCAGTCTCTACCCCCCCCAGCCCCAGCATGTGTGTCAGCCTCTTTCCCCTTAGCCCCAGCATGTGTCAGTCTTTTTCCCCCAGCCCCAGCCTCTTTCCCCACAGCCCCAGTGTGTGTCGGCATCTTTCCCCTCCAGCCCCAGCATGTATCAGCCTCTTTCCTCCCCAGCCCCAGCGTGTGTCAGTCTCTTTCCCCCCAGCCCCAGCATGTATCTCAGCCTCTTTCCTCCCAGCCCCAGTGTGTGTCTTAGCCTCTTTCCCCCCAGCCCCAGCGTGTGTCTTAGCCTCTTTCCCCTCAGCCCCAGCATCTGTCAGTCTCTTTCCCCCCAGCCCCAGTGTGTATCAGCCTCTTTCCCCCCCAGCCCCAGCATGTGTCAGTCTCTTCCCCCCCAGCCCCAGCATGTGTCTTAGCCTCTTTTCCCCCAGCCCCAGCGTGTGTCTTAGCCTCTTTTCCCCCAGCCCCAGCATGTGTCTCAGCCTCATTCTCCCCCCAAGCCCCAGTGTGTCAGCCTCATTCTGCCTCCATCTCCAGCATGTCTCTGCCTCGTTCTTCCTGCCAGCGTGTGTCCCAACCCCAGCGTGTCGGCGTCTTTCCCCCCCAGTACCAGCGTGTCAGCCTCTTTTCCCCCCAGCCCCAGTGTGTGTGTCAGCCTCTTTCCCCCCCAAGCCCCAGTGTGTCAGCCTCACTCTCCCTCCATCTCAAGCATGTCTCTACCTCGTTCTTCCTGCCAGCGTGTGTCCCAACCCCAGCGTGTCAGCCTCTTTCCCCCCCAGTGCCAGCGTGTCAGCCTCTTTTCCCCCCAGCCCCAGTGTGTGTGTCAGCCTCTTTTCCCCCAGCATGTGTGTCAGCCTCTTTTCCCCCCAGCCCCAGTGTGTGTGTCGGCCTCTTTCCCCCCAGCCCCATAGTTTGACAGTCTATTTCCCCCCAGCATGTGTCAGTCTCTTTCCCCCCAGACCCAGCATGTGTCTCAGCCTCTTTCCCCCCCAGCCCCAGCATGTGCCTCAGCCTCTTTCTCCCCCAGGCCCAGCATGTGTGAGAATGTTTTCCCCCAGCCTCAGCGTGTGTCAGCATCTCCCCCCCAGCCCCAGCATGTGTCTCAGCCTCTTTCACCCCCATCCTCAGCATGAGTCTCAGTCTCTACCCCCCCAGCCCCAGCATGTGTCTCAGCCTCTTTCCTCCCAGCCCCAGCATGTGTCAGTCTTTTTCCCCCAGCCCCAGCATGTCAGCCTCTTTCCCCACAGCCCCAGTGTGTGTCGGCATCTTTCCCCTCCAGCCCCAGCATGTATCAGCCTCTTTCCTCCCCAGCCCCAGCGTGTGTCAGTCTATTTCCCCCCAGCCCCAGCATGTATCTCAGCCTCGCCTCTTTCCTCCCAGCCCCAGCGTGTGTCTTAGCCTCTTTCCCCCCAGCCCCAGCATGTGTCTTAGCCTCTTTCCCCTCAGCCCCAGCGTCTGTCAGTGTCTTTCCCCCCAGCCCCAGCATGTATCAGCCTCTTTCCCCCCCAGCCCCAGCATGTGTCAGTCTCTTTTCCCCCAGCCCAGCGTGTGTCAGCATCTGCCCCCCCCCCAGCCCCAGCATGTGTCTCAGCCTCTTTTCCCCCCAGCCTCAGCATGTGTCTCAGTCTCTACCCACCCCCCAGCCCCAGCATGTGTCTCAGCCTCTTTCCCCCCAGCCCCAGCATGTGTCAGTCTGTTTCCCCCCAGCCCCAGCGTATCAGCCTCTTTCCCCACAGCCCCAGTGTGTGTCAGCATCTTTCCCCTCCAGCCCCAGCATGTATCAGCCTCTTTCCGCCCCAGCGTGTGTCAGTCTCTTTCCCCCCAGCCCCAGCGTGTGTCAGCATCTTTTGCCCAGCCCCAGGATGTGTCTCAGCCTCTTTCTCCCCCAGCCCCAGTGTGTGGCAGTCTCTTTCCCCCCAGCCCCAGGATGTGTCTCAGCCTCTTTCCGCCAGCCCCAGCGTGTGTCAGTCTCTTTCCCGCCAGCCCCAGCATGTGTCTCAGCCTCTTTCTCCCCCAGCCCCAGCGTGTGTCAGTCTCTATCCCCCCAGCCCCAGCATGTGTCTCAGCCTCTTTCCCCCCCAGCCCCAGCATATGTCTCAGTCTCTTTCCCCCCAGCCCCAGCGTGTGTCAGTCTCTTTCCCCCCAGCCTCAGCGTGTGTCTCAGCCTCTGTCCCCCCAGCCCCAGCATCTCAGCCTCTTTCCGCCAAGCACATGTCTCAGCCTCATTCCCCCCCAGCCCCAGCATGTATCAGCCTCTTTCCCCCCCAGCCCCAGCGTGTGTCAGAATCTTTTCCCTCAGCCCCAGCGTGTGTGAACATCTCCCCCACAGCCCCAGCATGTATCTCAGTCTCTATCCCCCCCAGCCCCAACATGTGTCTCAGCCTATTTCCCCCCAGCCCCAGCATCTGTCAGTCTTTTTTCCCCAGCCCCTGCGTGTGTCAGCATCTTTCCCCCCCAGCTCCAGCATGTGTCTCACCCTTTTCCCCCTGAGCCCCAGCATGTGTCTTAGCCTCTTTTCCCCCAGCCCCAGCGTGTGTCTTAGCCTCTTTTCCCCCAGCCCCAGCATGTGTCTCAGCCTCATTCTCCCCCCAAGCCCCAGTGTGTCAGCCTCATTCTGCCTCCATCTCCAGCATGTCTCTGCCTCGTTCTTCCTGACAGCGTGTGTCCCAACCCCAGCGTATTGGCGTCTTTCCCCCCAGTACCAGCGTGTCAGCCTCTTTTCCTCCCAGCCCCAGTGTGTGTGTCAGCCTCTTTCCCCCCCAAGCCCCAGTGTGTCAGCCTCACTCTCCCTCCATCTCCAGCATGTCTCTGCCTCGTTCTTCCTGCCAGCGTGTGTCCCAACCCCAGCGTGTCAGCCTCTTTCCCCCCCAGTGCCAGCGTGTCAGCCTCTTTTCCCCCCAGCCCCAGTGTGTGTCAGCCTCTTTCCCCCCAGCATGTGTGTCAGCCTCTTTTCCCCCCAGCCCCAGTGTGTGTGTCGGCCTCTTTCCCCCCAGACCCATCGTGTGACAGTCTCTTTCCCCCCAGCATGTGTCTCAGTCTCTATCCCCCCCAGCCCCAACATGTGTCTCAGCCTCTTTCCCCCCAGCCCCAACATGTCCGTCTTTTTTCCCCAGCCCCAGCGTGTGTCAGCATCTTCCCCCCCAGCCCCAGCATGTGTCTCAGCCTCTTCCCCCCCAGCCCCAGCATGTGTCTTAGCCTCTTTTCCCCCAGCCCCAGCGTGTGTCTTAGCCTCTTTTCCCCTAGCCCCAGCATGTGTCTCAGCCTCATTCTCCCCCCAAGCCCCAGTGTGTCAGCCTCATTCTGCCTCCATCTCCAGCATGTCTCTGCCTCGTTCTTCCTGACAGCGTGTGTCCCAACCCCAGCGTGTCAGCGTCTTTCCCCCCCAGTACCAGCGTGTCAGCCTCTTTTCCTCCCAGCCCCAGTGTGTGTGTCAGCCTCTTTCCCCCCAAGCCCCAGTGTGTCAGCCTCACTCTCCCTCCATCTCCAGCATGTCTCTGCCTCGTTCTTCCTGCCAGCGTGTGTCCCAACCCCAGCGTGTCAGCCTCTTTCCCCCCAGTGCCAGTGTGTCAGCCTCTTTTCCCCCCAGCCCCAGTGTGTGTCAGACTCTTTCCCCCCAGCATGTGTGTCAGCCTCTTTTCCCCCCAGCCCCAGTGTGTGTGTCGGCCTCTTTCCCCCCCAGACCCATCGTGTGACAGTCTCTTTCCCCCCAGCATGTGTCAGTCTCTTTCCCCCCAGACCCAGCGTGTGTCTCAGCCTCTTTCCCCCCGAGCCCCAGCATGTATCTCAGCCTCTTTCTCCCCCAGGCCCAGTGTGTGTGAGAATGTTTTCCCCCAGCCCCAGCGTGTGTCAGCATCTCCCCGCCAGCCCCAGAATGTGTCTCAGCCTCTTTCGCCCCCATCCTCAGCATGAGTCTCAGTCTCTACCCCCCCCAGCCCCAGCATGTGTGTCAGCCTCTTTCTCCCCAGCCCTAGCATGTGTCAGTCTTTTTCCCCCAGCCCCAGCATGTCAGCCTCTTTTCCCACAGCCCCAGTGTGTGTCGGCATCTTTCCCCTCCAGCCCCAGCATGTATCAGCCTCTTTCCTCCCCAGCCCCAGCGTGTGTCAGTCTCTTTCCCCCCAGCCCCAGCATGTATCTCAGCCTCTTTCCTCCCAGCCCCAGTGTGTGTCTTAGCCTCTTTCCCCCCAGCCCCAGTGTGTGTCTTAGCCTCTTTCCTCTCAGCCCCAGCATCTGTCAGTCTCTTTCCCCCCAGCCCCAGCGTGTATCAGCCTCTTTCCCCCCAGCCCCAGCATGTGTCAGTCTCTTTTCCCCCAGCCCCAGCGTGTGTCAGCATCTGCCCCCCCCAGCCCCAGCATGTGTCTCAGCCTCTTTCCAGCCCCAGCATGTGTCTCAGCCTCTTTCCCCCCCACACCCCAGCATGTGTCTCAGCCTCTTTCCCCCCCAGCCCCAGCGTGTGTCAGTCTCTTTCCCCCCCCAGACTCAGCATGTGTCTCAGTCTCTACCCCCCCAGCCCCAGCATGTGTCTCAGTCTCTATCCCCCCCAGCCCCAACATGTGTCTCAGCTTCTTTCCCCCCAGCCCCAGCATGTCCGTCTATTTTCCCAGCCCCAGCGTTTGTCAGCATCTTCCCCCCCAGCCCCAGCATGTGTCTCAGCCTCTTCCCCCCAGCCCCAGCATGTGTCTTAGCCTCTTTTCCCCCAGCCCCAGCGTGTGTCTTAGCCTCTTTTCCCCAGCCCCAGCATGTGTCTCAGCCTCATTCTCCCCCCAAGCCCCAGTGTGTCAGCCTCATTCTGCCTCCATCTCCAGCATGTCTCTGCCTCGTTCTTTCTGACAGCGTGTGTCCCAACCCCAGCGTGTCGGCGTCTTTCCCCCCCAGTACCAGAGTGTCAGCCTCTTTTCCTCCCAGCCCCAGTGTGTGTGTCAGTCTCTTTCCCCCCCAAGCCCCAGTGTGTCAGCCTCACTCTCCCTCCATCTCCAGCATGTCTCTGCCTCGTTCTTCCTGCCAGGCGTGTGTCCCAACCCCAGCGTGTCAGCCTCTTTCCCCCCCAGTGCCAGCGTGTCAGCCTCTTTTCCCCCAGCCCCAGTGTGTGTCAGCCTCTTTCCCCCAGCATGTGTGTCAACCTCTTTTCCCCCCAGCCCCAGTGTGTGTGTCGGCCTCTTTCCCCCCCAGACCCATCGTGTGACAGTCTCTTTCCCCCCAGCATGTGGCAGTCTCTTTCCCCCCAGACCCAGCGTGTGTCTCAGCCTCTTTCCCCCCCAGCCCCAGCATGTCTCAGCCTCTTTCTCCCCCAGGCCCAGCGTGTGTGAGAATGTTTTCCCCCAGCCCCAGTGTGTGTCAGCATCTCCCCGCCAGCCCCAGCATGTGTCTCAGCCTCTTTCGCCCCCATCCTCAGCATGAGTCTCAGTCTCTACCCCCCCCAGCCCCAGCATGTGTGTCAGCCTCTTTCCCTTAGCCCCAGCATGTGTCAGTCTTTTTCCCCCAGCCCCAGCCTCTTTCCCCACAGCCCAGTGTGTGTCGGCATCTTTCCCCTCCAGCCCCAGCATGTATCAGCCTCTTTCCTCCCCAGCCCCAGCGTGTGTCAGTCTCTTTCCCCCAGCCCCAGCATGTATCTCAGCCTCTTTCCTCCCAGCCCCAGTGTGTGTCTTAGCCTCTTTCCCCCCAGCCCCAGCGTGTGTCTTAGCCTCTTTCCCCTCAGCCCCAGCATCTGTCAGTCTCTTTCCCCCAGCCCCAGCGTGTATCAGCCTCTTTCTCCCCCAGCCCCAGCATGTGTCAGTCTCTTCCCCCCCAAGCCCCAGCATGTGTCTTAGCCTCTTTTCCCCCAGCCCCAGCGTGTGTCTTAGCCTCTTTTCCCCCAGCCCCAGCATGTGTCTCAGCCTCATTCTCCCCCCAAGCCCCAGTGTGTCAGCCTCATTCTGCCTCCATCTCCAGCATGTCTCTGCCTCGTTCTTCCTGCCAGCGTGTGTCCCAACCCCAGCGTGTCGGCGTCTTTCCCCCCCAGTACCAGCGTGTCAGCCTCTTTTCCTCCCAGCCCCAGTGTGTGTGTCAGCCTCTTTCCCCCCCAAGCCCCAGTGTGTCAGCCTCACTCTCCCTCCATCTCCAGCATGTCTCTGCCTCGTTCTTCCTGCCAGCGTGTGTCCCAACCCCAGCGTGTCGGCGTCTTTCCCCCCCAGTACCAGCGTGTCAGCCTCTTTTCCCCCCAGCCCCAGTGTGTGTGTCAGCCTCTTTCCCCCCCAAGCCCCAGTGTGTCGGCCTCACTCTCCCTCCATCTCAAGCATGTCTCTGCCTCGTTCTTCCTGCCAGCGTGTGTCCCAACCCCAGCGTGTCAGCCTCTTTCCCCCCCAGTGCCAGCGTGTCAGCCTCTTTTCCCCCCAGCCCCAGTGTGTGTGTCAGCCTCTTTTCCCCCAGCATGTGTGTCAGCCTCTTTTCCCCCCAGCCCCAGTGTGTGTGTCGGCCTCTTTCCCCCCAGCCCCATCGTTTGACAGTCTATTTCCCCCCAGCATGTGTCAGTCTCTTTCCCCCCAGACCCAGCATGTGTCTCAGCCTCTTTCCCCCCCAGCCCCAGCATGTGCCTCAGCCTCTTTCTCCCCCAGGCCCAGCATGTGTGAGAATGTTTTCCCCCAGCCTCAGCGTGTGTCAGCATCTCCCCCCCAGCCCCAGCATGTGTCTCAGCCTCTTTCACCCCCATCCTCAGCATGAGTCTCAGTCTCTACCCCCCCCAGCCCCAGCATGTGTCTCAGCCTCTTTCCTCCCAGCCCCAGCATGTGTCAGTCTTTTTCCCCCAGCCCCAGCATGTCAGCCTCTTTCCCCACAGCCCCAGTGTGTGTCGGCATCTTTCCCCTCCAGCCCCAGCATGTATCAGCCTCTTTCCTCCCCAGCCCCAGCGTGTGTCAGTCTATTTCCCCCCAGCCACAGCATGTATCTCAGCCTCTTTCCTCCCAGCCCCAGCGTGTGTCTTAGCCTCTTTCCCCCCAGCCCCAGCATGTGTCTTAGCCTCTTTCCCCTCAGCCCCAGCGTCTGTCAGTCTCTTTCCCCCCAGCCCCAGCATGTATCAGCCTCTTTCCCCCCCAGCCCCAGCATGTGTCAGTCTCTTTTCCCCCAGCCCAGCGTGTGTCAGCATCTGCCCCCCCCCCAGCCCCAGCATGTGTCTCAGCCTCTTTTCCCCCCAGCCTCAGCATGTGTCTCAGTCTCTACCCACCCCCCAGCCCCAGCATGTGTCTCAGCCTCTTTCCCCCCAGCCCCAGCATGTGTCAGTCTGTTTCCCCCCAGCCCCAGCGTATCAGCCTCTTTCCCCACAGCCCCAGTGTGTGTCAGCATCTTTCCCCTCCAGCCCCAGCATGTATCAGCCTCTTTCCGCCCCAGCGTGTGTCAGTCTCTTTCCCCCCAGCCCCAGCATGTGTCTTAGCCTCTTTCCCCCCAGCCCCAGCGTGTGTCTTAGCCTCTTTCCCCAGCCCAAGCGTGTGTCAGTCTCTTTCCCCCCAGCCCCAGTGTGTGTCAGTCTCTTTCCTCCCAGCCACAGTGTGTGTCAGCCTCTTTCCCCCAGCCCCAGCGTGTGTCTCAGCCTCTTTCCCCCCAGCCCCAGCATGTCTCAGCCTCTTTCCCCCCCAGCCCCAGCATGTAACAGCCTCTTTACCCCCAGCCCCAGCATGTGTCAGAATCTTTTCCCCCAGCCCCAGGGTGTGTCAGCATCTCCCCCCCAGCCCCAGCATGTGTCTCAGTTTCTATCCCCCATCCCCAACATGTGTCTCAGCCTCTTTCCCCTCAGCCCCAGCATGTGTCAGTCTTTTTACCCCCAGCCCCAGCGTGTGTCAGCATCTTTTGCCCAGCCCCAGGATGTGTCTCAGCCTCTTTCTCCCCCAGCCCCAGTGTGTGTCAGTCTCTTTCCCCCCAGCCCCAGGATGTGTCTCAGCCTCTTTCCCCCAGCCCCAGCGTGTGTCAGTCTCTTTCCCGCCAGCCCCAGCATGTGTCTCAGCCTCTTTCTCCCCCAGCCCCAGCGTGTGTCAGTCTCTATCCCCCCAGCCCCAGCATGTGTCTCAGCCTCTTTCCCCCCAGCCCCAGCATGTGTCTCAGTCTCTTTCCCCCCAGCCCCAGCGTGTGTCAGTCTCTTTCCCCCCAGCCCCAGCGTGTGTCTCAGCCTCTGTCCCCCCAGCCCCAGCATCTCAGCCTCTTTCCGCCAAGCACATGTCTCAGCCTCATTCCCCCCCAGCCCCAGCATGTATAAGCCTCTTCCCCCCCCCAGCCCCAGCGTGTGTCAGAATCTTTTCCCTCAGCCCCAGCGTGTGTGAACATCTCCCCCCCAGCCCCAGCATGTATCTCAGTCTCTATCCCCCCCAGCCCCAACATGTGTCTCAGCCTCTTTCCCCCCAGCCCCAGCATCTGTCAGTCTTTTTTTCCCAGCCCCAGCGTGTGTCAGCATCTTTCCCCCCCAGCTCCAGCATGTGTCTCAGCCTCTTCCCCCCGAGCCCCAGCATGTGTCTTAGCCTCTTTTCCCCCAGCCCCAGCGTGTGTCTTAGCCTCTTTTCCCCCAGCCCCAGCATGTGTCTCAGCCTCATTCTCCCCCCAAGCCCCAGTGTGTCAGCCTCATTCTGCCTCCATCTCCAGCATGTCTCTGCCTCGTTCTTCCTGACAGCGTGTGTCCCAACCCCAGCGTGTCGGCGTCTTTCCCCCCAGTACCAGCGTGTCAGCCTCTTTTCCTCCCAGCCCCAGTGTGTGTGTCAGCCTCTTTCCCCCCCAAGCCCCTAGTGTGTCAGCCTCACTCTCCCTCCATCTCCAGCATGTCTCTGCCTCGTTCTTCCTGCCAGCGTGTGTCCCAACCCCAGCGTGTCAGCCTCTTTCCCCCCCAGTGCCAGCGTGTCAGCCTCTTTTCCCCCCAGCCCCAGTGTGTGTCAGCCTCTTTCCCCCCAGCATGTGTGTCAGCCTCTTTTCCCCCCAGCCCCAGTGTGTGTGTCGGCCTCTTTCCCCCCCAGACCCATCGTGTGACAGTCTCTTTCCCCCCAGCATGTGTCAGTCTCTTTCCCCCCAGACCCAGCGTGTGTCTCAGCCTCTTTCTCCCCCAGCCCCAGCATGTGTCAGTCTCTTTCCCCCCAGCCCCAGGATGTGTCTCAGCCTCTTTCCCCCCAGCCCCAGCGTGTGTCGGTCTCTTTCCCCCCAGCCCCAGCATGTATCTCAGCCTCTTTCCTCCCAGCCCCAGTGTGTGTCTTAGCCTCTTTCCCCCCAGCCCCAGCATGTGTCTTAGCCTCTTTCCCCTCAGCCCCAGCATCTGTCAGTCTCTTTCCCCCCAGCCCCAGCGTGTATTAGCATCTTTCCCCCCCAGCCCCAGCATGTGTCAGTCTCTTTTCCCCCAGCCCCAGCGTGTGTCAGCATCTGCCCCCCCCCAGCCCCAGCATGTGTCTCAGCCTCTTTTCCCCCCAGCCTCAGCATGTTTCTCAGTCTCTACCCACCCCCCAGCCCCAGCATGTGTCTCAGCCTCTTTCCCCCCAGCCCCAGCATGTGTCAGTCTGTTTCCCCCCAGCCCCAGCGTATCAGCCTCTTTCCCCACAGCCCCAGTTTGTGTCAGCATCTTTCCCCTCCAGCCCCAGCATGTATCAGCCTCTTTCCGCCCCAGCGTGTGTCAGTCTCTTTCCCCCCAGCCCCAGCATGTGTCTTAGCCTCTTTCCCCCCAGCCCCAGCGTGTGTCTTAGCCTCTTTCCCCAGCCCAAGCGTGTGTCAGTCTCTTTCCCCCCAGCCCCAGTGTGTGTCAGTCTCTTTCCTCCCAGCCACAGTGTGTGTCAGCCTCTTTCCCCCAGCCCCAGCGTGTGTCTCAGCCTCTTTCCCCCCAGCCCCAGCATGTCTCAGCCTCTTTCCCCCCCAGCCCCAGCATGTAACAGCCTCTTTACCCCCAGCCCCAACATGTGTCTCAGCCTCTTTCCCCTCAGCCCCAGCATGTGTCAGTCTTTTTACCCCCAGCCCCAGCGTGTGTCAGCATCTTTTGCCCAGCCCCAGGATGTGTCTCAGCCTCTTTCTCCCCCAGCCCCAGTGTGTGTCAGTCTCTTTCCCCCCAGCCCCAGGATGTGTCTCAGCCTCTTTCCCCCAGCCCCAGCGTGTGTCAGTCTCTTTCCCGCCAGCCCCAGCATGTGTCTCAGCCTCTTTCTCCCCCAGCCCCAGCGTGTGTCAGTCTCTATCCCCCCAGCCCCAGCATGTGTCTCAGCCTCTTTCCCCCCAGCCCCAGCATGTGTCTCAGTCTCTTTCCCCCCAGCCCCAGCGTGTGTCAGTCTCTTTCCCCCCAGCCCCAGCGTGTGTCTCAGCCTCTGTCCCCCCAGCCCCAGCATCTCAGCCTCTTTCCGCCAAGCACATGTCTCAGCCTCATTCCCCCCCAGCCCCAGCATGTATAAGCCTCTTTCCCCCCCCAGCCCCAGCGTGTGTCAGAATCTTTTCCCTCAGCCCCAGCGTGTGTGAACATCTCCCCCCCAGCCCCAGCATGTATCTCAGTCTCTATCCCCCCCAGCCCCAACATGTGTCTCAGCCTCTTTCCCCCCAGCCCCAGCATCTGTCAGTCTTTTTTCCCCAGCCCCAGCGTGTGTCAGCATCTTTCCCCCCCAGCTCCAGCATGTGTCTCAGCCTCTTCCCCCCGAGCCCCAGCATGTGTCTTAGCCTCTTTTCCCCCAGCCCCAGCGTGTGTCTTAGCCTCTTTTCCCCCAGCCCCAGCATGTGTCTCAGCCTCATTCTCCCCCCAAGCCCCAGTGTGTCAGCCTCATTCTGCCTCCATCTCCAGCATGTCTCTGCCTCGTTCTTCCTGACAGCGTGTGTCCCAACCCCAGCGTGTCGGCGTCTTTCCCCCCAGTACCAGCGTGTCAGCCTCTTTTCCTCCCAGCCCCAGTGTGTGTGTCAGCCTCTTTCCCCCCCAAGCCCCAGTGTGTCAGCCTCACTCTCCCTCCATCTCCAGCATGTCTCTGCCTCGTTCTTCCTGCCAGCGTGTGTCCCAACCCCAGCGTGTCAGCCTCTTTCCCCCCCAGTGCCAGCGTGTCAGCCTCTTTTCCCCCCAGCCCCAGTGTGTGTCAGCCTCTTTCCCCCCAGCATGTGTGTCAGCCTCTTTTCCCCCCAGCCCCAGTGTGTGTGTCGGCCTCTTTCCCCCCCAGACCCATCGTGTGACAGTCTCTTTCCCCCCAGCATGTGTCAGTCTCTTTCCCCCCAGACCCAGCGTGTGTCTCAGCCTCTTTCTCCCCCAGCCCCAGCATGTGTCAGTCTCTTTCCCCCCAGCCCCAGGATGTGTCTCAGCCTCTTTCCCCCCAGCCCCAGCGTGTGTCGGTCTCTTTCCCCCCAGCCCCAGCATGTATCTCGGCCTCTTTCCTCCCAGCCCCAGTGTGTGTCTTAGCCTCTTTCCCCCCAGCCCCAGCATGTGTCTTAGCCTCTTTCCCCTCAGCCCCAGCATCTGTCAGTCTCTTTCCCCCCAGCCCCAGCGTTTATTAGCATCTTTCCCCCCCAGCCCCAGCATGTGTCAGTCTCTTTTCCCCCAGCCCCAGCGTGTGTCAGCATCTGCCCCCCCCCAGCCCCAGCATGTGTCTCAGCCTCTTTTCCCCCCAGCCTCAGCATGTGTCTCAGTCTCTACCCACCCCCCAGCCCCAGCATGTGTCTCAGCCTCTTTCCCCCCAGCCCCAGCATGTGTCAGTCTGTTTCCCCCCAGCCCCAGCGTATCAGCCTCTTTCCCCACAGCCCCAGTTTGTGTCAGCATCTTTCCCCTCCAGCCCCAGCATGTATCAGCCTCTTTCCGCCCCAGCGTGTGTCAGTCTCTTTCCCCCCAGCCCCAGCATGTGTCTTAGCCTCTTTCCCCCCAGCCCCAGCGTGTGTCTTAGCCTCTTTCCCCAGCCCAAGCGTGTGTCAGTCTCTTTCCCCCCAGCCCCAGTGTGTGTCAGTCTCTTTCCTCCCAGCCACAGTGTGTGTCAGCCTCTTTCCCCCAGCCCCAGCGTGTGTCTCAGCCTCTTTCCCCCCAGCCCCAGCATGTCTCAGCCTCTTTCCCCCCCAGCCCCAGCATGTAACAGCCTCTTTACCCCCAGCCCCAACATGTGTCTCAGCCTCTTTCCCCTCAGCCCCAGCATGTGTCAGTCTTTTTACCCCCAGCCCCAGTGTGTGTCAGCATCTTTTGCCCAGCCCCAGTGTGTGTCAGTCTCTTTCCCCCCAGCCCCAGGATGTGTCTCAGCCTCTTTCCCCCAGCCCCAGCATGTGTCAGTCTCTTTCCCGCCAGCCCCAGCATGTGTCTCAGCCTCTTTCTCCCCCAGCCCCAGCGTGTGTCAGTCTCTATCCCCCCAGCCCCAGCATGTGTCTCAGCCTCTTTCCCCCCAGCCCCAGCATGTGTCTCAGTCTCTTTCCCCCCAGCCCCAGCGTGTGTCAGTCTCTTTCCCCCCAGCCCCAGCGTGTGTCTCAGCCTCTGTCCCCCCAGCCCCAGCATCTCAGCCTCTTTCCGCCAAGCACATGTCTCAGCCTCATTCCCCCCCAGCCCCAGCATGTATCAGCATCTTTCCCCCCCAGCCCCAGCATGTGTCAGTCTCTTTTCCCCCAGCCCCAGCGTGTGTCAGCATCTGCCCTCCCCCAGCCCCAGCATGTGTCTCAGCCTCTTTTCCCCCCAGCCTCAGCATGTGTCTCAGTCTCTACCCACCCCCCAGCCCCAGCATGTGTCTCAGCCTCTTTCCCCCCAGCCCCAGCATGTGTCAGTCTGTTTCCCCCCAGCCCCAGCGTATCAGCCTCTTTCCCCACAGCCCCAGTGTGTGTCAGCATCTTTCCCCTCCAGCCCCAGCATGTATCAGCCTCTTTCCGCCCCAGCGTGTGTCAGTCTCTTTCCCCCCAGCCCCAGCATGTGTCTTAGCCTCTTTCCCCCCAGCCCCAGCGTGTGTCTTAGCCTCTTTCCCCAGCCCAAGCGTGTGTCAGTCTCTTTCCCCCCAGCCCCAGTGTGTGTCAGTCTCTTTCCTCCCAGCCACAGTGTGTGTCAGCCTCTTTCCCCCAGCCCCAGCGTGTGTCTCAGCCTCTTTCCCCCCAGCCCCAGCATGTCTCAGCCTCTTTCCCCCCCAGCCCCAGCATGTAACAGCCTCTTTACCCCCAGCCCCAGCATGTGTCAGAATCTTTTCCCCCAGCCCCAGGGTGTGTCAGCATCTCCCCCCCAGCCCCAGCATGTGTCTCAGTTTCTATCCCCCATCCCCAACATGTGTCTCAGCCTCTTTCCCCTCAGCCCCAGCATGTGTCAGTCTTTTTACCCCCAGCCCCAGCGTGTGTCAGCATCTTTTGCCCAGCCCCAGGATGTGTCTCAGCCTCTTTCTCCCCCAGCCCCAGTGTGTGTCAGTCTCTTTCCCCCCAGCCCCAGGATGTGTCTCAGCCTCTTTCCCCCAGCCCCAGCGTGTGTCAGTCTCTTTCCCGCCAGCCCCAGCATGTGTCTCAGCCTCTTTCTCCCCCAGCCCCAGCGTGTGTCAGTCTCTATCCCCCCAGCCCCAGCATGTGTCTCAGCCTCTTTCCCCCCAGCCCCAGCATGTGTCTCAGTCTCTTTCCCCCCAGCCCCAGCGTGTGTCAGTCTCTTTCCCCCCAGCCCCAGCGTGTGTCTCAGCCTCTGTCCCCCCAGCCCCAGCATCTCAGCCTCTTTCCGCCAAGCACATGTCTCAGCCTCATTCCCCCCCAGCCCCAGCATGTATCAGCCTCTTTCCCCCCCCCAGCCCCAGCGTGTGTCAGAATCTTTTCCCTCAGCCCCAGCGTGTGTCAACATCTCCCCCCCAGCCCCAGCATGTATCTCAGTCTCTATCCCCCCCAGCCCCAACATGTGTCTCAGCCTCTTTCCCCCCAGCCCCAGCATCTGTCAGTCTTTTTTCCCCAGCCCCAGCGTGTGTCAGCATCTTTCCCCCCCAGCTCCAGCATGTGTCTCAGCCTCTTCCCCCCGAGCCCCAGCATGTGTCTTAGCCTCTTTTCCCCCAGCCCCAGCGTGTGTCTTAGCCTCTTTTCCCCCAGCCCCAGCATGTGTCTCAGCCTCATTCTCCCCCCAAGCCCCAGTGTGTCAGCCTCATTCTGCCTCCATCTCCAGCATGTCTCTGCCTCGTTCTTCCTGACAGCGTGTGTCCCAACCCCAGCGTGTCGGCGTCTTTCCCCCCCAGTACCAGCATGTCAGCCTCTTTTCCTCCCAGCCCCAGTGTGTGTGTCAGCCTCTTTCCCCCCCAAGCCCCAGTGTGTCAGCCTCACTCTCCCTCCATCTCCAGCATGTCTCTGCCTCGTTCTTCCTGCCAGCGTGTGTCCCAACCCCAGCGTGTCAGCCTCTTTCCCCCCCAGTGCCAGCGTGTCAGCCTCTTTTCCCCCCAGCCCCAGTGTGTGTCAGCCTCTTTCCCCCCAGCATGTGTGTCAGCCTCTTTTCCCCCCAGCCCCAGTGTGTGTGTCGGCCTCTTTCCCCCCCAGACCCATCGTGTGACAGTCTCTTTCCCCCCAGCATGTGTCAGTCTCTTTCCCCCCAGACCCAGCGTGTGTCTCAGCCTCTTTCTCCCCCAGCCCCAGCATGTGTCAGTCTCTTTCCCCCCAGCCCCAGGATGTGTCTCAGCCTCTTTCCCCCCAGCCCCAGCGTGTGTCAGTCTCTTTCCTGCCAGCCCCAGCATGTGTCTCAGCCTCTTTCTCCCCCAGCCCCAGCGTGTGTCAGTCTCTTTCCCCCCAGCCCCAGCGTGTCTCAGCCTCTTTCCCCCCAGCCCCAGCATGTGTCTCAGCCTCTTTCCCCCAACCCCAGCGTGTGTCAGTCTCTTTCCCCCCAGCCCCAGCGTGTGTCAGTCTCTTTCCCCCCAGCCCCAGCGTGTGTCTCAGCCTCTGTCCCCCCAGCCCCAGCATCTCAGCCTCTTTCTGCCCAGCATGTGTCTCAGCCTCATTCCCCCCCAGCCCCAGCATGTATCAGCCTCTTTCCCCCCCCAGCCCCAGCATGTGTCAGAATTTTTTCCCTCAGCCCCAGCGTGTGTCAACATCTCCCCCCCAGCCCCAGCATGTATCTCAGTCTCTATCCCCCCCAGCCCCAACATGTGTCTCAGCCTCTTTCCCCCCAGCCCCAGAATCTGTCAGTCTTTTTTCCCCAGCCCCAGTGTGTGTCAGCATCTTTCCCCCCCAGCTCCAGCATGTGTCTCAGCCTCTTCCCCCCCAGCCCCAGCATGTGTCTTAGCCTCTTTTCCCCCAGCCCCAGCGTGTGTCTTAGCCTCTTTTCCCCCAGCCCCAGCATGTGTCTCAGCCTCATTCTCCCCCCAAGCCCCAGTGTGTCAGCCTCATTCTGCCTCCATCTCCAGCATGTCTCTGCCTCGTTCTTCCTGACAGCGTGTGTCCCAACCCCAGCGTGTCGGCGTCTTTCCCCCCCAGTACCAGCATGTCAGCCTCTTTTCCTCCCAGCCCCAGCGTGTGTCAGCCTCTTTCCCCCCCAAGCCCCAGTGTGTCAGCCTCACTCTCCCTCCATCTCCAGCATGTCTCTGCCTCGTTCTTCCTGCCAGCGTGTGTCCCAACCCCAGCGTGTCAGCCTCTTTCCCCCCCAGTGCCAGTGTGTCAGCCTCTTTTCCCTCCAGCCCCAGTGTGTGTCAGCCTCTTTCCCCCCAGCATGTGTGTCAGCCTCTTTTCCCCCCAGCCCCAGTGTGAGTGTCGGCCTCTTTCCCCCCCAGACCCATCGTGTGACAGTCTCTTTCCCCCCAGCATGTGTCAGTCTCTTTCCCCCCAGACCCAGCGTGTGTCTCAGCCTCTTTCCCCCCCAGCCCCAGCATGTGTCTCAGCCTCTTTCTCCCCCAGGCCCAGCGTGTGTGAGAATGTTTTCCCCCAGCCCCAGCGTGTGTCAGCATCTCCCCGCCAGCCCCAGCATGTGTCTCAGCCTCTTTCGCCCCCATCCTCAGCATGAGTCTCAGTCTCTACCCCCCCCAGCCCCAGCATGTGTGTCAGCCTCTTTCCCCCCAGCCCCAGCATGTGTCAGTCTTTTTCCCCCAGCCCCAGCATGTCAGCCTCTTTCCCCACAGCCCCAGTGTGTGTCGGCATCTTTCCCCTCCAGCCCCAGCATGTATCAGCCTCTTTCCTCCCCAGCCCCAGCGTGTGTCAGTCTCTTTCCCCCCAGCCCCAGGATGTATCTCAGCCTCTTTCCTCCCAGCCCCAGTGTGTGTCTTAGCCTCTTTCCCCCCAGCCCCAGCGTGTGTCTTAGCCTCTTTCCCCTCAGCCTCAGCGTCTGTCAGTCTCTTTCCCCCCAGCCCCAGTTTGTATCAGCCTCTTTCCCACCCAGCCCCAGCATGTGTCAGTCTCTTTTCCCCCAGCCCCAGCGTGTGTCAGCATCTGCCCCCCTCCAGCCCCAGCATGTGTCTCAGCCTCTTTCCAGCCCCAGCATGTGTCTCAGCATCTTTCCCCCCCACACCCCAGCATGTGTCTTAGCCTCTTTCCCCCCAGCCCCAACATGTGTCTCAGCCTCTTTCCCCCCAGCCCCAGCATATCAGTCTTTTTTCTCCAGCCCCAGCGTGTGTCAGCATCTTCCCCCCCAGCCCCAGCATGTGTCTCAGCCTCTTCCCCCCCAGCCCCAGCATGTGTCTTAGCCTCTTTTCCCCCAGCCCCAGCGTGTGTCTTAGCCTCTTTTCCCCCAGCCCCAGCATGTGTCTCAGCCTCATTCTCCCCCCAAGCCCCAGTGTGTCAGCCTCATTCTGCCTCCATCTCCAGCATGTCTCTGCCTCGTTCTTCCTGACAGCGTGTGTCCCAACCCCAGTGTGGCGGCGTCTTTCCCCCCCAGTACCAGTGTGTCAGCCTCTTTTCCTCCCAGCCCCAGTGTGTGTCAGCCTCTTTCCCCCCCAAGCCCCAGCGTGTCAGCCTCACTCTCCCTCCATCTCCAGCATGTCTCTGCCTCGTTCTTCCTGCCAGCGTGTGTCCCAACCCCAGCGTGTCAGCCTCTTTCCCCCCCCAGTGCCATTGTGTCAGCCTCTTTTCCCCCCAGCCCCAGTGTGTGTCAGCCTCTTTCCCCCCAGCATGTGTGTCAGCCTCTTTTCCCCCCAGCCCCAGTGTGTGTGTTGGCCTCTTTCCCCCCCAGACCCATCGTGTGACAGTCTCTTTCCCCCCAGCATGTGTCAGTCTCTTTCCCCCCAGACCCAGCGTGTGTCTCAGCCTCTTTCCCCCCGAGCCCCAGCATGTATCTCAGCCTCTTTCTCCCCCAGGCCCAGCGTGTGTGAGAATGTTTTCCCCCAGCCCCAGCGTGTGTCAGCATCTCCCCGCCAGCCCCAGCATGTGTCTCAGCCTCTTTCGCCCCCATCCTCAGCATGAGTCTCAGTCTCTACCCCCCCAGCCCCAGCATGTGTGTCAGCCTCTTTCTCCCCAGCCCCAGCATGTGTCAGTCTTTTTCCCCCAGCCCCAGCGTGTCAGCCTCTTTCCCCACAGCCCCAGTGTGTGTCGGCATCTTTCCCCTCCAGCCCCAGCATGTATCAGCCTCTTTCCTCCCCAGCCCCAGCGTGTGTCGGTCTCTTTCCCCCCAGCCCCAGCATGTATCTCAGCCTCTTTCCTCCCAGCCCCAGTGTGTGTCTTAGCCTCTTTCCCCCCAGCCCCAGCATGTGTCTTAGCCTCTTTCCCCTCAGCCCCAGCATCTGTCAGTCTCTTTCCCCCCAGCCCCAGCGTGTATCAGCCTCTTCCCCCCCCAGCCCCAGCATGTGTCAGTCTCTTTTCCCCCAGCCCCAGCGTGTGTCAGCATCTGCCCCCCCCAGCCCCAGCATGTGTCTCAGCCTCTTTCCAGCCCCAGCATGTGTCTCAGCATCTTTCCCCCCCACTCCCCAGCATGTCAGTCTTTTTCCCCCAGCCCCAGCATGTCAGTCTTTTTCCCCCAGCCCCAGCGTGTCAGCCTCTTTCCCCACAGCACCAGTGTGTGTCGGCATCTTTCCCCTCCAGCCCCAGCATGTATCAGCCTCTTTCCTCCCAGCCCCAGCGTGTGTCAGTCTCTTTCCCCCCAGCCCCAGCATGTATCTCAGCCTCTTTCCTCCCAGCCCCAGTGTGTGTCTTAGCCTCTTTCCCCCCAGCCCCAGCGTGTGTCTTAGCCTCTTTCCCCTCAGCCCCAGCATCTGTCAGTCTCTTTACCCCCAGCCCCAGCGTGTATCAGCCTCTTTCCCCCCCAGCCCCAGCATGTGTCAGTCTCTTTTCCCCCAGCCCCAGCGTGTGTCAGCATCTGCCCCCCCCAGCCCCAGCATGTGTCTCAGCCTCTTTCCAGCCCCAGCATGTGTCTCAGCCTCTTTCCCCCCCACACCCCAGCATGTGTCTGAGCCTCTTTCCCCCCCAGCCCCAGCATGTCTCAGCCTCTTTCTCCCCCAGGCCCAGCGTGTGTGAGAATGTTTTCCCCCAGCCCCAGTGTGTGTCAGCATCTCTCCGCCACCCCCAGCATGTGTCTCAGCCTCTTTCGCCCCCATCCTCAGCATGAGTCTCAGTCTCTACCCCCCCCAGCCCCAGCATGTGTGTCAGCCTCTTTCCCCCCAGCCCCAGCATGTGTCAGTCTTTTTCCCCCAGCCCCAGCCTCTTTCCCCACAGCCCCAGTGTGTGTCGGCATCTTTCCCCTCCATCCCCAGCATGTATCAGCCTCTTTCCTCCCCAGCCCCAGCGTGTGTCAGTCTCTTTCCCCCCAGCCCCAGCATGTATCTCAGCCTCTTTCCTCCCAGCCCCAGTGTGTGTCTTAGCCTCTTTCCCCCCAGCCCCAGCGTGTGTCTTAGCCTCTTTCCCCTCAGCCCCAGCATCTGTCAGTCTCTTTCCCCCCAGCCCCAGCGTGTATCAGCCTCTTTCCCCCCCAGCCCCAGCATGTGTCAGTCTCTTTTCCCCCAGCCCCAGCATGTGTCAGCATCTGCCCCCCCCAGCCCCAGCATGTGTCTCAGCCTCTTTCCAGCCCCAGCATGTGTCTCAGCATCTTTCCCCTCCACACCCCAGCATGTGTCTCAGCCTCTTTCCCCCCCAGCCCCAGCGTGTGTCAGTCTCTTTCCCCCCCCAGCCTCAGCATGTGTCTCAGTCTCTACCCCCCCAGCCCCAGCATGTGTCTCAGCCTCTTTCCCCCCAGCATGTGTCAGTCTTTTTTCCCCCAGCCCCAGCGTGTCAGCCTCTTTCCCCACAGCCCCAGTGTGTGTCAGCCTCTTTCCTCCCCAGCCCCAGCGTGTGTCAGTCTCTTTCCCCCAGCATGTATCAGCCTCTTTCCCTCCAGCCCCAGCATGTGTCTTAGCCTCTTTCCCCCCAGCCCCAGTGTGTCTTAGCCTCATTCTCCTTCCATCTCCAGCATGTCTCTGCCTCGTTCTTCCTGCCAGCTTGTGTCCCAACCCCAGTGAGTCAGCCTCTTTCCCCCCTAGCACCATCGTGTCAGCCTCTTTCCCCGCCAGCCCCAGTGTGTGTGTCAGCCTCTTTCCCCCCCAGCCCCATTGTGTCAGTCTCTTTCACCCCAGCGTGTCAGTCTCTTTCCCCCCAGCCCCAACGTGTGTCATCAGCTTTCCCCCCAAACCCAGCATGTGTCTCAGCCTCTTTCCTCCCAGCCCCAGCATGTGTCTCAGCCTCTTCGACCCCAGCCCCAGCATGTGTCTTAGCCTCTTTCCCCCCAGCCCCAGCATGTGTCTCAGCCTCTTTCCCCCCCAGCCCAGCATATGTCTCAGTCTCTATCCCCCCCAGCCCCAGCATGTGTCTCAGTCTCTATCCCCCCCAGCCCCAACATGTGTCTCAGCCTCTTTCCCCCCAGCCCCAACATGTGTCAGTCTTTTTCCCCCCAGCCCCAGCATGTGACTCAGCTTCTTTCCTCCAACCCCAGCGTCTGTCAGTCTCTTTCCCCCCAGCCCCAGCGTGTGTCAGTCTCTTTCCCCCCAGCCCCAGCGTGTCTCAGCCTCTGTCCCCCCAGCCCCAGCATCTCAGCCTCTTTCCACCCAGCACGTGTCTCAGCCTCATTCCCCCCCAGCCCCAGCATGTATCAGCCTCTTTCCCCCCCCCAACCCCAGCGTGTGTCAGAATCTTTTCCCTCAGCCCCAGCATGTGTCAACATCTCCCCCCCAGCCCCAGCATGTGTCTCAGTCTCTATCCCCCCCAGCCCCAACATGTGTCTCAGCCTCTTTCCCCCCAGCCCCAGCATGTCAGTCTTTTTTCCCCAGCCCCAGCGTGTGTCAGCATCTTCCCCCCCAGCCCCAGCATGTGTCTCAGCCTCTTCCCCCCCAGCCCCAGCATGTGTCTTAGCCTCTTTTCCCCCAGCCCCAGCATGTGTCTCAGCCTCATTCTCCCCCCAAGCCCTAGTGTGTCAGCCTCATTCTGCCTCCATCTCCAGCATGTCTCTGCCTCATTCTTCCTGCCAGCGTGTGTCCCAACCCCAGCGTGTCGGCGTCTTTCCCCCCCAGTACCAGCGTGTCAGCCTCTTTTCCCCCCAGCCCCAGTGTGTGTGTCAGCCTCTTTCCCCCCCAAGCCCCAGTGTGTCAGCCTCACTCTCCCTCCATCTCAAGCATGTCTCTGCCTCGTTCTTCCTGCCAGCGCGTGTCCCAACCCCAGCGTGTCAGCCTCTTTCCCCCCCAGTGCCAGCGTGTCAGCCTCTTTTCCCCCCAGCCCCAGTGTGTGTGTCAGCCTCTTTCCCCCCAGCATGTGTGTCAGCCTCTTTTCCCCCCAGCCCCAGTGTGTGTGTCGGCCTCTTTCCCCCCAGCCCCATCGTGTGACAGTCTATTTCCCCCCAGCATGTGTCAGTCTCTTTCCCCCCAGACCCAGCATGTGTCTCAAACTCTTTCCCCCCCAGCCCCAGCATGTGCCTCAGCCTCTTTCTCCCCATGGCCCAGCATGTGTGAGAATGTTTTCCCCCAGCCTCAGCGTGTGTCAGCATCTCCCCCCCAGCCCCAGCATGTGTCTCAGCCTCTTTCACCCCCATCCACAGCATGAGTCTCAGTCTCTACCCCCCCCAGCCCCAGCATGTGTCTCAGCCTCTTTCCCCCCAGCCCCAGCATGTGTCAGTCTTTTTCCCCCAGCCCCAGCGTGTCAGCCTCTTTCCCCACAGCCCCAGTGTGTGTCGGCATCTTTCCCCTCCAGCCCCAGCATGTATCAGCCTCTTTCCTCCCCAGCCCCAGCGTGTGTCAGTCTCTTTCCCCCCAGCCCCAGCATGTATCTCAGCCTCTTTCCTCCCAGCCCCAGTGTGTGTCTTAGCCTCTTTCCCCCCAGCCCCAGCGTGTGTCTTAGCCTCTTTCCCCTCAGCCCCAGCATCTGTCAGTCTCTTTACCCCCAGCCCCAGCGTGTATAAGCCTCTTTCCCCCCCAGCCCCAGCATGTGTCAGTCTCTTTTCCCCCAGCCCCAGCGTGTGTCAGCATCTGTCCCCCCAGCCCCAGCATGTGTCTCAGCCTCTTTCCAGCCCCAGCATGTGTCTCAGCCTCTTTCCCCCCCACACCCCAGCATGTGTCTCAGCCTCTGTCCCCCCCAGCCCCAGCGTGTGTCAGTCTCTTTCCCCCCCCAGCCTCAGCATGTGTCTCAGTCTCTACCCCCCCAACCCCAGCATGTGTCTCAGTCTCTATCCCCCCCAGCCCCAACATGTGTCTCAGCCTCTTTCCCCCCAGCCCCAGCATGTCCGTCTATTTTCCCCAGCCCCAGCGTGTGTCAGCATCTTCCCCCCCAGCCCCAGCATGTGTCTCAGCCTCTTCCCCCCCAGCCCCAGCATGTGTCTTAGCCTCTTTTCCCCCAGCCCCAGCGTGTGTCTTAGCCTCTTTTCCCCCAGCCCCAGCATGTGTCTCAGCCTCATTCTCCCCCCAAGCCCCAGTGTGTCAGCCTCATTCTGCCTCCATCTCCAGCATGTCTCTGCCTCGTTCTTCCTGACAGCGTGTGTCCCAACCCCAGTGTGTCGGCGTCTTTCCCCCCCAGTACCAGAGTGTCAGCCTCTTTTCCTCCCAGCCCCAGTGTGTGTGTCAGCCTCTTTCCCCCCCAAGCCCCAGTGTCTCAGCCTCACTCTCCCTCCATCTCCAGCATGTCTCTGCCTCGTTCTTCCTGCCAGCGTGTGTCCCAACCCCAGCGTGTCAGCCTCTTTCCCCCCCAGTGCCAGCGTGTCAGCCTCTTTTCCCCCCAGCCCCAGTGTGTGTCAGCCTCTTTCCCCCCAGCATGTGTGTCAGCCTCTTTTCCCCCCAGCCCCAGTGTGTGTGTCGGCCTCTTTCTCCCCCAGACCCATCGTGTGACAGTCTCTTTCCCCCCAGCATGTGGCAGCCTCTTTCCCCCCAGCCCCAGCATGTGTCTTAGCCTCTTTCCCCTCAGCCCCAGCGTCTGTCAGTCTCTTTCCCCCCAGCACCAGCATGTATCAGCCTCTTTCCCCCCCAGCCCCAGCATGTGTCAGTCTCTTTTCCCCCAGCCCCAGCGTGTGTCAGCATCTGCCCCCCCCCAGCCCCAGCATGTGTCTCAGCCTCTTTTCCCCCCAGCCTCAGCATGTGTCTCAGTCTCTACCCACCCCCCAGCCCCAGCATGTGTCTCAGCCTCTTTCCCCCCAGCCCCAGCATGTGTCAGTCTGTTTCCCCCCAGCCCCAGCGTATCAGCCTCTTTCCCCACAGCCCCAGTGTGTGTCAGCATCTTTCCCCTCCAGCCCCAGCATGTATCAGCCTCTTTCCGCCCCAGCGTGTGTCAGTCTCTTTCCCCCCAGCCCCAGCATGTGTCTTAGCCTCTTTCCCCCCAGCCCCAGCGTGTGTCTTAGCCTCTTTCCCCAGCCCAAGCGTGTGTCAGTCTCTTTCCCCCCAGCCCCAGTGTGTGTCAGTCTCTTTCCTCCCAGCCACAGTGTGTGTCAGCCTCTTTCCCCCAGCCCCAGCGTGTGTCTCAGCCTCTTTCCCCCCAGCCCCAGCATGTCTCGGCCTCTTTCCCCCCCAGCCCCAGCATGTAACAGCCTCTTTACCCCCAGCCCCAGCATGTGTCAGAATCTTTTCCCCCAGCCCCAGGGTGTGTCAGCATCTCCCCCCCAGCCCCAGCATGTGTCTCAGTTTCTATCCCCCATCCCCAACATGTGTCTCAGCCTCTTTCCCCTCAGCCCCAGCATGTGTCAGTCTTTTTACCCCCAGCCCCAGCGTGTGTCAGCATCTTTTGCCCAGCCCCAGGATGTGTCTCAGCCTCTTTCTCCCCCAGCCCCAGTGTGTGTCAGTCTCTTTCCCCCCAGCCCCAGGATGTGTCTCAGCCTCTTTCCCCCAGCCCCAGCGTGTGTCAGTCTCTTTCCTGCCAGCCCCAGCATGTGTCTCAGCCTCTTTCTCCCCCAGCCCCAGCGTGTGTCAGTCTCTATCCCCCCAGCCCCAGCATGTGTCTCAGCCTCTTTCCCCCCAGCCCCAGCATGTGTCTCAGTCTCTTTCCCCCCAGCCCCAGCGTGTGTCAGTCTCTTTCCCCCCAGCCCCAGCGTGTGTCTCAGCCTCTGTCCCCCCAGCCCCAGCATCTCAGCCTCTTTCCGCCAAGCACATGTCTCAGCCTCATTCCCCCCCAGCCCCAGCATGTATCAGCCTCTTTCCCCCCCCCAGCCCCAGCGTGTGTCAGAATCTTTTCCCTCAGCCCCAGCGTGTGTCAACATCTCCCCCCCAGCCCCAGCATGTATCTCAGTCTCTATCCCCCCCAGCCCCAACATGTGTCTCAGCCTCTTTCCCCCCAGCCCCAGCATCTGTCAGTCTTTTTTCCCCAGCCCCAGCGTGTGTCAGCATCTTTCCCCCCCAGCTCCAGCATGTGTCTCAGCCTCTTCCCCCCGAGCCCCAGCATGTGTCTTAGCCTCTTTTCCCCCAGCCCCAGCGTGTGTCTTAGCCTCTTTTCCCCCAGCCCCAGCATGTGTCTCAGCCTCATTCTCCCCCCAAGCCCCAGTGTGTCAGCCTCATTCTGCCTCCATCTCCAGCATGTCTCTGCCTCGTTCTTCCTGACAGCGTGTGTCCCAACCCCAGCGTGTCGGCGTCTTTCCCCCCCAGTACCAGCGTGTCAGCCTCTTTTCCTCCCAGCCCCATTGTGTGTGTCAGCCTCTTTCCCCCCCAAGCCCCAGTGTGTCAGCCTCACTCTCCCTCCATCTCCAGCATGTCTCTGCCTCGTTCTTCCTGCCAGCGTGTGTCCCAACCCCAGCGTGTCAGCCTCTTTCCCCCCCAGTGCCAGCGTGTCAGCCTCTTTTCCCCCCAGCCCCAGTGTGTGTCAGCCTCTTTCCCCCCAGCATGTGTGTCAGCCTCTTTTCCCCCCAGCCCCAGTGTGAGTGTCGGCCTCTTTCCCCCCCAGACCCATCGTGTGACAGTCTCTTTCCCCCCAGCATGTGTCAGTCTCTTTCCCCCCAGACCCAGCGTGTGTCTCAGCCTCTTTCTCCCCCAGCCCCAGCATGTGTCAGTCTCTTTCCCCCCAGCCCCAGGATGTGTCTCAGCCTCTTTCCCCCCAGCCCCAGCGTGTGTCAGTCTCTTTCCTGCCAGCCCCAGCATGTGTCTCAGCCTCTTTCTCCCCCAGCCCCAGCGTATGTCAGTCTCTTTCCCCCCAGCCCCAGCGTGTCTCAGCCTCTTTCCCCCCAGCCCCAGCATGTGTCTCAGCCTCTTTCCCCCAACCCCAGCGTGTGTCAGTCTCTTTCCCCCCAGCCCCAGCGTGTGTCAGTCTCTTTCCCCCCAGCCCCAGCGTGTGTCTCAGCCTCTGTCCCCCCAGCCCCAGCATCTCAGCCTCTTTCTGCCCAGCACGTGTCTCAGCCTCATTCCCCCCCAGCCCCAGCATGTATCAGCCTCTTTCCCCCCCCAGCCCCAGCGTGTGTCAGAATTTTTTCCCTCAGCCCCAGCGTGTGTCAACATCTCCCCCCCAGCCCCAGCATGTATCTCAGTCTCTATCCCCCCCAGCCCCAACATGTGTCTCAGCCTCTTTCCCCCCAGCCCCAGAATCTGTCAGTCTTTTTTCCCCAGCCCCAGCGTGTGTCAGCATCTTTCCCCCCCACTTCCCAGCATGTCAGTCTTTTTCCCCCAGCCCCAGCATGTCAGTCTTTTTCCCCCAGCCCCAGCGTGTCAGCCTCTTTCCCCACAGCCCCAGTGTGTGTCGGCATCTTTCCCCTCCAGCCCCAGCATGTATCAGCCTCTTTCCTCCCCAGCCCCAGCGTGTGTCAGTCTCTTTCCCCCCAGCCCCAGCATGTATCTCAGCCTCTTTCCTCCCAGCCCCAGTGTGTGTCTTAGCCTCTTTCCCCTCAGCCCCAGCATCTGTCAGTCTCTTTACCCCCAGCCCCAGCGTGTATCAGCCTCTTTCCCCCCCAGCCCCAGCATGTGTCAGTCTCTTTTCCCCCAGCCCCAGCGTGTGTCAGCATCTGCCCCCCCCAGCCCCAGCATGTGTCTCAGCCTCTTTCCAGCCCCAGCATGTGTCTCAGCCTCTTTCCCCCCCACACCCCAGCATGTGTCTGAGCCTCTTTCCCCCCCAGCCCCAGCATGTGTCAGTCTCTTTCCCCCCCCAGCCTCAGCATGTGTCTCAGCCTCTTCCCCCCCAGCCCCAGCATGTGTCTTAGCCTCTTTTCCCCCAGCCCCAGCGTGTGTCTTAGCCTCTTTTCCCCCAGCCCCAGCATGTGTCTCAGCCTCATTCTCCCCCCAAGCCCCAGTGTGTCAGCCTCATTCTGCCTCCATCTCCAGCATGTCTCTGCCTCGTTCTTCCTGACAGCGTGTGTCCCAATCCCAGCGTGTCGGCGTCTTTCCCCCCCAGTACCAGCGTGTCAGCCTCTTTTCCTCCCAGCCCCAGTGTGTGTGTCAGCCTCTTTCCCCCCCAAGCCCCAGTGTGTCAGCCTCACTCTCCCTCCATCTCCAGCATGTCTCTGCCTCGTTCTTCCTGCCAGCGTGTGTCCCAACCCCAGCGTGTCAGCCTCTTTCCCCCCCAGTGCCAGCGTGTCAGCCTCTTTTCCCCCCAGCCCCAGTGTGTGTCAGCCTCTTTCCCCCCAGCATGTGTGTCAGCCTCTTTTCCCCCCAGCCCCAGTGTGTGTGTCGGCCTCTTTCCCCCCCAGACCCATTGTGTGACAGTCTCTTTCCCCCCAGCATGTGGCAGTCTCTTTCCCCCCAGACCCAGCGTGTGTCTCAGCCTCTTTCCCCCCCAACCCCAGCATGTCTCAGCCTCTTTCTCCCCCAGGCCCAGCGTGTGTGAGAATGTTTTCCCCCAGCCCCAGTGTGTGTCAGCATCTCCCCGCCACCCCCAGCATGTGTCTCAGCCTCTTTCGCCCCCATCCTCAGCATGAGTCTCAGTCTCTACCCCCCCCAGCCCCAGCATGTGTGTCAGCCTCTTTCCCCCCAGCCCCAGCATGTGTCAGTCTTTTTCCCCCAGCCCCAGCCTCTTTCCCCACAGCCCCAGTGTGTGTCGGCATCTTTCCCCTCCATCCCCAGCATGTATCAGCCTCTTTCCTCCCCAGCCCCAGCGTGTGTCAGTCTCTTTCCCCCCAGCCCCAGCATGTATCTCAGCCTCTTTCCTCCCAGCCCCAGTGTGTGTCTTAGCCTCTTTCCCCCCAGCCCCAGCGTGTGTCTTAGCCTCTTTCCCCTCAGCCCCAGCATCTGTCAGTCTCTTTCCCCCCAGCCCCAGTGTGTATCAGCCTCTTTCCCCCCCAGCCCCAGCATGTGTCAGTCTCTTTTCCCCCAGCCCCAGCATGTGTCAGCATCTGCCCCCCCCAGCCCCAGCATGTGTCTCAGCCTCTTTCCAGCCCCAGCATGTGTCTCAGCATCTTTCCCCTCCACACCCCAGCATGTGTCTCAGCCTCTTTCCCCCCCAGCCCAGCGTGTGTCAGTATCTTTCCACCCCCAGCCTCAGCATGTGTCTCAGTCTCTACCCCCCCAGCCCCAGCATGTGTCTCAGCCTCTTTCCCCCCAGCATGTGTCAGTCTTTTTCCCCCCAGCCCCAGCGTGTCAGCCTCTTTCCCCACAGCCCCAGTGTGTGTCAGCCTCTTTCCTCCCCAGCCCCAGCGTGTGTCAGTCTCTTTCCCCCCAGCATGTATCAGCCTCTTTCCCTCCAGCCCCAGCATGTGTCTTAGCCTCTTTCCCCCCAGCCCCAGTGTGTCTTAGCCTCATTCTCCTTCCATCTCCAGCATGTCTCTGCCTCGTTCTTCCTGCCAGCGTGTGTCCCAACCCCAGTGAGTCAGCCTCTTTCCCCCCTAGCACCATCGTGTCAGCCTCTTTCCCCGCCAGCCCCAGTGTGTGTGTCAGCCTCTTTCCCCCCCAGCCCCATCGTGTCAGTCTCTTTCACCCCAGCGTGTCAGTCTCTTTCCCCCCAGCCCCAACGTGTGTCATCAGCTTTCCCCCCAAACCCAGCATGTGTCTCAGCCTCTTTCCTCCCAGCCCCAGCATGTGTCTCAGCCTCTTCGACCCCAGCCCCAGCATGTGTCTTAGCCTCTTTCCCCCCAGCCCCAGCATGTGTCTCAGCGTCTTTCCCCCCCAGCCCAGCATATGTCTCAGTCTCTATCCCCCCCAGCCCCAGCATGTGTCTCAGTCTCTATCCCCCCCAGCCCCAACATGTGTCTCAGCCTCTTTCCCCCCAGCCCCAGCATGTGTCAGTCTTTTTCCCCCCAGCCCCAGCATGTGACTCAGCTTCTTTCCCCCAACCCCAGCGTCTGTCAGTCTCTTTCCCCCCAGCCCCAGCGTGTGTCAGTCTCTTTCCCCCCAGCCCCAGCGTGTGTCTCAGCCTCTGTCCCCCCAGCCCCAGCATCTCAGCCTCTTTCCACCCAGCACGTGTCTCAGCCTCATTCCCCCCCAGCCCCAGCATGTATCAGCCTCTTTCCCCCCCCCAACCCCAGCGTGTGTCAGAATCTTTTCCCTCAGCCCCAGCATGTGTCAACATCTCCCCCCCAGCCCCAGCATGTGTCTCAGTCTCTATCCCCCCCAGCCCCAACATGTGTCTCAGCCTCTTTCCCCCCAGCCCCAGCATGTCAGTCTTTTTTCCCCAGCCCCAGCGTGTGTCAGCATCTTCCCCCCCAGCCCCAGCATGTGTCTCAGCCTCTTCCCCCCCAGCCCCAGCATGTGTCTTAGCCTCTTTTCCCCCAGCCCCAGCATGTGTCTCAGCCTCATTCTCCCCCCAAGCCCTAGTGTGTCAGCCTCATTCTGCCTCCATCTCCAGCATGTCTCTGCCTCATTCTTCCTGCCAGCGTGTGTCCCAACCCCAGCGTGTTGGCGTCTTTCCCCCCCAGTACCAGCGTGTCAGCCTCTTTTCCCCCCAGCCCCAGTGTGTGTGTCAGCCTCTTTCCCCCCCAAGCCCCAGTGTGTCAGCCTCACTCTCCCTCCATCTCAAGCATGTCTCTGCCTCGTTCTTCCTGCCAGCGCGTGTCCCAACCCCAGCGTGTCAGCCTCTTTCCCCCCCAGTGCCAGCGTGTCAGCCTCTTTTCCCCCCAGCCCCAGTATGTGTGTCAGCCTCTTTCCCCCCTGCATGTGTGTCAGCCTCTTTTCCCCCCAGCCCCAGTGTGTGTGTCGGCCTCTTTCCCCCCAGCCCCATCGTGTCACAGTCTATTTCCCCCCAGCATGTGTCAGTCTCTTTCCCCCCAGACCCAGCATGTGTCTCAGCCTCTTTCCCCCCCAGCCCCAGCATGTGCCTCAGCCTCTTTCTCCCCCTGGCCCAGCATGTGTGAGAATGTTTTCCCCCAGCCTCAGTGTGTGTCAGCATCTCCCCCCCAGCCCCAGCATGTGTCTCAGCCTCTTTCACCCCCATCCACAGCATGAGTCTCAGTCTCTTCCCCCCCCCAGCCCCAGCATGTGTCTCAGCCTCTTTCCTCCCAGCCCCAGCATGTGTCAGTCTTTTTCCCCCAGCCCCAGCGTGTCAGCCTCTTTCCCCACAGCCCCAGTGTGTGTCGGCATCTTTCCCCTCCAGCCCCAGCATGTATCAGCCTCTTTCCTCCCCAGCCCCAGCGTGTGTCAGTCTCTTTCCCCCCAGCCCCAGCATGTATCTCAGCCTCTTTCCTCCCAGCCCCAGTGTGTGTCTTAGCCTCTTTCCCCCCAGCCCCAGTGTGTGTCTTAGCCTCTTTCCCCTCAGCCCCAGCATCTGTCAGTCTCTTTACCCCCAGCCCCAGCGTGTATAAGCCTCTTTCCCCCCCAGCCCCAGCATGTGTCAGTCTCTTTTCCCCCAGCCCCAGCGTGTGTCAGCATCTGCCCCCCCCAGCCCCAGCATGTGTCTCAGCCTCTTTCCAGCCCCAGCATGTGTCTCAGCCTCTTTCCCCCCCACACCCCAGCATGTGTCTCAGCCTCTTTCCCCCCCAGCCCCAGCGTGTGTCAGTCTCTTTCCCCCCCCAGCCTCAGCATGTGTCTCAGTCTCTACCCCCCCAACCCCAGCATGTGTCTCAGTCTCTATCCCCCCCAGCCCCAACATGTGTCTCAGCCTCTTTCCCCCCAGCCCCAGCATGTCCGTCTATTTTCCCCAGCCCCAGCGTGTGTCAGCATCTTCCCCCCCAGCCCCAGCATGTGTCTCAGCCTCTTCCCCCCCAGCCCCAGCATGTGTCTTAGCCTCTTTTCCCCCAGCCCCAGCGTGTGTCTTAGCCTCATTCTCCCCCCAAGCCCCAGTGTGTCAGCCTCATTCTGCCTCCATCTCCAGCATGTCTCTGCCTCGTTCTTCCTGACAGCGTGTGTCCCAACCCCAGTGTGTCGGCGTCTTTCCCCCCCAGTACCAGAGTGTCAGCCTCTTTTCCTCCCAGCCCCAGTGTGTGTGTCAGCCTCTTTCCCCCCCAAGCCCCAGTGTGTCAGCCTCACTCTCCCTCCATCTCCAGCATGTCTCTGCCTCGTTCTTCCTGCCAGCGTGTGTCCCAACCCCAGCGTGTCAGCCTCTTTCCCCCCCAGTGCCAGCGTGTCAGCCTCTTTTCCCCCCAGCCCCAGTGTGTGTCAGCCTCTTTCCCCCCAGCATGTGTGTCAGCCTCTTTTCCCCCCAGCCCCAGTGTGTGTGTCGGCCTCTTTCCCCCCCAGACCCATCGTGTGACAGTCTCTTTCCCCCCAGCATGTGGCAGCCTCTTTCCCCCCAGCCCCAGCATGTGTCTTAGCCTCTTTCCCCTCAGCCCCAGCATCTGTCAGTCTCTTTCCCCCCAGCCCCAGCATGTATCAGCCTCTTTCCCCCCCAGCCCCAGCATGTGTCAGTCTCTTTTCCCCCAGCCCCAGCGTGTGTCAGCATCTGCCCCCCCCCAGCCCCAGCATGTGTCTCAGCCTCTTTTCCCCCCAGCCTCAGCATGTGTCTCAGTCTCTACCCACCCCCCAGCCCCAGCATGTGTCTCAGCCTCTTTCCCCCCAGCCCCAGCATGTGTCAGTCTGTTTCCCCCCAGCCCCAGCGTATCAGCCTCTTTCCCCACAGCCCCAGTGTGTGTCAGCATCTTTCCCCTCCAGCCCCAGCATGTATCAGCCTCTTTCCGCCCCAGCGTGTGTCAGTCTCTTTCCCCCCAGCCCCAGCATGTGTCTTATCCTCTTTCCCCCCAGCCCCAGCGTGTGTCTTAGCCTCTTTCCCCAGCCCAAGCGTGTGTCAGTCTCTTTCCCCCCAGCCCCAGTGTGTGTCAGTCTCTTTCCTCCCAGCCACAGTGTGTGTCAGCCTCTTTCCCCCAGCCCCAGCGTGTCTCAGCCTCTTTCCCCCCAGCCCCAGCATGTCTCAGCCTCTTTCCCCCCCAGCCCCAGCATGTAACAGCCTCTTTACCCCCAGCCCCAGCATGTGTCAGAATCTTTTCCCCCAGCCCCAGGGTGTGTCAGCATCTCCCCCCCAGCCCCAGCATGTGTCTCAGTTTCTATCCCCCATCCCCAACATGTGTCTCAGCCTCTTTCCCCTCAGCCCCAGCATGTGTCAGTCTTTTTACCCCCAGCCCCAGTGTGTGTCAGCATCTTTTGCCCAGCCCCAGGATGTGTCTCAGCCTCTTTCTCCCCCAGCCCCAGTGTGTGTCAGTCTCTTTCCCCCCAGCCCCAGGATGTGTCTCAGCCTCTTTCCCCCAGCCCCAGCGTGTGTCAGTCTCTTTCCCGCCAGCCCCAGCATGTGTCTCAGCCTCTTTCTCCCCCAGCCCCAGCGTGTGTCAGTCTCTATCCCCCCAGCCCCAGCATGTGTCTCAGCCTCTTTCCCCCCAGCCCCAGCATGTGTCTCAGTCTCTTTCCCCCAAGCCCCAGCGTGTGTCAGTCTCTTTCCCCCCAGCCCCAGCATGTGTCTCAGCCTCTGTCCCCCCAGCCCCAGCATCTCAGCCTCTTTCCGCCAAGCACATGTCTCAGCCTCATTCCCCCCCAGCCCCAGCATGTATAAGCCTCTTTCCCCCCCCAGCCCCAGCGTGTGTCAGAATCTTTTCCCTCAGCCCCAGCATGTGTGAACATCTCCCCCCCAGCCCCAGCATGTATCTCAGTCTCTATCCCCCCCAGCCCCAACATGTGTCTCAGCCTCTTTCCCCCCAGCCCCAGCATCTGTCAGTCTTTTTTCCCCAGCCCCAGCGTGTGTCAGCATCTTTCCCCCCCAGCTCCAGCATGTGTCTCAGCCTCTTCCCCCCGAGCCCCAGCATGTGTCTTAGCCTCTTTTCCCCCAGCCCCAGCGTGTGTCTTAGCCTCTTTTCCCCCAGCCCCAGCATGTGTCTCAGCCTCATTCTCCCCCCAAGCCCCAGTGTGTCAGCCTCATTCTGCCTCCATCTCCAGCATGTCTCTGCCTCGTTCTTCCTGACAGCGTGTGTCCCAACCCCAGCGTGTCGGCGTCTTTCCCCCCAGTACCAGCGTGTCAGCCTCTTTTCCTCCCAGCCCCAGTGTGTGTGTCAGCCTCTTTCCCCCCCAAGCCCCAGTGTGTCAGCCTCACTCTCCCTCCATCTCAAGCATGTCTCTGCCTCGTTCTTCCTGCCAGCGTGTGTCCCAACCCCAGCGTGTCAGCCTCTTTCCCCCCCAGTGCCAGCGTGTCAGCCTCTTTTCCCCCCAGCCCCAGTGTGTGTCAGCCTCTTTCCCCCCAGCATGTGTGTCAGCCTCTTTTCCCCCCAGCCCCAGTGTGTGTGTCGGCCTCTTTCCCCCCCAGACCCATCGTGTGACAGTCTCTTTCCCCCCAGCATGTGTCAGTCTCTTTCCCCCCAGACCCAGCGTGTGTCTCAGCCTCTTTCTCCCCCAGCCCCAGCATGTGTCAGTCTCTTTCCCCCCAGCCCCAGGATGTGTCTCAGCCTCTTTCCCCCCAGCCCCAGCATGTGTCAATCTCTTTCCTGCCAGCCCCAGCATGTGTCTCAGCCTCTTTCTCCCCCAGCCCCAGCGTGTGTCAGTCTCTTTCCCCCCAGCCCCAGCGTGTCTCAGCCTCTTTCCCCCCAGCCCCAGCATGTGTCTCAGCCTCTTTCCCCCAACCCCAGCGTGTGTCAGTCTCTTTCCCCCCAGCCCCAGCGTGTGTCAGTCTCTTTCCCCCCAGCCCCAGCGTGTGTCTCAGCCTCTGTCCCCCCAGCCCCAGCATCTCAGCCTCTTTCTGCCCAGCACGTGTCTCAGCCTCATTCCCCCCCAGCCCCAGCATGTATCAGCCTCTTTCCCCCCCCAGCCCCAGCGTGTGTCAGAATTTTTTCCCTCAGCCCCAGCGTGTGTCAACATCTCCCCCCCAGCCCCAGCATGTATCTCAGTCTCTATCCCCCCCAGCCCCAACATGTGTCTCAGCCTCTTTCCCCCCAGCCCCAGAATCTGTCAGTCTTTTTTCCCCAGCCCCAGCGTGTGTCAGCATCTTTCCCCCCCAGCTCCAGCATGTGTCTCAGCCTCTTCCCCCCCAGCCCCAGCATGTGTCTTAGCCTCTTTTCCCCCAGCCCCAGCGTGTGTCTTAGCCTCTTTTCCCCTAGCCCCAGCATGTGTCTCAGCCTCATTCTCCCCCCAAGCCCCAGTGTGTCAGCCTCATTCTGCCTCCATCTCCAGCATGTCTCTGCCTCGTTCTTCCTGACAGCGTGTGTCCCAACCCCAGCGTGTCGGCGTCTTTCCCCCCCAGTACCAGCATGTCAGCCTCTTTTCCTCCCAGCCCCAGTGTGTGTGTCAGCCTCTTTCCCCCCCAAGCCCCAGTGTGTCAGCCTCACTCTCCCTCCATCTCCAGCATGTCTCTGCCTCGTTCTTCCTGCCAGCGTGTGTCCCAACCCCAGCGTGTCAGCCTCTTTCCCCCCCAGTGCCAGTGTGTCAGCCTCTTTTCCCTCCAGCCCCAGTGTGTGTCAGCCTCTTTCCCCCCAGCATGTGTGTCAGCCTCTTTTCCCCCCAGCCCCAGTGTGTGTGTCGGCCTCTTTCCCCCCCAGACCCATCGTGTGACAGTCTCTTTCCCCCCAGCATGTGTCAGTCTCTTTCCCCCCAGACCCAGCGTGTGTCTCAGCCTCTTTCCCCCCCAGCCCCAGCATGTGTCTCAGCCTCTTTCTCCCCCAGGCCCAGCGTGTGTGAGAATGTTTTCCCCCAGCCCCAGCATGTGTCAGCATCTCCCCGCCAGCCCCAGCATGTGTCTCAGCCTCTTTCGCCCCCATCCTCAGCATGAGTCTCAGTCTCTACCCCCCCCAGCCCCAGCATGTGTGTCAGCCTCTTTCCCCCCAGCCCCAGCATGTGTCAGTCTTTTTCCCCCAGCCCCAGCATGTCAGCCTCTTTCCCCACAGCCCCAGTGTGTGTCGGCATCTTTCCCCTCCAGCCCCAGCATGTATCAGCCTCTTTCCTCCCCAGCCCCAGCGTGTGTCAGTCTCTTTCCCCCCAGCCCCAGCATGTATCTCAGCCTCTTTCCTCCCAGCCCCAGTGTGTGTCTTAGCCTCTTTCCCCCCAGCCCCAGCGTGTGTCTTAGCCTCTTTCCCCTCAGCCTCAGCGTCTGTCAGTCTCTTTCCCCCCAGCCCCAGCGTGTATCAGCCTCTTTCCCCCCCAGCCCCAGCATGTGTCAGTCTCTTTTCCCCCAGCCCCAGCGTGTGTCAGCATCTGCCCCCCCCCAGCCCCAGCATGTGTCTCAGCCTCTTTCCAGCCCCAGCATGTGTCTCAGCATCTTTCCCCCCCACACCCCAGCATGTGTCTTAGCCTCTTTCCCCCCAGCCCCAACATGTGTCTCAGCCTCTTTCCCCCCAGCCCCAGCATATCAGTCTTTTTTCCCCAGCCCCAGCGTGTGTCAGCATCTTCCCCCCCAGCCCCATCATGTGTCTCAGCCTCTTCCCCCCCAGCCCCAGCATGTGTCTTAGCCTCTTTTCCCCTAGCCCCAGCGTGTGTCTTAGCCTCTTTTCCCCCAGCCCCAGCATGTGTCTCAGCCTCATTCTCCCCCCAAGCCCCAGTGTGTCAGCCTCATTCTGCCTCCATCTCCAGCATGTCTCTGCCTCGTTCTTCCTGACAGCGTGTGTCCCAACCCCAGTGTGGCGGCGTCTTTCCCCCCCAGTACCAGCGTGTCAGCCTCTTTTCCTCCCAGCCCCAGTGTGTGTCAGCCTCTTTCCCCCCCAAGCCCCAGTGTGTCAGCCTCACTCTCCCTCCATCTCCAGCATGTCTCTGCCTCGTTCTTCCTGCCAGCGTGTGTCCCAACCCCAGCGTGTCAGCCTCTTTCCTCCCCAGTGCCAGTGTGTCAGCCTCTTTTCCCCCCAGCCCCAGTGTGTGTCAGCCTCTTTCCCCCCAGCATGTGTGTCAGCCTCTTTTCCCCCCAGCCCCAGTGTGTGTGTCGGCCTCTTTCCCCCCCAGACCCATCGTGTGACAGTCTCTTTCCCCCCAGCATGTGTCAGTCTCTTTCCCCCCAGACCCAGCGTGTGTCTCAGCCTCTTTCCCCCCGAGCCCCAGCATGTATCTCAGCCTCTTTCTCCCCCAGGCCCAGCGTGTGTGAGAATGTTTTCCCCCAGCCCCAGTGTGTGTCAGCATCTCCCCGCCAGCCCCAGCATGTGTCTCAGCCTCTTTCGCCCCCATCCTCAGCATGAGTCTCAGTCTCTACCCCCCCAGCCCCAGCATGTGTGTCAGCCTCTTTCTCCCCAGCCCCAGCATGTGTCAGTCTTTTTCCCCCAGCCCCAGCGTGTCAGCCTCTTTCCCCACAGCCCCAGTGTGTGTCGGCATCTTTCCCCTCCAGCCCCAGCATGTATCAGCCTCTTTCCTCCCCAGCCCCAGCGTGTGTCGGTCTCTTTCCCCCCAGCCCCAGCATGTATCAGCCTCTTTCCTCCCCAGCCCCAGCGTGTGTCAGTCTCTTTCCCCCCAGCCCCAGCATGTATCTCAGCCTCTTTCCTCCCAGCCCCAGTGTGTGTCTTAGCCTCTTTCCCCCCAGCCCCAGCATGTGTCTTAGCCTCTTTCCCCTCAGCCCCAGCATCTGTCAGTCTCTTTACCCCCAGCCCCAGCGTGTATCAGCCTCTTTCCCCCCCAGCCCCAGCATGTGTCAGTCTCTTTTCCCCCAGCCCCAGCGTGTGTCAGCATCTACCCCCCCCAGCCCCAGCATGTGTCTCAGCCTCTTTCCAGCCCCAGCATGTGTCTCAGCCTCTTTCCCCCCCACACCCCAGCATGTGTCTGAGCCTCTTTCCCCCCCAGCCCCAGCATGTGTCAGTCTCTTTCCCCCCCCAGCCTCAGCATGTGTCTCAGTCTCTACCCCCCCAGCCCCAGCATGTGTCTCAGTCTCTATCCCCCCCAGCCCCAACATGTGTCTCAGCCTCTTTCCCCCCAGCCCCAACATGTCCGTCTATTTTCCCCAGCCCCAGCGTGTGTCAGCATCTTCCCCCCCAGCCCCAGCATGTGTCTCAGCCTCTTCCCCCCCAGCCCCAGCATGTGTCTTAGCCTCTTTTCCCCCAGCCCCAGCGTGTGTCTTAGCCTCTTTTCCCCCAGCCCCAGCATGTGTCTCAGCCTCATTCTCCCCCCAAGCCCCAGTGTGTCAGCCTCATTCTGCCTCCATCTCCAGCATGTCTCTGCCTCGTTCTTCCTGACAGCATGTGTCCCAATCCCAGCATGTCGGCGTCTTTCCCCCCCAGTACCAGAGTGTCAGCCTCTTTTCCTCCCAGCCCCAGTGTGTGTGTCAGCCTCTTTCCCCCCCAAGCCCCAGTGTGTCAGCCTCACTCTCCCTCCATCTCCAGCATGTCTCTGCCTCGTTCTTCCTGCCAGCGTGTGTCCCAACCCCAGCGTGTCAGCCTCTTTCCCCCCCAGTGCCAGCGTGTCAGCCTCTTTTCCCCCCAGCCCCAGTGTGTGTCAGCCTCTTTCCCCCCAGCATGTGTGTCAGCCTCTTTTCCCCCCAGCCCCAGTGTGTGTGTCGGCCTCTTTCCCCCCCAGACCCATCGTGTGACAGTCTCTTTCCCCCCAGCATGTGGCAGTCTCTTTCCCCCCAGACCCAGCGTGTGTCTCAGCCTCTTTCCCCCCCAACCCCAGCATGTCTCAGCCTCTTTCTCCCCCAGGCCCAGCGTGTGTGAGAATGTTTTCCCCCAGCCGAAGTGTGTGTCAGCATCTCCCCGCCACCCCCAGCATGTGTCTCAGCCTCTTTCGCCCCCATCCTCAGCATGAGTCTCAGTCTCTACCCCCCCCAGCCCCAGCATGTGTGTCAGCCTCTTTCCCCCCAGCCCCAGCATGTGTCAGTCTTTTTCCCCCAGCCCCAGCCTCTTTCCCCACAGCCCCAGTGTGTGTCGGCATCTTTCCCCTCCATCCCCAGCATGTATCAGCCTCTTTCCTCCCCAGCCCCAGCGTGTCAGTCTCTTTCCCCCCAGCCCCAGCATGTATCTCAGCCTCTTTCCTCCCAGCCCCAGTGTGTGTCTTAGCCTCTTTCCCCCCAGCCCCAGCGTGTGTCTTAGCCTCTTTCCCCTCAGCCCCAGCATCTGTCAGTCTCTTTCCCCCCAGCCCCAGCGTGTATCAGCCTCTTTCCCCCCCAGCCCCAGCATGTGTCAGTCTCTTTTCCCCCAGCCCCAGCATGTGTCAGCATCTGCCCCCCCCAGCCCCAGCATGTGTCTCAGCCTCTTTCCAGCCCCAGCATGTGTCTCAGCATCTTTCCCCTCCACACCCCAGCATGTGTCTCAGCCTCTTTCCCCCCCAGCCCCAGCGTGTGTCAGTCTCTTTCCCCCCCCAGCCTCAGCATGTGTCTCAGTCTCTACCCCCCCAGCCCCAGCATGTGTCTCAGCCTCTTTCCCCCCAGCATGTGTCAGTCTTTTTCCCCCCAGCCCCAGCGTGTCAGCCTCTTTCCCCACAGCCCCAGTGTGTGTCAGCCTCTTTCCTCCCCAGCCCCAGCGTGTGTCAGTCTCTTTCCCCCCAGCATGTATCAGCCTCTTTCCCTCCAGCCCCAGCATGTGTCTTAGCCTCTTTCCCCCCAGCCCCAGTGTGTCTTAGCCTCATTCTCCTTCCATCTCCAGCATGTCTCTGCCTCGTTCTTCCTGCCAGCGTGTGTCCCAACCCCAGTGAGTCAGCCTCTTTCCCCCCTAGCACCATCGTGTCAGCCTCTTTCCCCGCCAGCCCCAGTGTGTGTGTCAGCCTCTTTCCCCCCCAGCCCCATCGTGTCAGTCTCTTTCACCCCAGCGTGTCAGTCTCTTTCCCCCCAGCCCCAACGTGTGTCATCAGCTTTCCCCCCAAACCCAGCATGTGTCTCAGCCTCTTTCCTCCCAGCCCCAGCATGTGTCTCAGCCTCTTCGACCCCAGCCCCAGCATGTGTCTTAGCCTCTTTCCCCCCAGCCCCAGCATGTGTCTCAGCCTCTTTCCCCCCCAGCCCAGCATATGTCTCAGTCTCTATCCCCCCCAGCCCCAGCATGTGTCTCAGTCTCTATCCCCCCCAGCCCCAACATGTGTCTCAGCCTCTTTCCCCCCAGCCCCAGCATGTGTCAGTCTTTTTCCCCCCAGCCCCAGCATGTGACTCAGCTTCTTTCCCCCAACCCCAGCGTCTGTCAGTCTCTTTCCCCCCAGCCCCAGCGTGTGTCAGTCTCTTTCCCCCCAGCCCCAGCGTGTGTCTCAGCCTCTGTCCCCCCAGCCCCAGCATCTCAGCCTCTTTCCACCCAGCACGTGTCTCAGCCTCATTCCCCCCCAGCCCCAGCATGTATCAGCCTCTTTCCCCCCCCCAACCCCAGCGTGTGTCAGAATCTTTTCCCTCAGCCCCAGCATGTGTCAACATCTCCCCCCCAGCCCCAGCATGTGTCTCAGTCTCTATCCCCCCCAGCCCCAACATGTGTCTCAGCCTCTTTCCCCCCAGCCCCAGCATGTCAGTCTTTTTTCCCCAGCCCCAGCGTGTGTCAGCATCTTCCCCCCCAGCCCCAGCATGTGTCTCAGCCTCTTCCCCCCCAGCCCCAGCATGTGTCTTAGCCTCTTTTCCCCCAGCCCCAGCATGTGTCTCAGCCTCATTCTCCCCCCAAGCCCTAGTGTGTCAGCCTCATTCTGCCTCCATCTCCAGCATGTCTCTGCCTCATTCTTCCTGCCAGCGTGTGTCCCAACCCCAGCGTGTCGGCGTCTTTCCCCCCCAGTACCAGCGTGTCAGCCTCTTTTCCCCCCAGCCCCAGTGTGTGTGTCAGCCTCTTTCCCCCCCAAGCCCCAGTGTGTCAGCCTCACTCTCACTCCATCTCAAGCATGTCTCTGCCTCGTTCTTCCTGCCAGCGCGTGTCCCAACCCCAGCGTGTCAGCCTCTTTCCCCCCCAGTGCCAGCGTGTCAGCCTCTTTTCCCCCCAGCCCCAGTGTGTGTGTCAGCCTCTTTCCCCCCAGCATGTGTGTCAGCCTCTTTTCCCCCCAGCCCCAGTGTGTGTGTCGGCCTCTTTCCCTCCAGCCCCATCGTGTGACAGTCTATTTCCCCCCAGCATGTGTCAGTCTCTTTCCCCCCAGACCCAGCATGTGTCTCAGCCTCTTTCCCCCCCAGCCCCAGCATGTGCCTCAGCCTCTTTCTCCCCCTGGCCCAGCATGTGTGAGAATTTTTTTTTCCCCAGCCTCAGCGTGTGTCAGCATCTCCCCCCCAGCCCCAGCATGTGTCTCAGCCTCTTTCACCCCCATCCACAGCATGAGTCTCAGTCTCTACCCCCCCCAGCCCCAGCATGTGTCTCAGCCTCTTTCCTCCCAGCCCCAGCATGTGTCAGTCTTTTTCCCCCAGCCCCAGCGTGTCAGCCTCTTTCCCCACAGCCCCAGTGTGTGTCGGCATCTTTCCCCTCCAGCCCCAGCATGTATCAGCCTCTTTCCTCCCCAGCCCCAGCGTGTGTCAGTCTCTTTCCCCCCAGCCCCAGCATGTATCTCAGCCTCTTTCCTCCCAGCCCCAGTGTGTGTCTTAGCCTCTTTCCCGCAAGCCCCAGCGTGTGTCTTAGCCTCTTTCCCCTCAGCCCCAGCATCTGTCAGTCTCTTTACCCCCAGCCCCAGCGTGTATAAGCCTCTTTCCCCCCCAGCCCCAGCATGTGTCAGTCTCTTTTCCCCCAGCCCCAGCGTGTGTCAGCATCTGCCCCCCCAGCCCCAGCATGTGTCTTAGCCTCTTTCCAGCCCCAGCATGTGTCTCAGCCTCTTTCCCCCCCACACCCCAGCATGTGTCTCAGCCTCTTTCCCCCCCAGCCCCAGCGTGTGTCAGTCTCTTTCCCCCCCAGCCTCAGCATGTGTCTCAGTCTCTACCCCCCCAACCCCAGCATGTGTCTCAGTCTCTATCCCCCCCAGCCCCAACATGTGTCTCAGCCTCTTTCCCCCCAGCCCCAGCATGTCCGTCTATTTTCCCCAGCCCCAGCGTGTGTCAGCATCTTGCCCCCCAGCCCCAGCATGTGTCTCAGCCTCTTCCCCCCCAGCCCCAGCATGTGTCTTAGCCTCTTTTCCCCCAGCCCCAGCGTGTGTCTTAGCCTCTTTTCCCCCAGCCCCAGCATGTGTCTCAGCCTCATTCTCCCCCCAAGCCCCAGTGTGTCAGCCTTATTCTGCCTCCATCTCCAGCATGTCTCTGCCTCGTTCTTCCTGACAGCGTGTGTCCCAACCCCAGTGTGTCGGCGTCTTTCCCCCCCAGTACCAGAGTGTCAGCCTCTTTTCCTCCCAGCCCCAGTGTGTGTGTCAGCCTCTTTCCCCCCCATCCCCAGTGTGTCAGCCTCACTCTCCCTCCATCTCCAGCATGTCTCTGCCTCGTTCTTCCTGCCAGCGTGTGTCCCAACCCCAGCGTGTCAGCCTCTTTCCCCCCCAGTGCCAGCGTGTCAGCCTCTTTTCCCCCCAGCCCCAGTGTGTGTCAGCCTCTTTCCCCCCAGCATGTGTGTCAGCCTCTTTTCCCCCCAGCCCCAGTGTGTGTGTCGGCCTCTTTCCCCCCCAGACCCATCGTGTGACAGTCTCTTTCCCCCCAGCATGTGGCAGTCTCTTTCCCCCCAGACCCAGCGTGTGTCTCAGCCTCTTTCCCCCCCAGCCCCAGCGTGTGTCAGTCTCTTTCCCCCCCCAGCCTCAGCATGTGTCTCAGTCTCTACCCCCCCAGCCCCAGCATGTGTCTCAGCCTCTTTCCCCCCAGCATGTGTCAGTCTTTTTCCCCCCAGCCCCAGCGTGTCAGCCTCTTTCCCCACAGCCCCAGTGTGTGTCAGCATCTTTCCCCTCCAGCCCCAGCATGTATCAGCCTCTTTCCTCCCCAGCCCCAGCATGTGTCAGTCTCTTTCCCCCCAGCATGTATCAGCCTCTTTCCCCCCAGCCCCAGCATGTGTCTTAGCCTCTTTCCCCCCAGCCCCAGTGTGTCAGCCTCACTCTCCCTCCATCTCCAGCATGTCTCTGCCTCGTTCTTCCTGCCAGCGTGTGTCCCAACCCCAGTGAGTCAGCCTCTTTCCCCCCTAGCACCATCGTGTCAGCCTCTTTCCCCGCCAGCCCCAGTGTGTGTGTCAGCCTCTTTCCCCCCCAGCCCCATCGTGTCAGTCGCTTTCACCCCAGCGTGTCAGTCTCTTTCCCCCCAGCCCCAACGTGTGTCATCAGCTTTCCCCCCAAACCCAGCATGTGTCTCAGCCTCTTTCCTCCCAGCCCCAGCATGTATCTCAGCCTCTTCGACCCCAGCCCCAGCATGTGTCTCAGCCTCTTTCCCCCCCAGCCCAGCATATGTCTCAGTCTCTATCCCCCCCAGCCCCAGCATGTGTCTCAGTCTCTATCCCCCCCAACCCCAACATGTGTCTCAGCCTCTTTCCCCCCAGCCCCAGCATGTGTCAATCTTTTTCCCCCCAGCCCCAGCATGTGACTCAGCTTCTTTCCCCCAACCCCAGCGTCTGTCAGTCTCTTTCCCCCCAGCCCCAGCGTGTGTCAGTCTCTTTCCCCCCAGCCCCAGCGTGTGTCTCAGCCTCTGTCCCCCCAGCCCCAGCATCTCAGCCTCTTTCCACCCAGCACGTGTCTCAGCCTCATTCCCCCCCAGCCCCAGCATGTATCAGCCTCTTTCCCCCCCCCAGCCCCAGCGTGTGTCAGAATCTTTTCCCTTAGCCCCAGCGTGTGTCAACATCTCCCCCCCAGCCCCAGCATGTGTCTCAGTCTCTATCCCCCCCAGCCCCAACATGTGTCTCAGCCTCTTTCCCCCCAGCCCCAGCATGTCAGTCTTTTTTCCCCAGCCCCAGCGTGTGTCAGCATCTTCCCCCCCAGCCCCAGCATGTGTCTCAGCCTCTTCCCCCCCAGCCCCAGCATGTGTCTTAGCCTCTTTTCCCCCAGCCCCAGCATGTGTCTCAGCCTCGTTCTCCCCCCAAGCCCCAGTGTGTCAGCCTCATTCTGCCTCCATCTCCAGCATGTCTCTGCCTCGTTCTTCCTGCCAGCATGTGTCCCAACCCCAGCGTGTCGGCGTCTTTCCCCCCCAGTACCAGCGTGTCAGCCTCTTTTCCCCCCAGCCCCAGTGTGTGTGTCAGCCTCTTTCCCCCCCAAGCCCCAGTGTGTCAGCCTCACTCTCCCTCCATCTCAAGCATGTCTCTGCCTCGTTCTTCCTGCCAGCGTGTGTCCCAACCCCAGCGTGTCAGCCTCTTTCCCCCCCAGTGCCAGCGTGTCAGCCTCTTTTCCCCCCAGCCCCAGTGTGTGTGTCAGCCTCTTTCCCCCCAGCATGTGTGTCAGCCTCTTTTCCCCCCAGCCCCAGTGTGTGTGTCGGCCTCTTTCCCCCCAGCCCCATCGTGTGACAGTCTATTTCCCCCCAGCATGTGTCAGTCTCTTTCCCCCCAGACCCAGCATGTGTCTCAGCTTCTTTCCCCCCCAGCCCCAGCATGTGCCTCAGCCTCTTTCTCCCCCAGGCCCAGCATGTATGAGAATGTTTTCCCCCAGCCTCAGCGTGTGTCAGCATCTCCCCCCCAGCATGTGTCTCAGCCTCTTTCACCCCCTCCTCAGCATGAGTCTCAGTCTCTACCCCCCCCAGCCCCAGCATGTGTCTCAGCCTCTTTCCTCCCAGCCCCAGCATGTGTCAGTCTTTTTCCCCCAGCCCCAGCGTGTGTCGGCATCTTTCCCCTCCAGCCCCAGCATGTATCAGCCTCTTTCCTCCCCAGCCCCAGCGTGTGTCAGTCTCTTTCCCCCCAGCCCCAGCATGTATCTCAGCCTCTTTCCTCCCAGCCCCAGCGTGTGTCTTAGCCTCTTTCCCCCCAGACCCAGCATGTGTCTTAGCCTCTTTCCCCTCAGCCCCAGCGTCTGTCAGTCTCTTTCCCCCCAGCCCCAGCGTGTATCAGCCTCTTTCCTCCCCAGCCCCAGCATGTGTCTGTCTCTTTTCCCCCAGCCCCAGCGTGTGTCAGCATCTGCCCCCCCCCAGCCCCAGTATGTGTCTAAGCCTCTTTTCCCCCCAGCCTCAGCATGTGTCTCAGTCTCTACCCACCCCCCAGCCCCAGCATGTGTCTCAGCCTCTTTCCCCCCAGCCCCAGCATGTGTCAGTCTGTTTCCCCCCAGCCCCAGCGTATCAGCCTCTTTCCCCACAGCCCCAGTGTGTGTCAGCATCTTTCCCCTCCAGCCCCAGCATGTATCAGCCTCTTTCCGCCCCAGCGTGTGTCAGTCTCTTTCCCCCCAGCCCCAGCATGTGTCTTAGCCTCTTTCCCCCCAGCCCCAGCGTGTGTCTTAGCCTCTTTCCCCAGCCCAAGCATGTGTCAGTCTCTTTCCCCCCAGCCCCAATGTGTGTCAGTCTCTTTCCTCCCAGCCACAGTGTGTGTCAGCCTCTTTCCCCCAGCCCCAGCATGTGTCTCAGCCTCTTTCCCCCCAGCCCCAGCATGTCTCAGCCTCTTTCCCCCCCAGCCCCAGCATGTAACAGCCTCTTTACCCCCAGCCCCAGCATGTGTCAGAATCTTTTCCCCCAGCCCCAGGGTGTGTCAGCATCTCCCCCCCAGCCCCAGCATGTGTCTCAGTTTCTATCCCCCATCCCCAACATGTGTCTCAGCCTCTTTCCCCTCAGCCCCAGCATGTGTCAGTCTTTTTACCCCCAGCCCCAGCGTGTGTCAGCATCTTTTGCTCAGCCCCAGGATGTGTCTCAGCCTCTTTCTCCCCCAGCCCCAGTGTGTGTCAGTCTCTTTCCCCCCAGCCCCAGGATGTGTCTCAGCCTCTTTCCCCCAGACCCAGCGTGTGTCAGTCTCTTTCCCGCCAGCCCCAGCATGTGTCTCAGCCTCTTTCTCCCCCAGCCCCAGCGTGTGTCAGTCTCTATCCCCCCAGCCCCAGCATGTGTCTCAGCCTCTTTCCCCCCAGCCCCAGCATGTGTCTCAGCCTCTTTCCCCCAACCCCAGCGTGTGTCAGTCTCTTTCCCCCCAGCCCCAGCATGTGTCAGTCTCTTTCCCCCCAGCCCCAGCGTGTGTCTCAGCCTCTGTCCCCCCAGCCCCAGCATCTCAGCCTCTTTCCGCCCAGCACATGTCTCAGCCTCATTCCCCCCCAGCCCCAGCATGTCTCAGCCTCTTTCCCCCCCCAGCCCCAGCGTGTGTCAGAATCTTTTCCCTCAGCCCCAGCGTGTGTCAACATCTCCCCCCCAGCCCCAGCATGTATCTCAGTCTCTATCCCCCCAGCCCCAACATGTGTCTCAGCCTCTTTCGCCCCAGCCCCAGCATCTGTCAGTCTTTTTTCCCCAGCCCCAGCGTGTGTCAGCATCTTTCCCCCCCAGCTCCAGCATGTGTCTCAGCCTCTTCCCCCCCAGCCCCAGCATGTGTCTTAGCCTCTTTTCCCCCAGCCCCAGCGTGTGTCTTAGCCTCTTTTCCCCCAGCCCCAGCATGTGTCTCAGCCTCATTCTCCCCCCAAGCCCCAGTGTGTCAGCCTCATTCTGCCTCCATCTCCAGCATGTCTCTGCCTCGTTCTTCCTGACAGCATGTGTCCCAACCCCAGCATGTCGGCGTCTTTCCCCCCCAGTACCAGCATGTCAGCCTCTTTTCCTCCCAGCCCCAGTGTGTGTGTCAGCCTCTTTCCCCCCCAAGCCCCAGTGTGTCAGCCTCACTCTCCCTCCATCTCCAGCATGTCTCTGCCTCGTTCTTCCTGCCAGCGTGTGTCCCAACCCCAGCGTGTCAGCCTCTTTCCCCCCCAGTGCCAGCGTGTCAGCCTCTTTTCCCCCCAGCCCCAGTGTGTGTCAGCCTCTTTCCCCCCAGCATGTGTGTCAGCCTCTTTTCCCCCCAGCCCCAGTGTGTGTGTCGGCCTCTTTCCCCCCCAGACCCATCGTGTGACAGTCTCTTTCCCCCCAGCATGTGTCAGTCTCTTTCCCCCCAGACCCAGCGTGTGTCTCAGCCTCTTTCTCCCCCAGCCCCAGCGTGTGTCAGTCTCTTTCCCCCCAGCCCCAGGATGTGTCTCAGCCTCTTTCCCCCCAGCCCCAGCATGTGTCAGTCTCTTTCCCGCCAGCCCCAGCATGTGTCTCAGCCTCTTTCTCCCCCAGCCCCAGCGTGTGTCAGTCTCTTTCCCCCCAGCCCCAGCGTGTCTCAGCCTCTTTCCCCCCAGCCCCAGCATGTGTCTCAGCCTCTTTCCCCCAACCCCAGCGTGTGTCAGTCTCTTTCCCCCCAGCCCCAGCGTGTGTCAGTCTCTTTCCCCCCAGCCCCAGCGTGTGTCTTAACCTCTTTCCCCAGCCCAAGCGTGTGTCAGTCTCTTTCCCCCCAGCCCCAGTGTGTGTCAGTCTCTTTCCTCCCAGCCACAGTGTGTGTCAGCCTCTTTCCCCCAGCCCCAGCGTGTGTCTCAGCCTCTTTCCCCCCAGCCCCAGCATGTCTCAGCCTCTTTCCCCCCCAGCCCCAGCATGTAACAGCCTCTTTACCCCCAGCCCCAGCATGTGTCAGAATCTTTTCCCCCAGCCCCAGGGTGTGTCAGCATCTCCCCCCCAGCCCCAGCATGTGTCTCAGTTTCTATCCCCCATCCCCAACATGTGTCTCAGCCTCTTTCCCCTCAGCCCCAGCATGTGTCAGTCTTTTTACCCCCAGCCCCAGCGTGTGTCAGCATCTTTTGCACAGCCCCAGGATGTGTCTCAGCCTCTTTCTCCCCCAGCCCCAGTGTGTGTCAGTCTCTTTCCCCCCAGCCCCAGGATGTGTCTCAGCCTCTTTCCCCCAGCCCCAGCGTGTGTCAGTCTCTTTCCCGCCAGCCCCAGCATGTGTCTCAGCCTCTTTCTCCCCCAGCCCCAGCGTGTGTCAGTCTCTATCCCCCCAGCCCCAGCATGTGTCTCAGCCTCTTTCCCCCCAGCCCCAGCATGTGTCTCAGCCTCTTTCCCCCAACCCCAGCGTGTGTCAGTCTCTTTCCCCCCAGCCCCAGCATGTGTCAGTCTCTTTCCCCCCAGCCCCAGCGTGTGTCTCAGCCTCTGTCCCCCCAGCCCCAGCATCTCAGCCTCTTTCCGCCCAGCACATGTCTCAGCCTCATTCCCCCCCCTGCCCCAGCATGTCTCAGCCTTTTTCCCCCCCAGCCCCAGCGTGTGTCAGAATCTTTTCCCTCAGCCCCAGCGTGTGTCAACATCTCCCCCCCAGCCCCAGCATGTATCTCAGTCTCTATCCCCCCAGCCCCAACATGTGTCTCAGCCTCTTTCCCCCCAGCCCCAGCATCTGTCAGTCTTTTTTCACCAGCCCCAGCGTGTGTCAGCATCTTTCCCCCCCAGCTCCAGCATGTGTCTCAGCCTCTTCCCCCCCAGCCCCAGCATGTGTCTTAGCCTCTTTTCCCCCAGCCCCAGCGTGTGTCTTAGCCTCTTTTCCCCCAGCCCCAGCATGTGTCTCAGCCTCATTCTCCCCCCAAGCCCCAGTGTGTCAGCCTCATTCTGCCTCCATCTCCAGCATGTCTCTGCCTCGTTCTTCCTGACAGCATGTGTCCCAACCCCAGCGTGTCAGCCTCTTTTCCTCCCAGCCCCAGTGTGTGTGTCAGCCTCTTTCCCCCCCAAGCCCCAGTGTGTCAGCCTCACTCTCCCTCCATCTCCAGCATGTCTCTGCCTCGTTCTTCCTGCCAGCGTGTGTCCCAACCCCAGCGTGTCAGCCTCTTTCCCCCCCAGTGCCAGCGTGTCAGCCTCTTTTCCCCCCAGCCCCAGTGTGTGTCAGCCTCTTTCCCCCCAGCATGTGTGTCAGCCTCTTTTCCCCCCAGCCCCAGTGTGTGTGTCGGCCTCTTTCCCCCCCAGACCCATCGTGTGACAGTCTCTTTCCCCCCAGCATGTGTCAGTCTCTTTCCCCCCAGACCCAGCGTGTGTCTCATCCTCTTTCTCCCCCAGCCCCAGCGTGTGTCAGTCTCTTTCCCCCCAGCCCCAGGATGTGTCTCAGCCTCTTTCCCCCCAGCCCCAGCGTGTGTCAGTCTCTTTCCCGCCAGCCCCAGCATGTGTCTCAGCCTCTTTCTCCCCCAGCCCCAGCGTGTGTCAGTCTCTTTCCCCCCAGCCCCAGTGTGTCTCAGCCTCTTTCCCCCCAGCCCCAGCATGTGTCTCAGCCTCCTTCCCCCAACCCCAGCGTGTGTCAGTCTCTTTCCCCCCAGCCCCAGCGTGTGTCAGTCTCTTTCCCCCCAGCCCCAGCGTGTGTCTCAGCCTCTGTCCCCCCAGCCCCAGCATCTCAGCCTCTTTCCGCCCAGCACGTGTCTCAGCCTCATTCCCCCCCAGCCCCAGCATGTATCAGCCTCTTTCCCCCCCCAGCCCCAGCGTGTGTCAGAATTTTTTCCCTCAGCCCCAGCGTGTGTCAACATCTCCCCCCCAGCCCCAGCATGTATCTCAGTCTCTATCCCCCCCAGCCCCAACATGTGTCTCAGCCTCTTTCCCCCCAGCCCCAGCATCTGTCAGTCTTTTTTCCCCAGCCCCAGCGTGTGTCAGCATCTTTCCCCCCCAGCTCCAGCATGTGTCTCAGCCTCTTCCCCCCCAGCCCCAGCATGTGTCTTAGCCTCTTTTCCCCCAGCCCCAGCGTGTGTCTTAGCCTCTTTTCCCCCAGCCCCAGCATTTGTCTCAGCCTCATTCTCCCCCCAAGCCCCAGTGTGTCAGCCTCATTCTGCCTCCATCTCCAGCATGTCTCTGCCTCGTTCTTCCTGACAGCATGTGTCCCAACCCCAGCGTGTCGGCGTCTTTCCCCCCCAGTACCAGCGTGTCAGCCTCTTTTCCTCCCAGCCCCAGTGTGTGTGTCAGCCTCTTTCCCCCCCAAGCCCCAGTGTGTCAGCCTCACTCTCCCTCCATCTCCAGCATGTCTCTGCCTCGTTCTTCCTGCCAGCGTGTGTCCCAACCCCAGCGTGTCAGCCTCTTTCCCCCCCAGTGCCAGCGTCTCAGCCTCTTTCCCCCCCAGCCCCAGCGTGTGTCAGTCTCTTTCCCCCCCCAGCCTCAGCATGTGTCTCAGTCTCTACCCCCCCAGCCCCAGCATGTGTCTCAGCCTCTTTCCCCCCAGCATGTGTCAGTCTTTTTCCCCCCAGCCCCAGCGTGTCAGCCTCTTTCCCCACAGCCCCAGTGTGTGTCAGCATCTTTCCCCTCCAGCCCCAGCATGTATCAGCCTCTTTCCTCCCCAGCCCCAGCGTGTGTCAGTCTCTTTCCCCCCAGCATGTATCAGCCTCTTTCCCCCCAGCCCCAGCATGTGTCTTAGCCTCTTTCCCCCCAGCCCCAGTGTGTCAGCCTCACTCTCCCTCCATCTCCAGCATGTCTCTGCCTCGTTCTTCCTGCCAGCGTGTGTCCCAACCCCAGTGAGTCAGCCTCTTTCCCCCCTAGCACCATCGTGTCAGCCTCTTTCCCCGCCAGCCCCAGTGTGTGTGTCAGCCTCTTTCCCCCCCAGCCCCATCGTGTCAGTCGCTTTCACCCCAGCGTGTCAGTCTCTTTCCCCCCAGCCCCAACGTGTGTCATCAGCTTTCCCCCCAAACCCAGCATGTGTCTCAGCCTCTTTCCTCCCAGCCCCAGCATGTGTCTCAGCCTCTTCGACCCCAGCCCCAGCATGTGTCTTAGCCTCTATCCCCCCAGCCCCAGCATGTGTCTCAGCCTCTTTCCCCCCCAGCCCAGCATATGTCTCAGTCTCTATCCCCCCCAGCCCCAGCATGTGTCTCAGTCTCTATCCCCCCCAACCCCAACATGTGTCTCAGCCTCTTTCCCCCCAGCCCCAGCATGTGTCAATCTTTTTCCCCCCAGCCCCAGCATGTGACTCAGCTTCTTTCCCCCAACCCCAGCGTCTGTCAGTCTCTTTCCCCCCAGCCCCAGCGTGTGTCAGTCTCTTTCCCCCCAGCCCCAGCGTGTGTCTCAGCCTCTGTCCCCCCAGCCCCAGCATCTCAGCCTCTTTCCACCCAGCACGTGTCTCAGCCTCATTCCCCCCCAGCCCCAGCATGTATCAGCCTCTTTCCCCCCCCAGCCCCAGCGTGTGTCAGAATCTTTTCCCTCAGCCCCAGCGTGTGTCAACATCTCCCCCCCAGCCCCAGCATGTGTCTCAGTCTCTATCCCCCCAGCCCCAACATGTGTCTCAGCCTCTTTCCCCCCAGCCCCAGCATGTCAGTCTTTTTTCCCCAGCCCCAGCGTGTGTCAGCATCTTCCCCCCCAGCCCCAGCATGTGTCTCAGCCTCTTCCCCCCCAGCCCCAGCATGTGTCTTAGCCTCTTTTCCCCCAGCCCCAGCATGTGTCTCAGCCTCGTTCTCCCCCCAATCCCCAGTGTGTCAGCCTCATTCTGCCTCCATCTCCAGCATGTCTCTGCCTCGTTCTTCCTGCCAGCATGTGTCCCAACCCCAGCGTGTCGGCGTCTTTCCCCCCCAGTACCAGCGTGTCAGCCTCTTTTCCCCCCAGCCCCAGTGTGTGTGTCAGCCTCTTTCCCCCCCAAGCCCCAGTGTGTCAGCCTCACTCTCCCTCCATCTCAAGCATGTCTCTGCCTCGTTCTTCCTGCCAGCGTGTGTCCCAACCCCAGCGTGTCAGCCTCTTTCCCCCCCAGTGCCAGCGTGTCAGCCTCTTTTCCCCCCAGCCCCAGTGTGTGTGTCAGCCTCTTTCCCCCCAGCATGTGTGTCAGCCTCTTTTCCCCCCAGCCCCAGTGTGTGTGTCGGCCTCTTTCCCCCCAGCCCCATCGTGTGACAGTCTATTTCCCCCCAGCATGTGTCAGTCTCTTTCCCCCCAGACCCAGCATGTGTCTCAGCTTCTTTCCCCCCCAGCCCCAGCATGTGCCTCAGCCTCTTTCTCCCCCAGGCCCAGCATGTATGAGAATGTTTTCCCCCAGCCTCAGCGTGTGTCAGCATCTCCCCCCCAGCCCCAGCATGTGTCTCAGCCTCTTTCACCCCCATCCTCAGCATGAGTCTCAGTTTCTACCCCCCCCAGCCCCAGCATGTGTCTCAGCCTCTTTCCTCCCAGCCCCAGCATGTGTCAGTCTTTTTCCCCCAGCCCCAGCGTGTGTCGGCATCTTTCCCCTCCAGCCCCAGCATGTATCAGCCTCTTTCCTCCCCAGCCCCAGCGTGTGCCAGTCTCTTTCCCCCCAGCCCCAGCATGTATCTCAGCCTCTTTCCTCCCAGCCCCAGCGTGTGTCTTAGCCTCTTTCCCCCCAGACCCAGCATGTGTCTTAGCCTCTTTCCCCTCAGCCCCAGCGTCTGTCAGTCTCTTTCCCCCCAGCCCCAGCGTGTATCAGCCTCTTTCCCCCCCAGCCCCAGCATGTGTCTGTCTCTTTTCCCCCAGCCCCAGCGTGTGTCAGCATCTGCCCCCCCCCCAGCCCCAGTATGTGTCTAAGCCTCTTTTCCCCCCAGCCTCAGCATGTGTCTCAGTCTCTACCCACCCCCCAGCCCCAGCATGTGTCTCAGCCTCTTTCCCCCCAGCCCCAGCATGTGTCAGTCTGTTTCCCCCCAGCCCCAGCGTATCAGCCTCTTTCCCCACAGCCCCAGTGTGTGTCAGCATCTTTCCCCTCCAGCCCCAGCATGTATCAGCCTCTTTCCGCCCCAGCGTGTGTCAGTCTCTTTCCCCCCAGCCCCAGCATGTGTCTTAGCCTCTTTCCCCCCAGCCCCAGCGTGTGTCTTAGCCTCTTTCCCCAGCCCAAGCGTGTGTCAGTCTCTTTCCCCCCAGCCCCAGTGTGTGTCAGTCTCTTTCCTCCCAGCCACAGTGTGTGTCAGCCTCTTTCCCCCAGCCCCAGCATGTGTCTCAGCCTCTTTCCCCCCAGCCCCAGCATGTCTCAGCCTCTTTCCCCCCCAGCCCCAGCATGTAACAGCCTCTTTACCCCCAGCCCCAGCATGTGTCAGAATCTTTTCCCCCAGCCCCAGGGTGTGTCAGCATCTCCCCCCCAGCCCCAGCATGTGTCTCAGTTTCTATCCCCCATCCCCAACATGTGTCTCAGCCTCTTTCCCCTCAGCCCCAGCATGTGTCAGTCTTTTTACCCCCAGCCCCAGCGTGTGTCAGCATCTTTTGCTCAGCCCCAGGATGTGTCTCAGCCTCTTTCTCCCCCAGCCCCAGTGTGTGTCAGTCTCTTTCCCCCCAGCCCCAGGATGTGTCTCAGCCTCTTTCCCCCAGCCCCAGCGTGTGTCAGTCTCTTTCCCGCCAGCCCCAGCATGTGTCTCAGCCTCTTTCTCCCCCAGCCCCAGCGTGTGTCAGTCTCTATCCCCCCAGCCTCAGCATGTGTCTCAGCCTCTTTCCCCCCAGCCCCAGCATGTGTCTCAGCCTCTTTCCCCCAACCCCAGCGTGTGTCAGTCTCTTTCCCCCCAGCCCCAGCATGTGTCAGTCTCTTTCCCCCCAGCCCCAGCGTGTGTCTCAGCCTCTGTCCCCCCAGCCCCAGCATCTCAGCCTCTTTCCGCCCAGCACATGTCTCAGCCTCATTCCCCCCCAGCCCCAGCATGTCTCAGCCTCTTTCCCCCCCCAGCCCCAGCGTGTGTCAGAATCTTTTCCCTCAGCCCCAGCGTGTGTCAACATCTCCCCCCCAGCCCCAGCATGTATCTCAGTCTCTATCCCCCCAGCCCCAACATGTGTCTCAGCCTCTTTCGCCCCAGCCCCAGCATCTGTCAGTCTTTTTTCCCCAGCCCCAGCGTGTGTCAGCATCTTTCCCCCCCAGCTCCAGCATGTGTCTCAGCCTCTTCCCCCCCAGCCCCAGCATGTGTCTTAGCCTCTTTTCCCCCAGCCCCAGCGTGTGTCTTAGCCTCTTTTCCCCCAGCCCCAGCATGTGTCTCAGCCTCATTCTCCCCCCAAGCCCCAGTGTGTCAGCCTCATTCTGCCTCCATCTCCAGCATGTCTCTGCCTCGTTCTTCCTGACAGCATGTGTCCCAACCCCAGCATGTCGGCGTCTTTCCCCCCCAGTACCAGCATGTCAGCCTCTTTTCCTCCCAGCCCCAGTGTGTGTGTCAGCCTCTTTCCCCCCCAAGCCCCAGTGTGTCAGCCTCACTCTCCCTCCATCTCCAGCATGTCTCTGCCTCGTTCTTCCTGCCAGCGTGTGTCCCAACCCCAGCGTGTCAGCCTCTTTCCCCCCCAGTGCCAGCGTGTCAGCCTCTTTTCCCCCCAGCCCCAGTGTGTGTCAGCCTCTTTCCCCCCAGCATGTGTGTCAGCCTCTTTTCCCCCCAGCCCCAGTGTGTGTGTCGGCCTCTTTCCCCCCCAGACCCATCGTGTGACAGGCTCTTTCCCCCCAGCATGTGTCAGTCTCTTTCCCCCCAGACCCAGCGTGTGTCTCAGCCTCTTTCTCCCCCAGCCCCAGCGTGTGTCAGTCTCTTTCCCCCCAGCCCCAGGATGTGTCTCAGCCTCTTTCCCCCCAGCCCCAGCATGTGTCAGTCTCTTTCCCGCCAGCCCCAGCATGTGTCTCAGCCTCTTTCTCCCCCAGCCCCAGCGTGTGTCAGTCTCTTTCCCCCCAGCCCCAGCGTGTCTCAGCCTCTTTCCCCCCAGCCCCAGCATGTGTCTCAGCCTCTTTCCCCCAACCCCAGCGTGTGTCAGTCTCTTTCCCCCCAGCCCCAGCGTGTGTCAGTCTCTTTCCCCCCAGCCCCAGCGTGTGTCTTAACCTCTTTCCCCAGCCCAAGCGTGTGTCAGTCTCTTTCCCCCCAGCCCCAGTGTGTGTCAGTCTCTTTCCTCCCAGCCACAGTGTGTGTCAGCCTCTTTCCCCCAGCCCCAGCGTGTGTCTCAGCCTCTTTCCCCCCAGCCCCAGCATGTCTCAGCCTCTTTCCCCCCCAGCCCCAGCATGTAACAGCCTCTTTACCCCCAGCCCCAGCATGTGTCAGAATCTTTTCCCCCAGCCCCAGGGTGTGTCAGCATCTCCCCCCCAGCCCCAGCATGTGTCTCAGTTTCTATCCCCCATCCCCAACATGTGTCTCAGCCTCTTTCCCCTCAGCCCCAGCATGTGTCAGTCTTTTTACCCCCAGCCCCAGCGTGTGTCAGCATCTTTTGCACAGCCCCAGGATGTGTCTCAGCCTCTTTCTCCCCCAGCCCCAGTGTGTGTCAGTCTCTTTCCCCCCAGCCCCAGGATGTGTCTCAGCCTCTTTCCCCCAGCTCCAGCGTGTGTCAGTCTCTTTCCCGCCAGCCCCAGCATGTGTCTCAGCCTCTTTCTCCCCCAGCCCCAGCGTGTGTCAGTCTCTATCCCCCCAGCCCCAGCATGTGTCTCAGCCTCTTTCCCCCCAGCCCCAGCATGTGTCTCAGCCTCTTTCCCCCAACCCCAGCGTGTGTCAGTCTCTTTCCCCCCAGCCCCAGCATGTGTCAGTCTCTTTCCCCCCAGCCCCAGCGTGTGTCTCAGCCTCTGTCCCCCCAGCCCCAGCATCTCAGCCTCTTTCCGCCCAGCACATGTCTCAGCCTCATTCCCCCCCCTGCCCCAGCATGTCTCAGCCTTTTTCCCCCCCAGCCCCAGCGTGTGTCAGAATCTTTTCCCTCAGCCCCAGCGTGTGTCAACATCTCCCCCCCAGCCCCAGCATGTATCTCAGTCTCTATCCCCCCAGCCCCAACATGTGTCTCAGCCTCTTTCCCCCCAGCCCCAGCATCTGTCAGTCTTTTTTCACCAGCCCCAGCGTGTGTCAGCATCTTTCCCCCCCAGCTCCAGCATGTGTCTCAGCCTCTTCCCCCCCAGCCCCAGCATGTGTCTTAGCCTCTTTTCCCCCAGCCCCAGCGTGTGTCTTAGCCTCTTTTCCCCCAGCCCCAGCATGTGTCTCAGCCTCATTCTCCCCCCAAGCCACAGTGTGTCAGCCTCATTCTGCCTCCATCTCCAGCATGTCTCTGCCTCGTTCTTCCTGACAGCATGTGTCCCAACCCCAGCGTGTCGGCGTCTTTCCCCCCCAGTACCAGCGTGTCAGCCTCTTTTCCTCCCAGCCCCAGTGTGTGTGTCAGCCTCTTTCCCCCCCAAGCCCCAGTGTGTCAGCCTCACTCTCCCTCCATCTCCAGCATGTCTCTGCCTCGTTCTTCCTGCCAGCGTGTGTCCCAACCCCAGCGTGTCAGCCTCTTTCCCCCCCAGTGCCAGCGTGTCAGCCTCTTTTCCCCCCAGCCCCAGTGTGTGTCAGCCTCTTTCCCCCCAGCATGTGTGTCAGCCTCTTTTCCCCCCAGCCCCAGTGTGTGTGTCGGCCTCTTTCCCCCCCAGACCCATCGTGTGACAGTCTCTTTCCCCCCAGCATGTGTCAGTCTCTTTCCCCCCAGACCCAGCGTGTGTCTCATCCTCTTTCTCCCCCAGCCCCAGCGTGTGTCAGTCTCTTTCCCCCCAGCCCCAGGATGTGTCTCAGCCTCTTTCCCCCCAGCCCCAGCGTGTGTCAGTCTCTTTCCCGCCAGCCCCAGCATGTGTCTCAGCCTCTTTCTCCCCCAGCCCCAGCATGTGTCAGTCTCTTTCCCCCCAGCCCCAGTGTGTCTCAGCCTCTTTCCCCCCAGCCCCAGCATGTGTCTCAGCCTCCTTCCCCCAACCCCAGCGTGTGTCAGTCTCTTTCCCCCCAGCCCCAGCGTGTGTCAGTCTCTTTCCCCCCAGCCCCAGCGTGTGTCTCAGCCTCTGTCCCCCCAGCCCCAGCATCTCAGCCTCTTTCCGCCCAGCACGTGTCTCAGCCTCATTCCCCCCCAGCCCCAGCATGTATCAGCCTCTTTCCCCCCCCAGCCCCAGCGTGTGTCAGAATTTTTTCCCTCAGCCCCAGCGTGTGTCAACATCTCCCCCCCAGCCCCAGCATGTATCTCAGTCTCTATCCCCCCCAGCCCCAACATGTGTCTCAGCCTCTTTCCCCCCAGCCCCAGCATCTGTCAGTCTTTTTTCCCCAGCCCCAGCGTGTGTCAGCATCTTTCCCCCCCAGCTCCAGCATGTGTCTCAGCCTCTTCCCCCCCAGCCCCAGCATGTGTCTTAGCCTCTTTTCCCCCAGCCCCAGCGTGTGTCTTAGCCTCTTTTCCCCCAGCCCCAGCATGTGTCTCAGCCTCATTCTCCCCCCAAGCCCCAGTGTGTCAGCCTCATTCTGCCTCCATCTCCAGCATGTCTCTGCCTCGTTCTTCCTGACAGCATGTGTCCCAACCCCAGCGTGTCGGCGTCTTTCCCCCCCAGTACCAGCGTGTCAGCCTCTTTTCCTCCCAGCCCCAGTGTGTGTGTCAGCCTCTTTCCCCCCCAAGCCCCAGTGTGTCAGCCTCACTCTCCCTCCATCTCCAGCATGTCTCTGCCTCGTTCTTCCTGCCAGCGTGTGTCCCAACCCCAGCGTGTCAGCCTCTTTCCCCCCCAGTGCCAGCGTCTCAGCCTCTTTCCCCCCCAGCCCCAGCGTGTGTCAGTCTCTTTCCCCCCCCAGCCTCAGCATGTGTCTCAGTCTCTACCCCCCCAGCCCCAGCATGTGTCTCAGCCTCTTTCCCCCCAGCATGTGTCAGTCTTTTTCCCCCCAGCCCCAGCGTGTCAGCCTCTTTCCCCACAGCCCCAGTGTGTGTCAGCATCTTTCCCCTCCAGCCCCAGCATGTATCAGCCTCTTTCCTCCCCAGCCCCAGCGTGTGTCAGTCTCTTTCCCCCCAGCATGTATCAGCCTCTTTCCCCCCAGCCCCAGCATGTGTCTTAGCCTCTTTCCCCCCAGCCCCAGTGTGTCAGCCTCACTCTCCCTCCATCTCCAGCATGTCTCTGCCTCGTTCTTCCTGCCAGCGTGTGTCCCAACCCCAGTGAGTCAGCCTCTTTCCCCCCTAGCACCATCGTGTCAGCCTCTTTCCCCGCCAGCCCCAGTGTGTGTGTCAGCCTCTTTCCCCCCCAGCCCCATCGTGTCAGTCGCTTTCACCCCAGCGTGTCAGTCTCTTTCCCCCCAGCCCCAACGTGTGTCATCAGCTTTCCCCCCAAACCCAGCATGTGTCTCAGCCTCTTTCCTCCCAGCCCCAGCATGTGTCTCAGCCTCTTCGACCCCAGCCCCAGCATGTGTCTTAGCCTCTTTCCCCCCAGCCCCAGCATGTGTCTCAGCCTCTTTCCCCCCCAGCCCAGCATATGTCTCAGTCTCTATCCCCCCCAGCCCCAGCATGTGTCTCAGTCTCTATCCTCCCCAACCCCAACATGTGTCTCAGCCTCTTTCCCCCCAGCCCCAGCATGTGTCAATCTTTTTCCCCCCAGCCCCAGCATGTGACTCAGCTTCTTTCCCCCAACCCCAGCGTCTGTCAGTCTCTTTCCCCCCAGCCCCAGCGTGTGTCAGTCTCTTTCCCCCCAGCCCCAGCGTGTGTCTCAGCCTCTGTCCCCCCAGCCCCAGCATCTCAGCCTCTTTCCACCCAGCACGTGTCTCAGCCTCATTCCCCCCCAGCCCCAGCATGTATCAGCCTCTTTCCCCCCCCAGCCCCAGCGTGTGTCAGAATCTTTTCCCTCAGCCCCAGCGTGTGTCAACATCTCCCCCCCAGCCCCAGCATGTGTCTCAGTCTCTATCCCCCCCAGCCCCAACATGTGTCTCAGCCTCTTTCCCCCCAGCCCCAGCATGTCAGTCTTTTTTCCCCAGCCCCAGCGTGTGTCAGCATCTTCCCCCCCAGCCCCAGCATGTGTCTCAGCCTCTTCCCCCCCAGCCCCAGCATGTGTCTTAGCCTCTTTTCCCCCAGCCCCAGCATGTGTCTCAGCCTCGTTCTCCCCCCAAGCCCCAGTGTGTCAGCCTCATTCTGCCTCCATCTCCAGCATGTCTCTGCCTCGTTCTTCCTGCCAGCATGTGTCCCAACCCCAGCGTATCGGCGTCTTTCCCCCCCAGTACCAGCGTGTCAGCCTCTTTTCCCCCCAGCCCCAGTGTGTGTGTCAGCCTCTTTCCCCCCCAAGCCCCAGTGTGTCAGCCTCACTCTCCCTCCATCTCAAGCATGTCTCTGCCTCGTTCTTCCTGCCAGCGTGTGTCCCAACCCCAGCGTGTCAGCCTCTTTCCCCCCCAGTGCCAGCGTGTCAGCCTCTTTTCCCCCCAGCCCCAGTGTGTGTGTCAGCCTCTTTCCCCCCAGCATGTGTGTCAGCCTCTTTTCCCCCCAGCCCCAGTGTGTGTGTCGGCCTCTTTCCCCCCAGCCCCATCGTGTGACAGTCTATTTCCCCCCAGCATGTGTCAGTCTCTTTCCCCCCAGACCCAGCATGTGTCTCAGCTTCTTTCCCCCCCAGCCCCAGCATGTGCCTCAGCCTCTTTCTCCCCCAGGCCCAGCATGTATGAGAATGTTTTCCCCCAGCCTCAGCGTGTGTCAGCATCTCCCCCCCAGCCCCAGCATGTGTCTCAGCCTCTTTCACCCCCATCCTCAGCATGAGTCTCAGTTTCTACCCCCCCCAGCCCCAGCATGTGTCTCAGCCTCTTTCCTCCCAGCCCCAGCATGTGTCAGTCTTTTTCCCCCAGCCCCAGCGTGTGTCGGCATCTTTCCCCTCCAGCCCCAGCATGTATCAGCCTCTTTCCTCCCCAGCCCCAGCGTGTGCCAGTCTCTTTCCCCCCAGCCCCAGCATGTATCTCAGCCTCTTTCCTCCCAGCCCCAGCGTGTGTCTTAGCCTCTTTCCCCCCAGACCCAGCATGTGTCTTAGCCTCTTTCCCCTCAGCCCCAGCGTCTGTCAGTCTCTTTCCCCCCCAGCCCCAGCGTGTATCAGCCTCTTTCCCCCCCAGCCCCAGCATGTGTCTGTCTCTTTTCCCCCAGCCCCAGCGTGTGTCAGCATCTGCCCCCCAGCCCCAGTATGTGTCTAAGCCTCTTTTCCCCCCAGCCTCAGCATGTGTCTCAGTCTCTACCCACCCCCCAGCCCCAGCATGTGTCTCAGCCTCTTTCCCCCCAGCCCCAGCATGTGTCAGTCTGTTTCCCCCCAGCCCCAGCGTATCAGCCTCTTTCCCCACAGCCCCAGTGTGTGTCAGCATCTTTCCCCTCCAGCCCCAGCATGTATCAGCCTCTTTCCGCCCCAGCGTGTGTCAGTCTCTTTCCCCCCAGCCCCAGCATGTGTCTTAGCCTCTTTCCCCCCAGCCCCAGCGTGTGTCTTAGTCTCTTTCCCCAGCCCAAGCGTGTGTCAGTCTCTTTCCCCCCAGCCCCAGTGTGTGTCAGTCTCTTTCCTCCCAGCCACAGTGTGTGTCAGCCTCTTTCCCCCAGCCCCAGCATGTGTCTCAGCCTCTTTCCCCCCAGCCCCAGCATGTCTCAGCCTCTTTCCCCCCCAGCCCCAGCATGTAACAGCCTCTTTACCCCCAGCCCCAGCATGTGTCAGAATCTTTTCCCCCAGCCCCAGGGTGTGTCAGCATCTCCCCCCCAGCCCCAGCATGTGTCTCAGTTTCTATCCCCCATCCCCAACATGTGTCTCAGCCTCTTTCCCCTCAGCCCCAGCATGTGTCAGTCTTTTTACCCCCAGCCCCAGCGTGTGTCAGCATCTTTTGCTCAGCCCCAGGATGTGTCTCAGCCTCTTTCTCCCCCAGCCCCAGTGTGTGTCAGTCTCTTTCCCCCCAGCCCCAGGATGTGTCTCAGCCTCTTTCCCCCAGCCCCAGCGTGTGTCAGTCTCTTTCCCGCCAGCCCCAGCATGTGTCTCAGCCTCTTTCTCCCCCAGCCCCAGCGTGTGTCAGTCTCTATCCCCCCAGCCTCAGCATGTGTCTCAGCCTCTTTCCCCCCAGCCCCAGCATGTGTCTCAGCCTCTTTCCCCCAACCCCAGCATGTGTCAGTCTCTTTCCCCCCAGCCCCAGCATGTGTCAGTCTCTTTCCCCCCAGCCCCAGCGTGTGTCTCAGCCTCTGTCCCCCCAGCCCCAGCATCTCAGCCTCTTTCCGCCCAGCACATGTCTCAGCCTCATTCCCCCCCAGCCCCAGCATGTCTCAGCCTCTTTCCCCCCCCAGCCCCAGCGTGTGTCAGAATCTTTTCCCTCAGCCCCAGCGTGTGTCAACATCTCCCCCCCAGCCCCAGCATGTATCTCAGTCTCTATCCCCCCAGCCCCAACATGTGTCTCAGCCTCTTTCCCCCCAGCCCCAGCATCTGTCAGTCTTTTTTCCCCAGCCCCAGCGTGTGTCAGCATCTTTCCCCCCCAGCTCCGTCATGTGTCTCAGCCTCTTCCCCCCCAGCCCCAGCATGTGTCTTAGCCTCTTTTCCCCCAGCCCCAGCGTGTGTCTTAGCCTCTTTTCCCCCAGCCCCAGCATGTGTCTCAGCCTCATTCTCCCCCCAAGCCCCAGTGTGTCAGCCTCATTCTGCCTCCATCTCCAGCATGTCTCTGCCTCGTTCTTCCTGACAGCATGTGTCCCAACCCCAGCATGTCGGCGTCTTTCCCCCCCAGTACCAGCGTGTCAGCCTCTTTTCCTCCCAGCCCCAGTGTGTGTGTCAGCCTCTTTCCCCCCCAAGCCCCAGTGTGTCAGCCTCACTCTCCCTCCATCTCCAGCATGTCTCTGCCTCGTTCTTCCTGCCAGCGTGTGTCCCAACCCCAGCGTGTCAGCCTCTTTCCCCCCCAGTGCCAGCGTGTAAGCCTCTTTTCCCCCCAGCCCCAGTGTGTGTCAGCCTCTTTCCCCCCAGCATGTGTGTCAGCCTCTTTTCCCCCCAGCCCCAGTGTGTGTGTCGGCCTCTTTCCCCCCCAGACCCATCGTGTGACAGTCTCTTTCCCCCCAGCATGTGTCAGTCTCTTTCCCCCCCGACCCAGCATGTGTCACAGCCTCTTTCTCCCCCAGCCCCAGCGTGTGTCAGTCTCTTTCCCCCCAGCCCCAGGATGTGTCTCAGCCTCTTTCCCCCCAGCCCCAGCATGTGTCAGTCTCTTTCCCGCCAGCCCCAGCATGTGTCTCAGCCTCTTTCTCCCCCAGCCCCAGCGTGTGTCAGTCTCTTTCCCCCCAGCCCCAGCGTGTCTCAGCCTCTTTCCCCCCCAGCGCCAGCATGTGTCTCAGCCTCTTTCCCCCAACCCCAGCGTGTGTCAGTCTCTTTCCCCCCAGCCCCAACATGTGTCAGTCTCTTTCCCCCCAGCCCCAGCGTGTGTCTTAACCTCTTTCCCCAGCCCAAGCGTGTGTCAGTCTCTTTCCCCCCAGCCCCAGTGTGTGTCAGTCTCTTTCCTCCCAGCCACAGTGTGTGTCAGCCTCTTTCCCCCAGCACCAGCGTGTCTCTCAGCCTCTTTCCCCCCAGCCCCAGCATGTCTCAGCCTCTTTCCCCCCCAGCCCCAGCATGTAACAGCCTCTTTACCCCCAGCCCCAGCATGTGTCAGAATCTTTTCCCCCAGCCCCAGGGTGTGTCAGCATCTCCCCGCCAGCCCCAGCATGTGTCTCAGTTTCTATCCCCCATCCCCAACATGTGTCTCAGCCTCTTTCCCCTCAGCCCCAGCATGTGTCAGTCTTTTTACCCCCAGCCCCAGCGTGTGTCAGCATCTTTTGCACAGCCCCAGGATGTGTCTCAGCCTCTTTCTCCCCCAGCCCCAGTGTGTGTGTCAGTCTCTTTCCCCCCAGCCCCAGGATGTGTCTCAGCCTCTTTCCCCCAGCCCCAGCGTGTGTCAGTCTCTTTCCCGCCAGCCCCAGCATGTGTCTCAGCCTCTTTCTCCCCCAGCCCCAGCGTGTGTCAGTCTCTATCCCCCCAGCCCCAGCATGTGTCTCAGCCTCTTTCCCCCCAGCCCAGCATGTGTCTCAGCCTCTTTCCCCCAACCCCAGCGTGTGTCAGTCTCTTTCCCCCCAGCCCCAGCATGTGTCAGTCTCTTTCCCCCCAGCCCCAGCGTGTGTCTCAGCCTCTGTCCCCCCAGCCCCAGCATCTCAGCCTCTTTCCGCCCAGCACATGTCTCAGCCTCATTCCCCCCCCTGCCCCAGCATGTCTCAGCCTTTTTCCCCCCCAAGCCCCAGCGTGTGTCAGAATCTTTTCCCTCAGCCCCAGCGTGTGTCAACATCTCCCCCCCAGCCCCAGCATGTATCTCAGTCTCTATCCCCCCAGCCCCAACATGTGTCTCAGCCTCTTTCCCCCCAGCCCCAGCATCTGTCAGTCTTTTTTCCCCAGCCCCAGCGTGTGTCAGCATCTTTCCCCCCCAGCTCCAGCATGTGTCTCAGCCTCTTCCCCCCCAGCCCCAGCATGTGTCTTAGCCTCTTTTCCCCCAGCCCCAGCGTGTGTCTTAGCCTCTTTTCCCCCAGCCCCAGCATGTGTCTCAGCCTCATTCTCCCCCCAAGCCCCAGTGTGTCAGCCTCATTCTGCCTCCATCTCCAGCATGTCTCTGCCTCGTTCTTCCTGACAGCATGTGTCCCAACCCCAGCGTGTCGGCGTCTTTCCCCCCCAGTACCAGCGTGTCAGCCTCTTTTCCTCCCAGCCCCAGTGTGTGTGTCAGCCTCTTTCCCCCCCAAGCCCCAGTGTGTCAGCCTCACTCTCCCTCCATCTCCAGCATGTCTCTGCCTCGTTCTTCCTGCCAGCGTGTGTCCCAACCCCAGCGTGTCATCCTCTTTCCCCCCCCAGTGCCAGCGTGTCAGCCTCTTTTCCCCCCAGCCCCAGTGTGTGTCAGCCTCTTTCCCCCCAGCATGTGTGTCAGCCTCTTTTCCCCCCCAGCCCCAGTGTGTGTGTCGGCCACTTTCCCCCCCAGACCCATCGTGTGACAGTCTCTTTCCCCCCAGCATGTGTCAGTCTCTTTCCCCCCAGACCCAGCGTGTGTCTCAGCCTCTTTCTCCCCCAGCCCCAGCGTGTGTCAGTCTCTTTCCCCCCAGCCCCAGGATGTGTCTCAGCCTCTTTCCCCCCAGCCCCAGCATGTGTCAGTCTCTTTCCCGCCAGCCCCAGCATGTGTCTCAGCCTCTTTCTCCCCCAGCCCCAGCGTGTGTCAGTCTCTTTCCCCCCCAGCCCCAGCGTGTCTCAGCCTCTTTCCCCCCAGCCCCAGCATGTGTCTCAGCCTCTTTCCCCCAACCCCAGCGTGTGTCAGTCTCTTTCCCCCCAGCCCCAGCGTGTGTCAGTTTCTTTCCCCCCCAGCCCCAGCGTGTGTCTTAACATCTTTCCCCAGCCCAAGCGTGTGTCAGTCTCTTTCCCCCCAGCCCCAGTGTGTGTCAGTCTCTTTCCTCCCAGCCACAGTGTGTGTCAGCCTCTTTCCCCCAGCCCCAGCGTGTGTCTCAGCCTCTTTCCCCCCAGCCCCAGCATGTCTCAGCCTCTTTCCCCCTCAGCCCCAGCATGTAACAGCCTCTTTACCCCCAGCCCCAGCATGTGTCAGAATCTTTTCCCCCAGCCCCAGGGTGTGTCAGCATCTCCCCCCCAGCCCCAGCATGTGTCTCAGTTTCTATCCCCCATCCCCAACATGTGTCTCAGCCTCTTTCCCCTCAGCCCCAGCATGTGTCAGTCTTTTTACCCCCAGCCCCAGCGTGTGTCAGCATCTTTTGCACAGCCCCAGGATGTGTCTCAGCCTCTTTCTCCCCCAGCCCCAGTGTGTGTCAGTCTCTTTCCCCCCAGCCCCAGGATGTGTCTCAGCCTCTTTCCCCCAGCCCCAGCATGTGTCAGTCTCTTTCCCGCCAGCCCCAGCATGTGTCTCAGCCTCTTTCTCCCCCAGCCCCAGCGTGTGTCAGTCTCTATCCCCCCAGCCCCAGCATGTGTCTCAGCCTCTTTCCCCCCAGCCCCAGCATGTGTCTCAGCCTCTTTCCCCCCAACCCCAGCGTGTGTCAGTCTCTTTCCCCCCAGCCCCAGCATGTGTCAGTCTCTTTCCCCCCAGCCCCAGCGTGTGTCTCAGCCTCTGTCCCCCCAGCCCCAGCATCTCAGCCTCTTTCCGCCCAGCACATGTCACAGCCTCATTCCCCCCCCTGCCCCAGCATGTCTCAGCCTTTTTCCCCCCCCAGCCCCAGAGTGTGTCTGAATCTTTTCCCTCAGCCCCAGCGTGTGTCAACATCTCCCCCCCAGCCCCAGCATGTATCTCAGTCTCTATCCCCCCAGCCCCAACATGTGTCTCAGCCTCTTTCCCCCCAGCCCCAGCATCTGTCAGTCTTTTTTCCCCAGCCCCAGCGTGTGTCAGCATCTTTCCCCCCCAGCTCCAGCATGTGTCTCAGCCTCTTCCCCCCCAGCCCCAGCATGTGTCTTAGCCTCTTTTCCCCCAGCCCCAGCGTGTGTCTTAGCCTCTTTTCCCCCAGCCCCAGCATGTGTCTCAGCCTCATTCTCCCCCCAAGCCCCAGTGTGTCAGCCTCATTCTGCCTCCATCTCCAGCATGTCTCTGCCTCGTTCTTCCTGACAGCATGTGTCC
>JAUIMM010000371.1:1465000-1475000 GCA_031769625.1 Taudactylus pleione
ATTGACAGTGTTAGTAGTAAAATCAAAAGTCACATTACCATATTTGTACATAATGTAAAGTAATATAGTAACATACACAGAAGAGATAGTTGTGTCTTGGCCATGTTATTAATAATGATCAAACTATTTTATTCTTATAAAATGTGATTAAATACAATACAATTAAACATCGCCACATCGGTTGTTTACAGTTTTAAAATGTAAATCTTCTGTCTAGTTGTAGTAATCTAAATAGATGCCAATGATTTGATATACACATAGTATTGCCACAATGCCTTAAGTAATATCAGCTGGACAGTTCAATATACAAGTAGCCAAACAGAAGCATTTAGATAATGGCCATAATAATCAACATCATCATCATGTAATTGTACTAAATTCTTCCAGTAACCACAATAGAACGTTTCCTAAGTGGCTTGCCTAAGCCTGTTCTTTCAAAGCACAGGGATGCCAAGAGGAAGGGGAGAGAGGATACAGTGTGAGCGCTCGGGCCTGACAGCCTCTTCAAAGGGTCTCGTATTCACACCTCCTAGTATCGGGGCTCAACCAATCTTTTAACAGCCTTGCCCAGGCACATTTACTGTGCACTACTACCCACAGAATCATCTTCCCACATATAAAGTTGAGCATATAGGTTTTTTTTTCAGTGCACATGCACAGCATGAAAACGTACATTTTACTCTAAAAAACAGGAATTGTGCCCAACTTAGGCTGAGTCCCATTAATGGCAATCATATATGTGAATATTTTTAGGTGATTATAGAATGCAATTAGTTCCTCATTTTGGGCACCTTGCTATAGAGAGGACACCTACCTCCTCCTTACAGGTATTAATGAGAGGAGTGCCAAATAATGGAAGACTGTAGTCAAAGTATTCACAGCAATAACTGGGCTATAAACACGAGTAATGTAAGGTATCTCTGTGCTGTGAGACTCTATGAGGGCCATGCAATAAGCTACAGAATCCAGCCATGTGCTTGTGGGTTAACATCACAAGCATTGTATGAGATATTTTCATGAAGCCTGCTTCCGATTCCCTTGCCATTCAATTAGAAACGTGAAGTTGCGGATGTCACATGTTAACTTAATTATGCAGTATGTGATCTATGTAAAGTACATGAAAGAGTGGGAAAATATTTTGGAACCTCAAAAAATTGGTAAATTAGATAGCAGGACAGTGTAGAAGACTGTTAGTGGCCATAAGCAATAACTGGAGGCAGTTAAATGGTGTCAGATGGTTGAATTTTGCAACTTTAAAAGTGTCTAGAGTATGTTGGGGTACATTAAAGGGTCTCTATTGTGATATGTAAGTGCTTATATACAAGTTTGTAAAATACATTTGCAACTCCCATCTACAAATTCAAAACCATCTTGTCCATCAATACAACACCCAACATATCTGTTCCACATCAACCCATTTGCTATTGTTTAGAGAAAATCACCTGAGAAATTTGCCACATTGTCCTATATAAAAACCTCTCATACGTTATAACTCATTGGGTCTCAGGGATACTGCATTGTGGGCCTGATTCAGATGTGGTCGCAATGCCAATATTTATGCAGTTGAGAGATTATTGGCCAACTGCGCATGCGTCATGGTCGCACTGCACACACCTTAGCGATGCCACGCCCAGTGAGGTTTTTTTTGCAAAGTGATTGACATTCAGGGACTGTTTTGGGGGAAGTTACGGGGAGTGGTGGTAAAACCACAGGCGTGTCGCAGGCGTTTTTGGGGTGTCTCTCAGCAGACTACTGCGATCGCATACGCAGTGAACATGGCACCAGTGTCTCAGTTTCCTCGGCCATTCTGCATGACCAGTGGCTGTTCCATAGCTATAGCTGCAGCTCAGTCCAAAATTCAAATAGGGGAGCCACACCAACTGCCAGTGAGTCCCAGGCAGCGATGTTTGGCAGTATTTGGAGTGACAGTTGGTGTAACTCTCCTATTTGAATTTTGGACTGCGCTGCAGTCCCACTTCTGGAGCCGCCTCTCTGCGTGACCATAGGATTTCTCAGACGGTCAGTTATTGGAGGATGTGGGACCACCGCTGCATGTTTGTAATCACTTGCTTGGATCTGTAAAGTCACTGGTGGGCTTCTCAGTACATTTCCAGACTGCTGCATGCATTAGCATATTTAACAGTCGCAATTGCATTAGTATAACTCCCAACATTTGTTCCAAATGATTCGGGACTTGATAGTAAAGTGGGCGTGGTCTGATAGCACGCCCCTGTTTACATCACTAAGGGGCGTGCTGGGCTGCCCCGGGCTTCCCCCCGTACTGTGAATAGATGCTGTGCGCTTGAACAGCAGCAGCAGGTTTTTACCCACCTTAAGCAATTTTTGACTAACTCACGGCTAAATGAATTGGCCCCTATATGCAGTGTTATGTGGTAAAGCGTGTTCATCTAATGATTATCATTTTATGGTTCATACATTTCCATTTATTATTGTTTTACAGTACAGTCAGTTGCGTTTATCCTAGCGATGCATTATTTAACAAATGTAATAATTAATGAGTGAGTTGCCATTTACAAGGTGAATCTGCAAACACCAAATGACATATGGGGTGGAGTGTACTAATTCATATTTTGACTGATGTTTATTTCATTAATTAGTTAATTAAATAATTAATTAATTCAGTTGTATATGTGTCTGAAATTTGATACTTTGTAACTGTCCTGAAGACAGAGGAATTAATGTCACTGAAATGTTGAAAAAAACATTTGTATTTAAGAAAGTAAATTACTGCATTTCAGGACTGATGGCTCTATTTAACAAGTGATTGTAAAACATATCGTAAATACAGTCCTTTAACATTCCCAATAGCAAAAGTGACTTTTCCCGGTATTTAACAAGGTCTAACTTCCCAATAATAAGTGGTATAGGAGGATGGACTATTGTCACACTATTAGTGCATATGTGCTGTTCAAAGCAATCCGGTGTATGCACTGTATCAAAACAGTGTTTTTATACACCAAAGAAACCTTTATTCTGAGCTACAAATTTCGATATAGGTATATCTACAATCAGAAACTTGGCAGCTCCTCAAGGAAGATCCTCTGTCAGCACAGGATCTGAAAATAAACACACATGAAGCAAACACCAGGAGGGCACCTATAGTGCAGTATTTAGATAATTTCGGCAATTTGATAAAGAGTCAATAATTATGATTACATAATAAACTCTTGAAAGGCATGCTCATCTGCAATCTTTGATGATTCCAACCTCCTCCGAATCATAAACTTTCTTTGAGTGAACAGAATGGAGGGACGATTCCTTCACTTACTTGGATCCTATAACAATACCCTTGCACCGAATACCCATAGGAAAGGTGGACATATGCCACTCATTGTGCAGTATAAATAAATAATTTAATGCAATAAAAATGTTTTAAAGACTCTTACTCAACACACTCTTTGATTATGCAATATGACAAGTCTAGGGCAAGATGGTGTCCACTTCCTGTGGCACCCCACTACAGGGTGCGAGCTCTTGATAGTTGTAGTTCTTAGCCGTAGCCAGTCCTGCACATATACCATAAGTTTAGGGGTGTGTGGTGTTTTCTAAAGAGTACATCCAACATGTGTTCTCAGATTTCCAATGCATGTATATTCTTTTATATAAATATAACATATTTTTTATTTTATTGCCTCAGTTTAGTGGCCATTTTGTTGTAGTCACAATATAGTTTTCAATTAATTTATAGTTGTAATTTTGGTTGTCATTTTCAGATTAGAGGTAATTAGCTCTAGCTTATTGTTATCCCTATATAAGCACCATCTTGTGTAAAGGCATTTTATCCCTGAGGAAGTTTGTCTTCAAATTAAACACATCCTGTACACCCTCACCAAGGAAGAACCTGCGCTATTGTCTTAGTTAGCAGCGGACATTTTTCCACAGTACTTAAGTAATTTATCCATGTCATATTAATATCTCAATCATCAAAAAAAATGGTTATCACACCTCCGGCGCCCATATTGATATGCTTTCTGTCAAGTTTTTATGTTTTAAGTGTTTATAATCTATCTATATCAAATATGAAATTATCAAACTACATGATTATGAGGTTTTTTTTGTGTGTTTGGTGCTGGGCTATATTTTTAGATTCTGTTAACATCAAATATGGTGGACCAGAACTCCTGAAAGAAGATTACATCACAAGCATATTCAAGTACGCATAATACTTCCCATAAATTTATCAAGATATGGATTTTTGTTACTACACTATAAGTGCCTTCCCATTTTGTTGCTTTTGTGGGTAATGTTCCAGGTGTAATCATTTTTTTAACTACACAATGAGCGGTAAGTGACTCACACCTTCCATTCATTTCCATTGTTACTATGGCTAAGTTTTGTTGTTATATAGAGCTCAGAGTGATGTGGAAACTTTTTACTGCTTTTTTTAATTGTTTTTCCACAGAAATCTGTCCTGGATTTTAACAAGTACCCAGTACTACTGCACCTGTTCTACCGAGACCATCACCACGTGTAAAGATGTGCCGCCTCAGAACAGTTATGTCTCACCAGTTGTGGAATTTACAGTTTATGACTATATTGTGAAAAACAGGGTTGTTTGTGGTATGAAATTATTTTCAAATATTCTATACATTTTCTTTCGGTTAATCAATTTGATTTTATATCTTGGTAGAAAGATTTACTAAACCAACATATAAAAATGATTCATTTGCCTTACTGTGGTCTCTGACAGACATGTGTACAACTAAACTGTCCACTATTTAAAGAAATTATTAAGTAAACATTTAAGCTATGATCAGTTTTGGGGTAGTGTGCAGAACAATATTCATGCCTTCATGTTTGTTCTGACATACCAATTATAGTTAATGTATTTAATATATATGATTAAGTACTACATTGAATTACAATGCAGCATGAAACCTACGTGCTAAGTCTGCTTTTTCTGTAATAAAATAGATTTTGAGTGCAATAAATACCGCAGACTGCAGATAAACAGCAGAAAGCACATGCTACATTTTGTAATTGAGCTGTGATCTAAGGGTATAAAAAGATCACTGATCATCCATGATCTTCATACTACCTGCTGAGGAAGCTGCAGAACTGCAACAAAACGCGTTTGGTCATTGTGTAAAGAGAATTAATTTTATAAAATACATACAATTATTAAATAAATGACAGCAAAATATAGATATTTTATTTATATTTTACTGTAGGAAAGCTAAACAGGTATCAACCTATGTCTTATCAGGCCTGCAGAACAAGTAGGAGAAGAGCCTGGAGCCAAATTCAGCACCCCGCTAATAAAAAAATATTTAACTTTTGCCATTATTTGAACACCTTTTTGTTTTGTTGTCAGCTACCTTGCTAATTTGTATATGTGTATCCATTGTGCAGCTGTGCTTCAGGGAAACTATTTATGACACTTTTCAACTACGAAACAGCTTAGAACTTACAAAGGTTAGGGTACGGGATGCCGGTCATCCCAGTGGCCAAATCCCGACAGGGTTAAAATACAGACAATGGCCAGTAAGTACCCTAAACCAACTGCTATCACTGTCACTAAACCTCCCTCCTTGCAACCTAACCTAACCTCTCGCCTAGTACCTAACCCTAACCCTCCACCTAGTGCCTAACCCCTAACCTCCCCCCCTAGCCCCACTACTTAACATTGGGATGCTGGTGGTTGGGATGTCTGATCTGGAATTTTGACTGGTTTCGGCATTCTGGTGCCGTCATTCTGAGCATCGGTATCCTGACAGCCGGCATTTCGACTACCTTCCCTTATGAAGACACCTCTGCCAATGCATTCTACATATAAATTAAGCTTTTCTGCTGAATATTTGCCTCATTCCACATTTGGATTGGAAATATCATAAGTTCATCTGCCACAATTTGGCTTTAGATGGCTCCTCCTAGAATTTTTGTTCAACTCGTACTTCTCTTATTATTCGCCCACATTGCAGAACTGGATGAACTGATACTAGGGGGTAAATTTACTGACATGGGAGTTCTATTAAGAAGTGATGTTGTCCATAGCAACCAATCAGATTCCACGTATTATCTTCTAGAAGGTGCTAGATAAATGAGAAGTAGAATCTGATTGGTTGCTATGGGCAACATCACTTTTTAAATAGAACTCCCATCTTAGTAAATTTACCCCCAGCATTGTCCCAGCTGCCTTTATAGACTGTAAATTCTGTGAACTGCTGAATTTACAAAGTCATAGCAGAATGCTATTCTGCTGGATGAAGAAGGAAAAATGGAACAAAAAATGGACCAGTGAAACTGTAGATCTCTTCTAAAAAGTTAGTACCGCCATAGTCTGTGCACAAGTTTATGGCAACATGTCTAATATGGATTTAAAATAACGCTCAAAGAATGTCTGTTCTGTACACATTTTATCTATCGATTTTTGCAAATTCCTAACCTTATACTGTAGAACAGAAGATAGTATGGCACCATAACCAAGACTATTATAAATAATATATGATTAGATCAGTGATTCCCAACCTCGGTCCTCAAGGCACACTAACAGTCCTGTTTTTAGTGATATCCATGATTGTGCACAGATGGCTAAATCAATATAACTGAGGTACTAATTAAGTCACTTGTGCTCAAGTATGGCTATCCCTAAAACCAGGACTGTTAGTGTGCCTTGAGGACCGTGGTTGGGAACCTCAGGATTAGATCATGCAAATCTGTGAGGACTGAAGGCTACTCAATCAGCAATACCCAGGATGTCAAATGGCAAATACACCACATTCATGTAAAAAAAAGTTTTGGTAAGGTTTACAAATATAATATGAAAAATGCAGTGCCTAAGTAATAAATTGCAAAGAAAGTAGGCTTTTGACCACCTGGTACAACAATTTGCAGTAAGTGGAATGGAATACCATAATCCTGGTCACGTAAACAATCAATCATCATCAATGCGTCATTACTGTTAATCTTAGAGCACAGTATATATATATATATATATATATATATATTTAATGTATTGTGAATGATCGTGTTCCCTAAAGGTTTCTACAGGATTCCAAAAGGTTTGATTGTGCTTTTTCCATTTAATTTCCACTTAGATGAAATTGAACAGTTCGTTTTTTTTCTGTGATGAAAGACCAACAAGTGTCTAATAATACCATTAGCCATTGGTTAATGTCTTCATAAACAACAATAGCAATAAAGACTCCTGCAAGCTGCAAAAATAAAAAAACAGCTTATCCAAAATATAACATAGATAATATCTTAACAAAAATGTTAAAACAATTTACATTTTTCTATATACAAATAGTTAGATCAGCATACATAGCAGGGGCCATGATGTGGCATGTGGATATCACCCTATAAATATCCCAGGCAGACATTTGTTGTGCTCTTCATTGAATGAAAGTGGAAGAAAGAAAGGCTATTTGATCATCATAAATGTAATTTTTCACAAATGTTTGAGAAGCATAGTGAAGGAATATGCTGAGAGCATTTATTTTCAAAGAGCCTTTTCTACTTTCACATAGTGCGGTAACTGGGTGGCAGTGCTGCCTGTGCCAGCCCCCTAAACCTGTGACATAATGACGCCATGCCTAGGAGGCGGGGAAGTAGAGCACTGCCTGAATGTCCTAAGGACAGTCCGGGCAGCTCTACAGCTGCAGAGTGCCTGCCCAGAGCATCCTTTGGCACCCTATAAGCAACCTGCAGATTCCGCAAGACGGTATGCAATCGAGAAGCCGACTGCCTAAATACCGGCAGCCGGCTTCCCGACTGTCATATCCCGGCAAGGGTGAAATGCCGGGCTTCTAGATGTAGATGCCTGGCATTTCCCCGACGCCGGGAGACCGACACCCGGCATCCCGATCTTAGTGATGCCGGGCGCCGCGAGCGGACAGCCACGCGGGGGGGAGGGTTAGGTTTAGGGCTCCCGGGGGGGACTTAGGGTTAGGCACCCCCCCGGGAGGGTTAGGGTTAGGCTAGGGTGAGGGAGGGTTAGGGTTAGGCATCCTGGGGGGGGGACTTAGGGTTAGGCACCCCCCCGGGGGGCTTAGGTTTAGGCAGCGGGGAAGGGGGTGGTTAGGGTTAGGCACTTAGCGGGGGGATTAGGGTTAGGCACTTGGGGGGGAGGTTAGGCTTAGGCACCCCTAAGGAGGGTTAGGGTTAGGGGGGTTAGGTTAGACAATACTTACCTATCCACGATCGGGATTTCCAGTGCTGTCGGGCTTCCGCTGCCGGGATCTCTGCTGATGTCGGGCTGCCGCTGCTGGGAATCGAATCGATTTCATACAAATTCCCGCAAGACATTGACGGTGTCGCCCCCAGGACCCTGCGCCCTGTATAGCACTCAGGTTGCACACCTATAGTTACAAACCTGCTTCCATGAAACACTCTTTACACATGTCTGAAAAGGGAAGTGCATGGCGATTACAAATACCAATCACTGTGCTCTTCCTCTTTCACATCTGGGGAGCTCAGTAGAAGTGGATGGAAGTGTATGATAATCAGGGCCAGATTAAGATTGGGCAACAGGAGTTGCCCTGGGTCCCCCACACACAGAGGGGACCCCACACATGGTTGGCGTTACCCTGCCGAGAACACGTGTCCAGTGGCACTTGTTGAATGGGGCCTCAGCTGCAATGGCTTTGTGTTCTGAATGCAGCAGAACAGTCAGTGCTGCTGCATACAGCACAGAGTGGCTCCCATGTCCCCTCATCAGCGTCATGTGACACATAATGTCCATGACGCTGATGAGGGGACTAAGGAACAGCTCTGCCGGGATGGAGCTGTAGGCTTCATGTGGCTTGGGGGGAACCCCACACTTAGTTTCCCTGGCGCCCCCACAAGCCTTAATATGGCCCTGATGGTCATCACAAATCAATCAACATGCATTTTCTCCTACAGCCAATGAATAGTGGAGCTAGTGACTGGCAAACATGTTGGAGGATCGAGATTACAGATGGCTGTAGTGATCAATAACAATGTAGATTTAAAAAAAAATATATATATATATATATATGTATGTGTGTATATATATATATATATATATATATATATATACTGTATATATATATATATATATATATATATTTATATATACTGCATCCCTTCCTTTACCTATACCTACATGAGATGCGCAACTAACCCTTTTGACAGATAAATCACTGTCGCAAATCAGCCCTCGTCATGTGCATATACTCCATCTTGGTGTTCACTTGTTGAGTGATATATATATATATATTACAGACACACACACACATATATATGCATACACATATATATATATATATATATATATATATATATACTCAAAGTATAAACACACACACAATTTTTTTTTTTTATTCAAAGGTACATTTTCCTGTTTGCTTGTTTACCCTAAGCACACATCATATTTCAGTCTGCGTAACATTGAAAACGACAGATTATTTCATTTTGACTTGTAACTGTTATTGCGAGGATGTAGGATCCATTTAGTTTTTCATGCGTCTCAGAATATATATTTTCAAAGGCTCCCTGTAATTGTCTTCATTATTTTCATATTTGTCAGGCCAGATAAAGATACACATCATGTTTATGGTGTGTCAGTTATCTCACGGAATGATTGATTTGTAGGGTGTCAGTGGTATAAGGCAATTGTGGGATATTATTGATGAGAAACATATCTGAGCCTGACATCAAATTAGTGGCCTTCATGTAACAAATATAGGAAGAAATGTCTCAGATACTTAAACTAGTGGGAGGTGGAGTTTTTTTCACTCACTCAACAATGAAACACCGCTTTAAGAGCAGAGGGAGGGAGAGGGAAAAAGGCTAAGTCAAAACTTCAGTATTTCTCATTATTATCTATACCTAAAGGGGACAGAAAAAGCCTCCTGTATTTCCTCTCATCAATACAGTAGAGCTTTTTGTCAGTAATTTGCAATAAGTGTCTGCTGCCGTTCTATGGGGACCCAGAAATCATTATTGGCTGCAGACCTGCACTGTTCCTAATTGGAAGCGTTGGGCCTTATCAACTGAGGATTTTCTAGGACCTTTG